>JANIJI010000061.1:2422500-2840000 GCA_024500535.1 Leptonema lineaticorne
AAAATCTTCATCAAATGCAAGATACAAATATGTTATATAATTTATATTAAATATAAAATATATTATTAATTAATTTATATGTTATCATATTTTATATGCTATGTGGGCGACTATTGTTGATTTCGTTATGCAAATTGATTATTGTTATTTTAATAGTGATTTTATTTTTTTTTTAAACAATTTTGTTTTTCTCTAATTTCGCTATTGTATTATTATATTTAACTATTATATTAATATGTTATTTATTATAATACAAGAATGTGTAACATGAAATTAACGATTAAATGTATCGAAAGTGTTTCTAAATCTTTTATAGATAAAATATTTACATATATATATTAATTGTTATAAAGATGATTTTTATTATTGTATTAAAATTATTATGTATAAATATATATATATATATATATATATATATATATATATATATTCTTACGAATTTGAACATGATGTCTGTTGAATTTGAAGTGGGTCGAAGACTTTGAAGTCAGCTCGAAGACCGTAAACTTATGATGATTTCCAGCGTCAGTATCGGCTTTTATATGGAAAAAAGCACATTGAAAACGATCACATGGAAACGGTCATATGTCATTAGAAAAAAAAATAGAAAAAAAATAGTATGAACTGGTTCATTTTCCACACATGCACACACACACACACACACATACACGTCATTAATATAATGCTAATGTGTCATTTTGTGTATTATAACCGAACAGTCTTTAACCTTTTCTCTTGTTCTAACGGCGTTTTTCTACGTTACAAATACACGTAGTGACTAGTTTATCTATTATATTCGTTTAGAATATATATATATATATATATATATATATATATATATAAACATAAAAATTAAAATAAAAATCACGGATATGCCTATTCCGGTTCGAATGAACTTTGCAAATGTTGAAAATATCGTTGGAAACTGGAAAATGTCCACATTCAAGGCGTTGCGGCTCTGATTTATAATCGTTTTCCGTTTTCTGTGTGAAATCTATTTTAAAAAAAATATATATATTATGTAAATCAACTGCGCTATATAATACATCTTTAATATTTATATTTACAATAAAAAATAATAATAATTTTCAACGCGTTATTTATAATTGAAATTAATATTAAAATATATTAAATGTTTGAAAAGCGCCGGTTTTCATATAATTTTTTTGTCGTTATAAAAAGTCGCACGCGAATTATAAAATGCTAATATAATCTTGCACTTCGATTTAAGTAGGCGAAATTTTATTCTATTAAATATTATGCAATATATGATTATTTTTCACTATTAATCGATTCGAATAAATTTATAATGGAAATGTTTTAATATCATAATTATTATTATTTATTTATTATAAATTTCAATATTTTTTTTTATAAAATATTCTAAGCTTTATGTAAAATAGTGAATAAATATATTTTATTTTTATAAAAAGGAATTTATATATATATATATATATATATATATATATATATATATATATATATATATATATATATATATATATATATATATATATATATATATATATATATAATTTAATGTATGGAATTCGGCTAAAAATTACAAAAATAATTTATTAATTATCTATATAAATGGTTATAAATAAAGTGTTTTCAGAAGTTTTACGTGCATTCCTAGAAAATTTGGAAAATGATTTAATTAAAATTGTTGTTTTATTAATATTTTATATTAGTAGATTTCTGAGACGTTTAACGACGAAAAATTACGAAGAAAGTATTAAAATTTGCCTTTATATATTACAAAAAAATATTTTATGTCGTGTCGTTGTTGATAATACTAAAAATAATATTTCTCAGAAAAACGGTGAAAAAATATAAAGTTCAACAAAAATATATATAAAAAATCCAGAAGCTAGTCTGTGTTTTATTTCGAATTAAACTTTTAAAATTAACTTTTATACGGGTAATTCTTTAAATAAAACTTTACAAGGAAGTTAAATATTATATACGAAAAGTTGCAAAATTGCGTCGCAATAAACATATCTGAATAATTGGAAACGATCCCTGGAAGTCACTGTGTGTTTTGGGCTATTTAAAAATTAAATATTGTAAAAAAAAAAATAAATTGCCATAATTTTGATTTTATTATAATTTTTATTAAAAATATTAATGACTTTAATTTAAAAAATTATAATTTTGAAGGTTATTTTTTTTCTCAAATGCACGAATGTCACACTATGGGTCGACTTGAATAGTATATAACGTAATAAAATATGTTAACTATATGGTAATTGATCTTAGATTTTTGTATCAGATTAAATTAATAACTACATACCAAATAGTTAAAAAGGTCCAAGCTATGAACTATTGACATTTTTCTATCTCAATATATTTTAATAAATAAACAAACAGTATTAAGAAACTATAGAAAAACTATTTTTTATATATATATAAATTTTATAAGATTGAAATTAAAAAAATCCTGTTTGAACCGATTCGATTAAATTATAACTGGTTTAGTTTTGAGAGTTCTAAATAAAAAAAAAATAGATCAAACTCTTATATATAAAATCATATACATGAAATCGAAAAAAAATATGCTACGGCATGTGGACAACGCTTAAGAATAATTCTCAATTATATATCTTGCAGAAAAAGAATTTAAAATAAATCATAGCGATCGAATTCTGAATTTAAGACAGATTTATGCAAAACAGATCCGCATTATAGAAAACCAGTCCGATCCGAATCAGGAACGTTTATCTGTAGCATTTTTTTTTTTTATTAGCTAAAATGTATTTCCATTATGTTTTTTTTTTAGATATTTTTTTTCTATCTAAATTGTTGCCCCCGCAGTGTAATAAATTAGGAAACGATACATATTTCACGACGATGTTTGGACGTTCTATGAATATATTTGTCGATTTTAAAAAGTACTCAAATATGTTTGATTTTTGTATGCATTTTTTTATATTCGCATATTTTTCATATATATTATTATGAATTTCGATGATGTAATATATTTTTATGTATAAAATTGAAAAACTTAATGGATATTTTGAATAGTGCATTTAGATATAGATACACTGATCGATGGAAGAAACCGGTGTTCTTCAATAAATTTCGCTAGCGCATATATACAGGATGCTTAAAATTCTATATTGTTTATATATTAAAAAGTATATAATATACGCGTACAAAATATAGATTAAAAATTCTATAATAATAAATTTATATTATTTTTTTAATTTCTACATTATTGATCATAGATGGCGCTAGTTAAATGTTAACAATTATTAATTTAATTTAATTATATAATATCGATTATTAAAAAGATGTGAAAATGTTCAAAAAAATAGTGAAATGTATAACAATGACATATGATTATGATTATGATAAATTAATTTAAATTTGAATGAACCGTTGACGAATTGCTAATACCGTTCGATATAAATGTGAGACCTTGTTTTTTTCGTTTTTCGAGTGATTTATTTAGTTAAATAAATTTAATAAATCTAATCTAGAGATCTATGAAATTTTACGTTTTATATATGTCACGATTAGAGCCTTTATTTGATCATCGAAACCGGGAAGTAATTTTGAATATGTCACGCTTTTTATAGTGCAGCTTGTCATATTTGGATGACAATAGTATTTAATGTTGTATTATTTATAGTATTAACGATGCTTTATAATTTTGTGTCGATTTTTTTTTAAATTGATACAATATCAGTTTATTGTTAATATAACGTTAAAAATATTGCTAAATAGACCGTGACGCGAAAATATCGCACTTCAAATAAAATATATATTTTCCAAAGATTTTCACTGAATTTTCCAACTCTTTCCACTCCATGCCTAGTCTGCGAATAATCGATGATCTATTTTTTGACTATATTTACACGGAGAGTCGGCAAAGCGAAAATTCTGACCGTTAATTTTCCTCAGGATTTGATTTCAAGTCTGGTGAAAACACACTATTTTCGGAATCAAAACATCTAAGGAGAGGAAAACATGTCGCAGTCGTTCTAGAAATCGCATTTTCTCTTATTTTTCTATCTTTTTTCCGAGGAAAGACGGATTCGATAAGTTTTTTTTTCTATCTCGACGCGATATATACCATATATATGGTATATAAAATATCTGAGAATTTCATAAATAAACTCTTTGCTTCATATCAAGATTGATCTTTTTTTTTTATTATTTTTCAAATACTATTTCTGATATTAAAATATAGAAATTTTCAAAAAATATTACAATATATTTTTCTGATATACTTTTGGAATAAAAATATTTAATTCATGATACGTATATTTAATCGTTCAAAATAAAATAATAATTATATATATAAAATCAAAAATAAAATAATAATAATTATATATATATATGTTATTGGCAATCGAAGAATAAAATCACATATATAATTGAACAGGTGACATTTACGTTTAACATAGAAAATAAAAAAAAACAAGATTATGAATTCAGGTTCGGTTCATAATGTTGTCGTCGTGATCTATTTTTTTCCGCATCAAACTAGGATTTCGTAATATATTATGTATGTATGTTCGCAGAGGCAATTTATCGTGTTAAATCACGAAAATCGGCGGTTCTCAAATGTCCAATGCGATTGTTGATCGCCTTTAAAGGCGTCGTATTGTTCGTTGAATGACGAATAATATTTATTTGTATGCGGTAAAATCATTTCGTATTATATAAATTGAATGGATGACGACGAGAAACCACCGTAGAATTTTTATTATATATATATATATATATAAAATATCATTATGGATAAAAATTAAAAATCAAGTGTAAACCGCAAAGAAGTCATTTTTAACCGCAATATTCATTAATTTATTGTATGAGATTTTATTATATGGTATATAAATATGTATAAAAATAGAAATATTTAATTTGAAGTATAAAAATTATATATGTTTTAAAATTATCCTAATTATTTTATATTTTGCAAAAATATTTTTTTTTATTACAATATGTAGATTCATAAAAATAATATAATATTATATTTCTAAATTAAATTTAAAATAAATTATTCTTTTTTTTTAATAATTGGAAAACGCCGATCAAAATTTATTTAAATAAATGTAAATGCAAAGTTTATCTATTGGGAGGAGTTAAATATTTTCACAATGGAATAAATATAAAGAAAATGAAATTATTTTAAAGCGAATTTTTTCCTATTATATAAATCTATCTATCACAATAAATTAATTTAGTTCCGATTTATGCGAAATATCGGTAATTTATTATCTAAAATAAATAAATAAATAAACACGGCCTTGATACATTTTACACGTGCTGTGTAATTTAGCTCAAAATATATTTTTCTTCATTTTATAATAGACAGCAAAACAACTTTAACATTTTACTTCGTCGTCCGACATTTTGCTATTGCTATTATTTTATATATATATTTTTAAGTTGCGTATTTTTATATATTTTTTTTCTTACAATAATAAGTTGTCGTTTACATAATTCATAAAATGTGAAATAAATCGGAAATGAAAGAATTTCTTTTTTATTTTCAGTATTAATATGAATGGTGTTTAAGTTTTATATATGAAATTTAATACGTATAATAAAATAATATATTAAATTTTAATACTATTCTAAATATAATAGAAAATGGGGATGTATTTTATAAATAGATTATTACACTGCAATAAATATAAAATACCACCCATTTCAATATATTCCCTTTGAGAATTTACAACGTAGTTCAAAATATATTTATAACATATTCATTTACTAATAGATATTATATTATTCGGTTTAAAATAATATCTAATCCTTCAAGGACTGTAACGTCAACGATTCAATTTATAATCTTATTTTAGGAAGTTATACACGGGTTATTTATGGTATTTAGTATTCAATTACGACTAGTAAATATTATATATTAAAATTAATATACATATATAATGGAAAATGTAATTATATGAAACGTTTCACAGTAGTAAGTCGGTTATGTAAACGATTTTATTTATATATATGAACAGTACGAAAAATTCGCGGCTTAATCGTTTTAAAAAATTTTTTTTTATATATATACAACTATTTATTTTATTAAAATTTTTATCAAAATAATTTTAATAAATATATATTATTTTAATAATATTTTTATAAAAACAATCATTTAAAAAAAAAACACGAAAAATTAACGATTTTTACTAGTAATTAAGACGCAAACTTTTCGTACACGTTTTTTTTGTATCGAAAAAAATTGCCCTCAATATAAATTAAAATACAACATATGTTATTATTTAAATATAAATATTTTATTTTATATGGACGTATTGAAAATATGTTTATGACCCTGAAATAATTGACGTTGATATTCGACACGTTTTTCCCCAGAAATCAATGAAGCCATTCTTCGATATTTAATTACTGTTCGCTTTTCATACGATTTTTACCAATGTAAATATGGCAGTCAATTAGTCGTTTGATGTACAATTTTCAAAAAAAAAATTTTTTTTTTGGAAAAAACCTATTTTTTTCACGGCTAGTGTGGTCATTATTGACGGTGATAAAATCGAGGATATCCTTTATATTGTGTCATTGACTTTAAACCAATTTTTGTTTAATATAATATTTAACTAAATTCTTATTTTTTTCTTACGATTCATACAATTATTTTTTATATAATATTTCAACATAAATTAATAAAAATTCGTGTTATTTTAGATCTAATTAACAATTCTTTAAAAATACTTTTATATAACACTATCATATATTATAAATTATAAAACGAAGTTTATTCATAGAATAAAATATACAATTAAAATACTAGTCATTTTAACTATCACGTTAATAAAGGATTAGAGTCGTTATTGAAATTATTCAGGGTCTTAATTGACAATTACGTGATATATATAATATTTTCTATTAAAAGACACACAAAATGTACTTTATTTAGTATTCAATCATAATGAAAGCTTTAAAATATTTTCTTTTCAAATATTTTCACTTGTAATTTTGAAATAGACTTGATAATAAAATAGAAAATCTTTATTTTATGTAAATAATTTTAACAGAATCACATATACTATTGTGATCAAAAAGTAGGGTGAAATTGTCATTTAAAACTTCCGGGCATTTTAGACGACAGGTAAATTATAATTTTTTATCCTAGGTTGATAGGACTGTCTATAACATTTGACGAACGTCTGTTTGTCAAAAGGTTTAATTATCTCCGAGTTACAAGTGTTTTTACAACTCTTGGTTCGTATCGTTCCGTAACCGCCGTATTTGCCTGATTTGGCTCCGCGCGACTTCTGGCTATTCAACAAACTTAAATGGCCATTGCGGGAACGTCGTTTTGACACAATTGAGGAAAAAAAAAACAAATCGTAGAAGGTCTTGAAGGCTATACCGGAAATAGACTATTCCGACTGTTTCAAGGATTGGAAAAAAAGCGTTAGCAAAAGTGCGTTTTATCGGACGCAGATTACTTTGAAGGGGCTGAAATTAATTTGGAAGAATAAATAAAGAATTTACATTTTATAAACAAATTCACGTTACTTTTTGATCACCGTGTTATATATACAATAATAATTAATTTTTTAAACTCTTCCACATTTGGACATTTTGCGTACTCTATTTTGGCCTTATCGAATTATTTTCTAAATGTATTTCGTGAGATTTCCTAGTATTTATAATAAATGTTTAACAATTTGGCAATGACATTTTCGTTATCACTTTCATAAAATATACATTTTGTTCGTTTCTACCATCGAAGTATAATAATTATATCTTTATAGATAAAACGACAAACTTAATTTTAATATATGTACTTTGAACCGTTATGAATTAAAAAATGAAGATCTTGATTAAAAGAGCTTTTCTGTTCTAAAAAAGTGTTACATTTTAATCATAATTGTGATTTGTGCATACGTAATCATTTGAAAATAACTAAAACAGGTTAAAATACCAGATCACCTGTCTTTTATGATAATTCAGCGAGTGCGTTACGTAATTTTTTCATGCCAAAAAACGACATTGACCTTACGAGAGCAATTGAAAAAAATGTACCACAAAAATGCCATAATAAAAAAAAATAAAATATCAAACTGCCTATACCTTAATCGAGTAGGACTCAGTTACCAGTTTTTTTTTCTAATTATTTTTAACTAGTATTTTTTTCATATAGTAGTCGCGCTTTTACACTCTTTGTTTCATTCGGCACCCATTCGTCGGTTTATTGTCATTTAAGAAAAAAATAAATAAATAAATAAAAACCTGTTCTCGCCGATTCTGTGGGATTACAAAGGTTGCCTTTTTTTCGATCTAATTAATTCCATCTGAACCACTTTTGGAATCCTGGCTTCGTTTTCGTATATAAACTCGTCGAGGAGTCGAACTGATCATCATTCGATTCCTGTCCTCGGAACACGAAAGACAAAAAACTCCCTTCAAAAATGTTCAAATTCGTAAGTATATATATATATATATTACGATAAATCATATAAAATCATCACGTATTCATTTTCATCTGTATCATATTATAAATTTAATATTTTTATTATATTTATCATTTAGTAAAAATATCTTCACATTCTTGGAATTTTGAAAATTTTATATTCATATTATATATAAATAAATGTGTTGTAATTGATATTTATAATATACTGTTATATGTCATGAAACCTTACATATTAATATAATACTGTGATCAAAAAGTAAGATGAATTTGTTTATAAAATGTAAATTCTTTATTTATTCTTCCAAATTAATTTCATCCCCTTCAAAGTAAAACGCATTTTTGAAACAGTCGGAATAGTCTTTTTTCGATATAGCTTTTAAGATCTTCATCGATTCGGTTTTTATCTCCTTGATCGTGTCAAAAGTTCTTAATGTCCCCGCATTAGCCTTTGAGTTTGCTGAATAGCCAGAAGTCGCACGGAGCCAAATCGGGCGAATACTATGGTTGCGGAACAATATGAGTCGAGTGTTTGGCAAAAAATATTAAATATTAAATGCAGTATGACATGGTGCATTATTGTGAAGAGAGATATAGAAACACTTGTAACTCGGAGATAATTAAACCTTTTGACCAGCAGACGCTTGGCAAATGTTATAGACACTCTTACCAATCTAGGAAAATAAATTACAATTTATCTGCCTTCCTAATGCCCAGTAGTTTTAAATGACAATTTCACCTTACTTTTTGTACACAATAATATATTTGAAATTCTTGTAATTTTAAATATTTAGATAAGAGCATTATATAATAAATGTATCATAATCATTGTTTGGCAACTCATTCAATCAGCACATTATATTTAGGATGAATTCGATCGATAAAATGAGATTTTTTTTTCTTTCAGTTGTTCTTCGCCGCCCTCGTGGCCTTCGTCTCCGCTAAACCAGGAGTAGTCGTCCCAGCAGTTTCCACTTACAGCACTGCCCCAGTTGTATCAACTTATGGAGCTTACCCAGCCGTCTCTGCTTATTCTGCTTACGGAGCTTACCCATATTCTGCCTATTCTGCTTATGGAGCCTACCCATATTCTGCTTATTCTGCCTACAAACCATACGTAGCCGCTCCATACTCCTATTCCGCATACCCATACAAATTCTATTAAATTAAACATATCTTAATCTATTCCTAGTGTTGTAAACATCGAGTCAATCTTCCCTACCTATATTTATGAACAATATGTATAAATTTTCCTTCGACAAATTATTTCTATGAAAAAAATCACAGTTAAATAAATAGCCAATGCAATAAACAGTTCTTTGTTTTATTTCAATTAATGTAAATGCTAATATGCAGTAACAATTTTATTTAAACATATTAATATAACTGTTAAAACGGTTTATATGAAGAATTTATTTAATTATTAGAAAGTTTGTTTTAAATCAAAAACCTCTTCTTTTGAGCTTTTATTTAAGTTCAGAAGATCCAAATCAATTGATATTTTTATTTATGACATTTGACACATATTTACAATTAGTCAGCTTTATCCTTCTTTTTTATTTTATATTTAAATATAATTATATTATAACGAAATTTTAAATAATTACAATATTTAACGAACGATGACAATGCAGATTCAAACTTGCATATTTGAATAACTCAATATAGGTAAATGAATTCAACTAGTTGGATATTTTATTTTAAAAATGAAAAAAAAATTCAAGGATTTTATTACTATATATTTTTTAATATATAATGTATGTAAATATTTAGATCAAAATATTTTCTAAAAAAATATAATATTCAAATTGATTAATTTTATTGTTGATCAATAAAAATCAATTTGATTATAATCACTTTTGCGTTATGATTAATATAAAAAGTGCTGACGTCCGATCAGATTAATAATGACTGAGAAAAAGCGCGATTTCAAGTACAAATAATTGCAAAAAAAAATTGTAACATTCAAATTAATCTCTAATATCCAATCTTATTGGATAAAACGAGGAAATCACCAAAAGCCTTTTATGGAAAACATTATGTTAAAATATCATATTCTACAACAGGATGTCGCAAATCAAAGCATTGAAAAACATTCACCGCATTCTTTATATAATATAAATGTATCATTTTCACGGACGTTTATATGTGTAATATTATATGTTATTAAGATTCGTAAAATTTATAAATAATTTATAATAATTGATTCAATGTTTTTTTTTTTTTGAAGAATTCAGAATTAATTCATTATGGATCAGAAGGACTTTTAATATTATATATTATAGCACTGTGATAAAAAAGGAAGGTGAATTTGTTTATAAAATGTAAATTCTTTATTTATTATTCAAAATCAATTTCATCCCTTAAAAAGTAATTTCCGTCTGATAAAATTCACTTTTACCAATGCTTTTTTCAATCCTCGAAACAGTTGGAATAGTTTTTTTCCGGTATAGCCTTCAAGACCATCTTCGATTCAGTTTTTATCTCCTCAATCGTCTTAAAACGGCGTCCCCGCATTGGCCTTTTGAGTTTGCTGAATAACCAGAAGCCGTACGGAGCCAAATCAGGCGAATACGGTGGTTGCGGAATGATATGAACGACAATTTCACTTTACTTTTTGATCACAGTAGTATGTAATAGAATATATATATATATATATATATATATATATAATATAAATTAATATTAAAATATATGTGATAAATATATAATATTATTAATACAAACGGAAATTTACTGTAAAACAATTTGAAAGTGATACATTTTTAAAGAGCTTGGTCATTAGCTCTACCCACATTTTTTTCTATTTACATATAAAAAAGTAAATTCAAGTACAGATCCTACACTATATAATAATAAAATTAAAAAAAATCTAAATAATGAATATAATATAATTTTATCATATTACTTTAGATATAAAATTATTTCATATATATTTAAAATAAATTTAATTTTATAAAATTTGTACACTTTTATATAATGTATTAAAAAATGATTCAAATATTAATTTTAACATTCAATACAATTATACAATTTTATTGATTTTTATAATTATAAAAAAAATTGTATACATATGTGAAAAAAAAATTAAAATTAAATGAACTGAAAAATAAGATCGTTTTGAAAGATACAAAATATATTTCAATAATAAAAAATATTTAATACATTATATATATTTTGTAATAATATATTTTATATCACAAATATGCCTAAAAATAAATCAATATGGCATGACAAACTTTCAACATTAATTTAAAACACATTTTTAAGGCACACACAGCAAAATAAACATCGTAAGTAAAACGAATGGAAAACCATTAGCGTCGATCACTTTTAAGGCTTTTATTTTTATTTATTTATTTATTTTCTGTCGCGCATTGAATTAAATTTAAAATGTGTTGAAAAAAAAAATTCGGGACCCTTTCGATCGACGTTTATGATTCACACATATTATTTAAAAAAAATGCAAGGTCGAATTTGTGAAAAAAAAATTGTATTTTCCACGATTAATTATATAGTTAGCGATTTTTTATAGAATTCATTTGATTATCTCATAACAGTTAATGTGAAAAAAAATATATATATATATATCTTTGAACTATATGTGTTATTTGAAAATTATGTAATGAATATTAAAAAATATGTAAATATTTTTAAACATTTAAAAAAAATATATCACATCAAAAAATTTTACTACTTTTAAAAATATTTTTAAAATATAGTATTAAAATTATATTTTTCCAATACTAAAATTATTTTACATATTTGCATCATTTTTTTTATTAAAAATTAATTTAAATTAAATATATATTTATTTTATATTTTTTAATTCTGCTGATAAGTGTCAAAATATTTTTATATGCGCTAATCATTATTTGATTTTTATTTTTAACGACATTCCCTGTAACACGTACAAATGAACGTATGTAAAAAAAATATTTTTTTTTAATATTTTCGTAGGCCGTAACAGTTAAAAAACACGACCTTCGTCGTCACCGAATTTTTTTTTATCTCTCATTTACTTTATTAATGGTTCGCTTTTATTACGTTCACGAAATGAAACAAAGCAGAATAAAAAAAACCAGTCTATTGCAAATTTATGCCGGCCAATAATAATTCCACTTATGAATTTTATGTACTTTGTAATTGTTAATGTTTTTTTTTTCTACAACACACACACATACACATTTATATATATTTATGTATTAACATAATATAATATAATACATTCGTATAACACGTTATATTTGCGAATTTTCATTTCCTTCTGAGCGAGTTTTTCGTATAAAAGACGCCGAACGTCGATATTTTTCGTCAAACGTTTTCGATCGTTCGATTGAAAAATCGATTAAATTCATTCGAAAAACTCAACTTTTTTCCCCCCCCCCCCCTTAAAAACAAAATGTTCAAATTCGTAAGTAATACATTTTTCACAATAATTATAATTTGTTAATAAATTAAGCAACCCTGTATAATATTTTTAGCAAACGTTACATCGTCACGATGTGTCATTTGAAAACGGGTTGTTCTACTTTTTTGATCGTTCGAAATTATATCACGGATAGCTTTTTAATTCATTATTTTTTTTCAATATGCATTCGAAACATGCTATTTGATATTTTAGTTTAAATGTTATCTAAAAATCATCATATTATTCGCATGCCATTTTATTGAAATGTTATACGGAACATTATCATTATTTTATATTATATAATATTTTCATACATCCTTATATATAAATTACATCATTAACAATATATTTCAGAATATTTTTATGATTATAAAATTTCAATTTTTGATTTCATACCATTGAAAAAAATATAGTATTTCATTTCAGGAAATATGATTTGAAACGAATGTATTTTTCAATGCATAATTAATTAATTTTGTATTACAATAATTTCTGATATAAACTATTGAAACTATGATTTGAAAATTAATACGTCCTATAAATATTTTTAAATTGACCGAATATTTTAATATAAAATTTAAATCGACTTTGTTAACATGAACAAATATGCTGATTTAATCTAAAATCTTATTTAATATTCTAATATAAAATTATTTATTATTCTATATAATATTAGAAATCTTTTTTTTTCTTTATAGTTGTTGTTCGCCGCTCTTGTAGCTTTCGTCTCAGCTAAACCCGGAGTGATTTCTCCAGTTGTTTCCACTTATGGAGCAGCTCCAGTAGTTTCCACCTATGGAGCCGTTCCAGCCATTTCCACCTATGGAGCTGTTCCAGCCATTTCCACCTATGGAGCTGCCCCAATTGTATCCAGCTATGGAGCTTATCCAGCTGTTTCGGCCTACAACACCGTTCCAGTAGTTAAATCTGTCGTAGCTGCCCCAGCTGTCGCTGCCTACAACACTGTTCCAGTAGTCAAATCAGTAGTAGCTGCCCCAGCTGTCGCTGCCTACAACACTGTTCCAGTAGTCAAATCAGTAGTAGCTGCCCCAGCTGTCGCTGCCTACAACACTGTTCCAGTAGTCAAATCAGTAATTTCGTCTCCATTAAGAACTGTTGTTGCTCCACAAGTCTACTCCAACCCAATCGTTGCTGCTCCAGTTCTTAAATCAGTAGTCAGTGCTCCAGTCATCAACACCTATTCAGCTGGACTCCCTCTTGCTTACACCAAATACTATTAAAAAATATTATTTTAATTTATGATCAACATACACAGGATACAATATAAATAATTTATAATAAAAAAGCAATATGTAAAAATATAAAAAAATATGACATAATTTAATGAGTTTTATTTTATTAATATTTTTATCATTTTTTTTAAATATCTAAGTCAATTTTTTTCATTTAAAATATTTATTAGAATTCCGATATAATGTTTTGATTTCGTATATATCATTTAGACTTTAAAATAATTTTATTAAATTAAATAAAAATCATATTACACTTTCAATTTTATCATATAAAAAAATTATAAGACGTATATTATATTTCTATAATACATTCTATTTGAAATGTATGATTAAAAAAAATATATATGTACTAAAATTTAAAAGCTGCAAGTTGTGTGGGTTATCCGAAAATAAAGTCAAAATTCCACATTAATAAATTACGTGGGTTTTTACATGTTTTTTTTTTATTTCAAAAACTAAACAAGGATTTTCAGGATCGTATCGACGTATTTATATTAAATTTAAAAAAAATATGTCTTGTCACGATGCTTTTTCATTCGCAACCGGAACTCGATCAAACACACAACAATTGCATATATATATATATATATATATATATATATAAATACAGCAAAAACAAGTTTTAATAATTTATTTATTATGGCATTACGAAACTTTTCAACGGAAATACGATTTATTTCTATCGCATTTATTAAACTATAACAGCTTTTTCCTTTTTTTATGACTATAAACAATCTATTACATAAGGTGCAACCCACAATACACGACATAATTGTCACGTGTGACATTGAACCAACATATAATACCTGATCCAATTATATTACAGTGAATATATTATATTTATAATCGTATATTATCAATTTTAATTCATTTTAAAGCGGTATAATGAACAACAATACAAAAGAACCTTCACTATATACAATACTAGATTTATGATTTTTAATGACAAACCTTAAACTTTATATATAACTCATGCAAAAAAAAAACGTTGACACTTGTAATACGTGTCATTAAAATACTTTAGAAATGATTGATAATCTCGAATAATAATAATAATATATTTCAAGGTTGAACGCAGAGCTAACGACTCGACTATATGAAAGTTTATTATTGTTGTTTTAATTTCTGGTAATAATTAAAATTGCGATATAAAATATTCAATAGACGACGGCCATTTTGTTCAATTTCTATTTTAAAAATCGCCTAAAATTCGATACATTTATTCCAGACGAGAATACGAAGCCTTATTTCAGATATTGGCAATTCGATTTATCCCCCGCAAAATGTTATATCGTCGTAAAAACGATACCTGAATTAAATTACCAATTATTTTATAATAATATAAAAATCAAAATGGCGATCGTCAATTTTTAACATGATTCGCGATTAATATTTTATTTAACAATAACGATATATATATATATATATATATATATATATATATATATATATATATATATATATATATATATATATATATATATATATATATATATATGTTTAGGCAATTATGAAAAATCAAAATAATACAAAATGCTCATAAATCGTCGAAATAATAACGGTATATTTTGAAAATATACCGTAAAAGCCTTTTCATCGTCTATGCTACTATTTTTCATATTGTCTATGTGAAATGTTTCTATTTATTTATCTTTTTTTTTTGACCGCACTGTATTTTTATGAATGAGCAAACGTTTAGATCATCTTTTACAGCGGGAAATTCTTATGGAGATTTGTCTTTGTCATGCTAATAGGACCGCTGATTAATATATAAACAAACGTTCATACCTTTATATACAGTCAAGTTCTCGACTTTCATCAAAAAAAATATTATATCATCGAAAGATTTTTTTTATTTTATGTCAGTTTTTCTTATTTCTAGTGCTGTGAAAAACCTTTATTTTATATTATATATATATTTTTGTATTTATTCTATTAGTATATATATATATATATATATATATACTAATAGAATAAATACAAAAATATATATATAATATAAAATAAAGGTTTTTCACAGCACTAGAAATAAGAAAAACTGACATAAAATAAAAAAAATCTTTCGATTATATGATATATAATATTTTTTTTTGTTGACGAAAGTTGAATATTTAATATGCATATAAATTTAATATTAGTAATGCTCAACAATTCATCGATACTTATTCGTAATAAATACCGATATCTTATTGAGAAGCTTCCTGTTATTGTTTCAATGCATTAACTTTATGATATTCAGATATAGATTTTTATTTAGATCCATTTAGATGATTTCATTGATGTGCTTTAAATACATTTATCAAAAATTTAAATGTATCATTTTTTTTTAATTTTCAAATTCATTCATTACGATATAAGTTTATCAAATATAAACTATAAATAAAATCAATGACACTTTAGCCCTTACAAAATTTGAACTATATTTTCGCGATTCAAATAGATAAGTTATTTTTATTTAGTTTTAATTTATATGAAACTTAAATATATATATATATATATATATATATATATATATATATATATATATATATATATATATATATATATATATATATATATATATATATTGATTTATACATTCAAATGATGTAATATAATCAAATTTTGTTTTTAATCAATAGATGTCAATATTATATTTCATATTAATTTTCTTTATTGTATATTGTATATATATATATAAATATATATATATATGTATATATATATATATATATATATATATATATATATATATATACAAATGTCCCATTATTATTGTAATATAAAATTTAGTTAAGAAAATAAACCATCAGTTAGATTATGAAACATATTCATAAAAGTGCTCGTAATTACTTTGAGAGCTGAAAACGCGAAATTCGCATATTAAATTTCAGGATTTTCATAACAACGAGATTGAATTATATTGTTCCGTGAAATTTTATTAACGTTCAAAATTATCAAATGAAAAAATATCGAGCCCAAGTCTAACGGAACTTCGTGTAAAATTGGAAAATTCGCGAAAACACACCCACGCGAATTTTCCTTACATATATATTATACGAATTGAAATATTTCAAAGTGTCAGTGTAAAATTTTCCGCAGGATTTTTTCCGATAATTTATATCAAGTTTATATGCTAAACTAATAAAATAATATAAAAAAAACTTTTTTTTGATATGGAAAATTGGGTCACAAATTTCTATATTTCTTATTTTTTTATGTCATTCTTTATATATATATATATATATATATATATATATATATATATATATACATATATATATATATATATATATATTTATATATATATATATATATATATATATATTTATATTTATATATATATATATATATATATAAATTGTAAATAATGAATTGTAATTTAAACGATGCGTTCAGGTCCGCGTTTACTGTGGCGCAATCGTTTCATTTGTGATAATATAATATGAAAGAAAAAAAAAACACGCGTCACAATTTCACCGAAAATAACCACTAATTAAAATCAAAGTTCAAGGTTTTTGGAGACTCAAATTTAAAAAAAAAAAATCTAAAGTGTCCCGCCGTATGCACGTTTCGAATTTTAAACCCCGTATTTTGAGGTATCAAAAAAAAAAATAATAATAATTTGCAATAGATAGATCTATCGTATGCAAAACGTCGTTATTCGTGTACAATGAATACAAATGACACGAATGACATCATTATTTTGTTATATGAAAAAAATTCGACAATTGATTTATTATTATTATTCGATCATTTATAAATGCCACGGAAATTCATCGAATACCGAAAGGATTTTAAGGATTTAATATATTAATTGCCGCATATTAAATTACTATAAATTATAACAACAGGATATTATTGAAATACAATTTATATATTCTTGAATCAATCTTCTATTGCGTTTCATATTTAAATTTTTATAACATATATCAGAATAAATGTTTTTTTAATTGATTAATTTATATATCTTAATATTTTTTTATATAATATGAATAATTTAAGATGTAAATGCAAATATGTATTCAAAATTTTTATTATAATATAAGCGGATCTTTGTACAAATTCGCTCATATATTGTATGTGAGAATGTTATATTTTTTTTAAATTATTAATTCATGTAAAATGTATATATTATTTATATGAAAAATAAAACGAAAAAAATATTTTGCAACGGTAATAATGAATTTATTCATAACAGTATAATATATTACAAAAATTTGGATGGTACAAATTTAGATATATATTTTTTTATAATTTTCCATATCGATATATAATTGGTTGATTTGTGATTTTTAAAGTTCCGTAAGTCAGAAATAAATAGTATTTTTAACGATAGTAGCTGTAGGCGGCATATGGGGCCGCATATGCGTACGGGGAACTGTAGGCATATGGGGTGTAGGCGCTGTAAGCACTGTAGGCCAATGGAGCGGTGTATCCTAAGGATGAGGTGTAGGCAACAGGAGCTGCTACCAAGGCTGGTTTGGCATAAGCCATAGCCAACAAGGCGAATAAGAAGAACTGAAAATAAAATAAAAAAAATATTTAAAAAAAATCCCGCAAGTGGTGTGTTAACATTTATTGTATGAAGAGATACATGCAAAATGTTTTTATAATACGATTATATAATTGAGTTGTGGGTGGATTTTTACAATCATTATATTCTATAAGTGCCTATTATATTAAAATTATAATGCTATTGTTTTTATAAATGTTATATCGTTAATGAGATTTGTGTGTATATTGAAAGAAATAATTTGATTAATTTTATTATAGAATTCAGATGTTATATCATTACAAATATCATAATTAAAATGATTTTATTTTATAATATGATAAATATATTAAATAAATTAGTTTAAATGAAGTGTAGTTAAGAGAGCGGTTAACAGTCTCGCTGCGGGAGAAATGCAAAATCGGACTAGTGATAATTTTAAAATGCGGACTATCGATTTTGACCGTTCGAGTTCGTGTCGTCGTATAAATGTGATAAAATTATATATGAAAAAAATAAAAAATAAAACAACCCACCAAT
This sequence comes from Leptonema lineaticorne, assembly GCA_024500535.1. Classification (NCBI taxonomy): domain Eukaryota; kingdom Metazoa; phylum Arthropoda; class Insecta; order Trichoptera; family Hydropsychidae; genus Leptonema; species Leptonema lineaticorne. The sequence continues at coordinate 2,441,583 of JANIJI010000061.1, forward strand.
TTGAACATCTTGATTGGTTTTGGGGTGAGTATCTTTACAGTCGACGAGAACTGAATGATGCTTCAAACGGTGGCCAAACGGTCTTTTATAGTGGATTTTTAAAGCGGAGGCGGGGACGCAATTGTTATTGTCGTCGTACGTTTGTTTTATTTTTCTTTGGTTTTTTGTTCTTGTTTGTTTATTGTCGTCGTCGTCGTCGTCCTTGCTCGAGGATGGACATGTTTGTTTATTCTTCTGTTGTAGCCCGGCGCGTTTTGTATTTCATGCATGCGCCGGCCCGCCGAATAAAAAAGTGCCAACGCATTCTAATCGAGTGACCTAAACCGAGTGCACAGGCACAAAATGTTAATAAATTTCACGGATATTTTTCCGTCTGTGGAAATTTTGTGACTCGTGAAATTCCCAAAATTGAACCTGATCCGTTTTCATTTCGTGTCACTTTGAATATATATATATATATGTTTTTGAAATTTACCCGAATGAGTCACAAAATTGATCAACTGAGAACTTTTTAATAATAACACAATTTTTAATAATAAAAGACAAATATATTTGTCTTTTTATAGACGAGGAAAAAGCTAATCATAATTATAGTAGTGTTTTCGAAAAACAAACTTTTTCCATACTCTATTTTGACCTTTAACTTCGAACTTAAGATATGAACCGTGAAATTTTTATCATTAATCCTAACGATCATTACTTATTTTTTTTTATTATTACTTTCATAAAATAGAATATAAATTGATAATATTGTCACAAAGTTTATATTAAATATTAACTAATTAATATTGATATATAAATTTGGCTTAACAAAAAATATATTATGAATTATTGAATAAGAAATATTATTATTGTGATAGAAAAAAAATGTATTAAGCGAATAAATCATACGAAAAAAAAAATATTTTAATAGTAGCGACATAAAAAAATATTTATAATATTTATATGGTAATAATGAAAAAAAAATATTAAGAGACATTTATAGATCAATGTCAAGGTAGATCTGACATTACGCATATAAAATACGTAAAAATAGAAAGCATTAACGATTAATAACGATTCGTTCACTTCCTGAAACCGACTGAAAATAAAATAAATGAATATTTATTAATTTTAACCACTATGACGACGGGGTTGCGCTGATCCGGTTGGCATTCCGTTTTTATCCGGTTTATTCCGGTTTGTAATATACGAACGTCGATGCTCTTTTATAATTGATAAGATTAGATGGTCGATCCATCATCGTATAATTTTCCTTATATATATATATATATACATAGTCTTTATTATGACAATATTTTCCGTAAATTTACATAAATCAATGTTGCACTTTATTTTAATATGCGGTATGACTAGTATGAAAAAATATGAAAATTGTGCTGAATTTATAATGAAAATCATGATGAAATATTTTTTTTTACATTATTATATTAATATAATTAAAATAAAATATATTAGATATTTTTATATTATTAATATTAAATTGGATGATTTTTTTATATATAATGATATTAAAGGAAAATTCTTAACGAAGATATTCGATAACGTTTCGCGAAATTTTCTTGACCGTGAAACACGATTTTCACGATCAATAAGAATTTGTTTATAAATAAACTCAAAAATGCTTTCACATTTTAAAATGTATATCGCCTTTAAGAATATGAAAATATTCCATAGTCGTATAATATTTTCGACATTTGAACCTTGAAATACTGAAAGCTTACGAACGATATGAAAAATTCTCGAATTTCAGTGAAATATATTGATGATGATATATACTATGATAAAAAATAAAGGTGAATTTGTTTATGTAAATTCTTTATTTATTCTTTCAAATCAATTTCATTCCCTATATAGTAATTCACGTCCGATGAAATGCACTTTTACCAATACTTTTTCCAATTCTCGAAACAGTCGGAATATTTTTTTGCCGGTACAGCCTTCTTCGATTCGATTTTTATCTCTTCAATCGTGTCAAAACGACGTCCACTTTTGAGTTTGCTAAATAACCAGAAGTCGCATGGTGCGAAATCGGGCGAAAACGGTGGATGCGAAAAGATATGATTCGAGTTTTTGGCTAAAATGAATACAGTATGACATGGATCGTGATGAAGGAACCAAGAGTTGTAAAAACACGTGCAACTCGGAGATAATTAAACCTTTTGAAACACAGATGCTTGGCAAATGTTATAGACAATCCTACCAATCTAGGAAAAAAAATACAATTTACCTGCCTTCTTAATGCCTGGAAGTTTTAAATGACAATTTCACCTTACTTTTTGATTACATTAATATATATATATATATATATATATATATATATATATATATATATATATATATATATATAATACAAGCGTTGTCTTGTATGCAAATAAAATCTGTAATGTCGATTACAATTAGAATGCTACACATTCGTAAACGGCAAGGCTGGCTTTTTAATTTATTAGCACTTCTTTATTTTTGTTGAAAATTTATCTGCTATCTATCGTTTCAAAAGGTTAATTTTTTTTTAATTGTAATCTCTTTTTTTTCTCTACAATTATTTTAGCTTTGTTTGTTTCTTTTACAATTTTTCGATATGTAATAAAATGTCAATGCTTTTACCAATTATAAACGATTGCGCAATATTTCATCATTTGAATGAAATAATTTTTAAGATATTAAAACAATTCGAATTCACGTAAAAATTATAATTATAATCTATTTTTTTATAATAAGTTATATAATTTTGTATTCTCATTTATAATAATATTTATATGCTTGAATAAATTAATTGTTCAAATAATTTGATAACGTTATTTATTTGTTTATAATTATAATTACACAATATTTACATTGTTATAATTTCAATTATAAAATCACTCGAGTATATATTATATAATATATTTTTATAAAATTATATATAAAAACATAATTTAATGTACAAACATTTTAAGTTGATAAAATTAAAATTTTGCATAAATTTAACACGCGTATTTTTCTTAATTTATTATGCATCACTGTTATTAAAAATATTATTTTTTATTACATAAAATATATTTATATTATCATCATTGTTAAAAAAATAATTAATATTTAAAGGTTGAAAAATTATGACTTTTATAAGAAAAAGTCGTGCTTTTTTCACTTCTCTATACATATTTAGTGTTCAAAATATTTTTTTTAATATTATAATTTTATATTAAAATATTTATAGTTTGGTATATTAAAAATAAATATATGATATTTTTTTTCTTCATTCTATCCAGAATCATCGACAGGCAATAACTTTGAACAAATATATAATATAATATTTTATAAATAATTATATATTTATTTTATAATATAAAAACGATAGAAATTTCTCTATAATATAAAACGTTAATTTTTCAAACGTTTAAAAATCGACAATTAATCGTATATAAAATTTACATAATGAATTTTTTTTTTAAATATAAAATTATAAAACATATAATTTTAATATAATATTAAAATAATTTAACATACACACACACATATATGTATATATATATATATATATATATATATATATATATATATATATATATATATATATTACAGCTTTTCGGATTATCGATTTTTCATTTTGCTCGGTAACACATTTTAAAACAATATTGCATCACGAGTAAACGCAAAACAAACATTTTCACGATCGGTTCAAGTATTCGACGTTATTGAACTTATGAAACGTTTCAAACCTTGAAAAATGTTATTAAAATGAAACCTAGACCTTAATACGTGACGTATATTAAAACATTATTATTATATCTCTTATATATATATATATATATATATATATATATATATACATACACACACACACATTGATTCCGATATAAATCGAAAATGTCATTCTATATAATCGACAATATATTCTATGCGTGAATATTTTTTTTTTACATATAGTTCACGAACATGGATTCGAACCGAATTTCGACGAGTTTAAATCGTAGACGATTGACTATTTTCCTAGAATCGATTTCAATGGGTTGTTAGTACTATTGTATTCATACTAAAATTTAATATGTTTATCAAGTGTGAATGTTATCTCATATACCATATAACACTATGATAAAAAATTAAGGTGAATTTATTTATAAAATGTAAATACTTTATTTATTTTTTTCAAATCAATTTCATCCCTCGAAACAGTCGGAATAGTTTATTTCCGGTATAGCCTTCAAGAGCTTCCACGATTCAGTTTTTATTTTCTCAATCGTGTCAAAACGGCGTTCCCGTATTGGCCTTTAGAGTTTGCTGAATAACCAGAAGTCGCACGGAGCCAAATCAAGCGAATACGGTGGTTGCGAAAAACCAATGCAATATGAAATGGTGCATTATCGTGATGAAAGAACCGAGAGTTGTAAAAACACGTGTAACTCTGATATAATTAAACCTTTTAACAAAAAGAAGCTTGTAAAATGTTATAGACAGTTGTACCAATCTAGGGAAAAAAAATAAAATAGTTTTATATGATAATTTCACCTTACTTTTTGATCGCAATAGTATAATCAAAATATTTAAATCTATCTAATATATTTTTCAACTGAATAAAATTGTATATTTAATTTTTTATTTCAAGTAAATATTTATTGCTCATTAGTTTGTTTATAGCAAAAAAATTTAAGTCTTTTATTATCGAAGCTCATCAACACTAAATATTGTTAGTTTAAATTCCGGGTTATTTTTCAGTTATTCTAAGTGCGAAAGTCAATGACAAATATTATTTTTGCAATATTAAGGAAGACATTCTAAAGTATATATATATATATATATATATATATATATATATATATATATATATATATATATATATATAGATAATGAAAAAGAATCATTAAGAAAACAAAGTAATTATTTCGTTTATAATATAATGAATTTTATAGTTTAATGCAATTTTTACACTATTATTATTTATATAAAGCTTTACCATATATAGAAACGTTTGAAAAATATCAAGCGATTATTAATTAATTTTATAAATATTTTTAACGACAAAAAAAAACACGCAAATTTATTCTTTTATATATCGAATTTTAAAATGTTCAATCGTTTTACACGTGAAACTATATTTTTCGGTATTCGGTAAATTAAATCTTTATATAATCGGATATGTTTTTTTTTTGTGTTGCATGATTTTCTAAAACGTGACATCATAAAATTACCATTATATATATAATAATTATAAAAGTTTACATAAAAACGATTGAAATTCAATACGAATTCAACGACACGATTAAATTTCACTTTTCATCAATTCGAACGAATTAATGATATGTAATATTTTTTTTTAATTTTTTTATTTAGTCTAATATTTACAAACATTTAATAATATAATAGTAATAAATATATACTTAATCTTTTGAAATCGATATACGATCGTCGATTATACAATTTTATGCGAAATTACAAATTGAATTCATCTTTTTTACGTGTCAATTTCATTCATGAATATTTTCCTAGAATAGATTCAAGATATTGATATTTATATAATTCCTACTTATAAGATAAATAAAATGATAAAAATAAATTTAAAATAAAATGAATTTTATAGAATTGATTTATTTATTTTATAAGATCGAGTCGTCAGCCCTACATCCAATCATCAATCATAATATATTTTTATGTTAGATATTTTAAAGTTATTTCTTCTATTTTAAGCAAACGACTTAATTATGATAATTTTATTATATAAACGATAAAAATAACTCTAAATATATCAGATTCATGCAGTTTTATTATAGAATGCAATCATCAATCATTGAAATGAATTAAAAATACTATAACAAATTTAATACAGAATAAAAAAAATAAACGAATAAATAATTCATCATCGTTATTTATTAATAGCATAATAATAATGAAAATTCATCAATCAAATATTATGATATAAAAACATATATATTATATAATATATATAACATGATTATTAATCTATCGAAATGTGTCGCATTTTAATTGATATCAAAAATGTCTAAAAAAAACATACATAATAATAAACAAACAAATATATTAATTAACAAATTATATCATCGAACGAACGAATGAATAAATATAATACGTAATATTTTCTTTTTAAACTAAATTATTATTTTTTTGACATATATTACGTCTTTCTAGAACAACAACGAATCATTAGAGTGATTGTGAAAATTGAATAAAGAGGGGGGGGGGACGTTTTTCCATGCATTTTCCATTGTTTTCATTTTCCAAATATTACATATTCATCGCGACGACATTTTTCGTTTTTTTTTAGTTAGTTAATGGATTTTTTTCTAAGTCTAGTCGACGGCGAAAGTTAAGTAATTAAGGCTTTTGCGTTACGCATAAGGCTTTTATGCTGCAATTATATATATATATATATATATATATATATATATATAATACAAAATGTTTCTTTCTTTTCTTCTTCTTTTTTTTGAATGCCCCTTTTGGTTCACGGAGACGATTTGTATTCATTTTGCGATTTCATCGATGTATGTATTCCGCAATTTTTCGGTATTTTTTTTTCCGTCGCTGTATATTTTTATTTAATTTTATTATTCAGTTGCATAGTACTTGTTGCTCTAATCAGCGATTCTCAATATGCCGTCTTAATAATTAATTTTAATTATATAAAAAAAAATATATTCGTATTTTAAATATCATTTTATATTATATATTCAATGATATTTTCATATTATAATAATATGAAAATATCATTTTTATATATAAATTTTTAAATCACATAAAATTAAAGTATTAATATTTCTTTTTATTTAAATATGTTTTATTATTTATATGAACTATATATCAAATTCGTATTATTAAAATCGACAATTCAGTGATAAAATATAAATTCTATAAGCAAATATATATATATATATATATATATATATATATATATATATATATATATATAATATAAATTTAATTCGATGACTTTCAGAAAAAAATTAAATATCAGTAAAAGCAATGTACTGATTATTTCTATCCATCAATGATAATTGACAATGTTAAAAATATTTGACACAACACTATATAAAAATGATATAGTTTCATATTTAATTTTAAGAAAATTGTAAGATTTATAAAAAAAATATATAATACACAATTTTATTTCATTACAATGAACATTTGAGAACCATTTGTACTTAGATATATATATATAATACATATATTACGCAATTGTCACGTCACGTACGTAATATGTTTTTCTTCTGTTTCGAATCGTACATCGAAAGTGATGCCAGATTTTTATTTAGTAGTCACTTATTTCATTTGGCAACTGTCTTTAAATGAACACTTTTGATTTCAACAATTCGAATACCGTCACGTTTTAAAATTCCTAGAAGTTATCTGAAAAAATAAAAATCGTAGACATTTTCTGTCGTCGACTTAGATCTAACACATTATATATATATACATATATATATATATATATATATATATATATATATATATATATATATATAACGGCTCTATTAGCTGGAATTCTGGTTTTATTTTGAAAAAAAATTATTATTTTTAAAATTGTCCTAGGTTTTATATAAAATATATACTATAGATATTTAGAATTGACTGAATAATAATAATAATATATATAATATTTAATCCTATATATCTATAGATGTTGTCGATGAATTTACTTATTACCTACGTATTATATTTTAATATTAATTTTATATAATTAATTATTCAATTAAAATATTTATATTATATTTTAAAATATAGCAATAATGCGATGATATATTATATCATTCTGAAAAAAAAATATATAGTTCACGAGATTTGAACGAAGAGCTAACGACTCAACTTTGCAAAAAAAATTAAATCAATATCAAAAATAGATCTTGACTTATAAATATCGCAAAAATTATAAATATAGCAAAAATTTAATTATATATATTTAAATTAAATATGATAAATATTATCATATAACTGTTTATATTTGGCGAATTTTATTATATCAATACTAATTTAAAAATACAATTATTACTCAATGACTTGACGTAATTTTCATATGAATCTGTTTAATATTCAACAAACAATGCTAAGTTAATCTAATAAATATTTCAACAATTATATCTGAGCGGATTTTCCGCGTGGAAAATAGCGATGAAAATGTCAACAATAGTCGAATTTTAGATCTTTATCGGATAATCCATCGATAGTCGATGTCGGAAATCCATCTTTAATCAGATTATCTATTTATAATCCATATATATATTATTCATATACACAATTGATAATTTAGTATATATTATAATTTTTTTAATGTGCAATTTAAATCTTTATATTTTTTTATTTAAATTATCTTTTTTTAGACATCATCGAAAAAAAAATCATCTTTCAGTATAAATAAAATTTTAAGAATTTGTAAAAAATGAATTAACTTCATAATACTCAAAATAAAACGTTTATATTTTAATAAATTAACATAATATATTTAAAAAAAATCATTGGAAAATTCGTAAAATTCGCAACAATGCGCTGAATAAAAAGTCCGTTTTCATTATGATATCAAACTTTTTTTTTTCATATTTTTTTTTAGACATTATTCCTGAAAATATTATTTAGATTAAAATATTTTTAATTAGATCAAATTCAAAACTTTAGCTATGAAAAATAACATTTTAATTTCGCCGGTTGCAAATTTTTCGGTACAATGACATTTAATTAGCGTTATTTTTAACATTTAACTACGATATAAACGATAATTTAAAAAAAAACAGGTTTACACCGGCGATGGTTTTTTAATCGACCTTCGCATATTATCAGGGCCCTCTAGTATATATATATATATATATATATATATATATATATATATATATATATATATATATATATATATATATATATATATATATATATATATATAGGTATATATCGGCAAAAATAATAACAAACAGCAACAACAAAAATTAACAAGATCAAATTTTCGACCGGTTTTTTATTTTCGATTCAAACCACGCCCAAGTAAAGTTTGTGATTTTTTTTTCATCTAATCGATTTAATTGTAACGTCTGTTCTATGATGGACATTTAAAAAAGGCGCTGGTTTATAAATCCTGTCATATTAATCCAGTCTTTTAGTAATAAATATGATATATATATATTTATATATTCGTAGATAATTATCAACGACTGTTATTTAAAAAAAATCATATTTTAGTTGTATAGAATCGTTCGTAATCATAGGCACTGGTTTTATTATAATCAATAAAAAATGATTTTCAACTAAAACAACGAATAATAAATATTGTGTAATATAAAATACTTTTTTATGTATTGTTTTTTTTATAGCTTTGCCTTTTAACACGAATATACGAAATTATAGATTTTTTCTCAGTTGATTCATGACATTTCAAATGTAATCATCCCCTTAATGAAATTATTCAGAATTAAATATAGTCGTTTGCCCTTTTATTGACATCCAATCGTGTCTTATATATATATATAGAAATGTTTAAAATTAAATTCCAATTTTGGATATTGGGATAAAATTAAGATAAATCATTGTTGCATTAATATTTTATCAACATATTTATTTCAATCTATTATTCATTATAAATTAACATTTCCCTTTTTCAATAAATAATAGGCTTCGTATTCAATTTTTCAAATATCTTATATGAAAATATCTGTGATCAAAAAGTAAAGTGAAATTGTCATTTAAAACTGCCTGTCATTAGGAAGGCAGGTAAATAGTATTTTTTTTTTTGCCTAAGTTGTTAGGACTGTCTAAAATATTTGCCAAGCGTCTGTTTGTCAAAAGGTTTAATTATCTCTGAGTTACAAATGTTTTTACAATTCTTGGTTCCTTCATCATGATAATGTACCATGTCATAGTGCATTGGTTTTTCACAACCTTTTTGTCAAAAAATCGACTCATATCGTTCCGCAACCGCCGTATTCGCCTGATTTGGATCCGTGCAATTCCTGGCTATTTAGCAAACTCTAAAAGCTAATGCGGGGACGAATTTATTGAGAAGATTGAGAAGATAAAAACCGAATCGAAGAAGGTCTTGAAGTCTATACCGGAAATAGACTATTCCGACGGTTTCAAGGACTAGAAAAAGCATTGTCAAAAGTACATTTTATCGGACGGGGATTACTTTGAAGGGGATGAAATTGATTTTGAATAATAAAGAATTTACTTTTCATAAACAAATTCACCTTACTTTTTGATCACCGTGTTATATTATAATTCAAATATTTTGTATTGTATTCGTTGGATATGAATTGATTTTATTATATAGAAATCGTATCCTTTATCGATAATAATATACTGTTTAATCTGATTTTTTTTGAAAATTCATGATTATATAATTTATGACATGATTTATATAATCATACGATACATATTTGATATGACAGAATGTTGATGATTCAGATATTTGCATATAATTTGAATGCATTTAAATGCGTGATATATTGAAGCAATCGCCTACTGTTTGTTGAAGATTATTATTATATTATTCAATAAATAAAAATAATAAGAAAACATGTTAAAATATTGCATATATTTTTACTATGTTACATGATTTATGCAAAATATTAATTAAACATAGTCGAATATTGGTTAATTTTTAATACTATAACAGATCATATGAAATATTTTGAAAGGATCCTTTTTTCGAAAATGATTTTTCGGACGATTTTTTCTCTATTACCACATTCAATAATAATTATATATAGAAATGTGATATTTTTTTTGTATCATAAATATATTTAATATAAAAAAAGTCAAATAATTCGACGTTTATATACAATATGCGTAACGATTAGCGTCATACTAGAAGGTCAATACCATATAGTAAAAGAAGTCAGGATCGTTTTAATTATTATTATCGTTCATTTGTATCCTTTGCATTCCATATGCGATTCGACTATTATATAAGTCTTATGATTTTTGACCTCTATCATTTTATATATAAACGATATTAAATCTTGACAGTGTCATCATTCGACTGGATCATTATCAGTGTGATAAGCGTTTTCTTTTTTTTTTCAATTACAACCAAATCAACCCCATTCAACATGATGAAATTGGTAAAGTGTTTATTTTAAACATTTCTAATCCTTCTATATAACGTATTTTATTATACATAGTATCCAATTAGTTTCATGACTGATATCCAATTAATTTCAACCCCTAATGATTGGATGGTCGTAATTATTTGTATGAATATATATAGATTTTCACGTGTAATGCCATGCCTAACAATAGTTAGTTACGTGATATATAATATTATCTGGTATTTAATTATTATTGTACAATATATTTTACAAAAATTAAATTTAAATATATATATCATAGAAAAAATCCTATGAAATATTTTTTTTTATTTTAAATATATAAAGTGTTTGGGTTTATAATAAAAAATGATCACAGGGTTGAAAATGTAAATTTTATTTTCACATCAGTAATCTATCTATGTAAAATCTTATCATCCGATCGATCTGCTATAATTATTCTACGCATGATCTTTCTTCACATGGATCCATTGTGTCAAATGCGGTATTTTACTCATTGAGCAATGGTCAGAATAGAAAAAAAAGATTCTTTTCCAATTGTCAAGGATGAAACGGAATTCGATCGTGACTTCATTTAATATTTTTTTTTCTTCATCAAAATAAACGTGCGTGATGTCTTGTCTTTACGCATTCCAAATGACGACCTTAGAACTTAATTTATTTACGAATTTCGCAATCATTTTGTAGAACAAAAAAATGGCTATCGACGATTACCAATTATATTCTAAAATTTATTTTCATGTATGCGAAATATTATCGCAATTTTTTCATCATCATTATTATTCAACATCAGTATAAGTCTTTGTATATCTTGACCTGGACAATAAGCATATATATATATATATATATATATATATTTTTTTTTTTTTTTTTTTTTTTTGATAATGAAACAAAAGTATTTTGATTAAATTAAAATTAATATAATACTGTGATCTAAAAGTAAGTTGAATTTGTTTATAAATTGTAAATTCTTTATTTATTCTTCCACATCAATTTCATTCCTTTCAAAATAATTCCCGTCTGATAAAACGCACTTTTACTAACACTTTTTCCAGTCCTCGAAACAGTCTGAATAGACTTTTTCCGGTATAGCCTTTAAGACCTTCTTCTATTCGGTTTTTATCTCCTCAATCGAGTCAAAACGGCGTCCCTGCATTAGCCTTTTAAGTTTGCTGAATAGCCAGAAGTCGCAAAGACCCAAATCAAGCGAATATGGTGGTTACGGAATTTGCGGAATTCGCTTTGCAGACCCAAAGCGAATGCGGTGGTTGCAAAAAAGTCGGAAAGAACCAATACAGTATGACATGGTACATTACTTTGTTGAAGGAAACAAAAGCTGTAGAAACACGTGTAAATCGGAAATAATTAAACCTTTTGACAAACAGACGCCCGGTAAATGTTATAGACAGTCCTACCAACCTGGTGAAAATAAAATATAATTTGTCTGCCTTTAAATAACAATTTCACCTTACTTTTACATCACAGTAGTATATCAAATAAAATAATAATATTGTCCATTTATTTATTTTAATATATATTTTTTTTTAATTTCAGATGGTATTTTTCGCTCTCTTGGCAATGGCTTTTGCCAAACCAGAGCCATCCTTGGTCGCTCCCGTGGCTTACACTGCACCAGTTGTTGGTTCTTATGCTTATTCATCGCCATTGGTATATTCTGATTATTCCACAGCAGTTGTAAGCGAACCTTTGGTCAGCAGCTATTATTCTCCATATGCCTACGCTTATTCCACTTATTACAGACGATAAATACTAAATAAATTATATATATATATATATATATATATATATATATATATAAATATTAAAAAAATATACCAAGTAATTTATATATTTAAACAATGCTTATATATTATAAATCGACCCTGGAAACATTTGTTTGTATGTAACTGAAGTAAACTAAAAACTTTATAATTCTTAAAAGTATTGTTGGAAAAGATCACATATCATTTACTTACATAAATGTTTAAATTTTCTATATATTATTAATATATTTAATTTATTTAATATGTTATCGTTTAATAAATTTATTTTATCCAGCATTAATTCGTTTGTTTTATTTTAATTTATTATTTGAATAAAAATTAAGCATTTCCACTGTTTCACCAACAGATGGATCTTTATTGATATCAATGAACAGTTTCTGATTTTACTTCTAGATGTCCTTACATTTTAATGGTTAAATTTTCATTAATCAATGAAAAAAAAAACACATTTATAATAAATATAATATTTTATATTACATTTGAAATTTAATTTCATAAGATTTATTGATAAAATTATATTGGCAAATTCTAAATATTAAATAGAAAAAATGGTTCATATTAAATTAATTGAAAATCATTAAAACTATAAGTTCTTTACTAAAAGTCTAATTTCAAAATATATCAAATATTTCTTATATAAAATAATATATTCAATTTTTAAATATTTTTTTATTAATATATATATATATATATATATATATATATATATATATATATATATATATATATATATATATATATATATATATATATATATTTTGAATAATTCTTAAAAATGTAAATTATATTATGCAATTTAAATTTGTAACACAAAATTATTTTTAAATTAATTATATATTTTGTATCTATAAAATAAATATATACATATATTTTTTTTAATAATAAAAATAAATCCCAATCAAATTCGACGATAAAAATATATATTTTTAATCACAAGACTTTACATGTCAATTAATTCGAGTATTCGAGTATTAACGTATCTCGTCTAAAATTGGATAAAATATAGAAGAAAAAAAAACGTCAACGTTCTCGAGTTCGATAACACCCTTCGACCTCTGGTCATGTAAATTTTCACGACCCCTAGTCGAGAGATTAAATCCCGAAATTTAAATATTGACAGGGGTCGTTCCAAGTGGACAGCGGACCGTTGTTCCATGAAACATTCGACTTTAAAAAAAAATTATGCGCTGAAATCATACTGAATTTTTCAGACGCACATTCGGACAAGAAACGAATGAAAAATTCGAATATTTTATGGTGACTATGAAAAATGGATACGAATATATATTGAAAATATTTTTATATTATTTATTAATATCTCTGATCGAAATCATTTTATTTAATTATATTATGTAATCTAGCTATATATTATATTTCAATTAAATTATGTATAAATATTATAAAAATAAAAATATTCATTTATTTCATTAAGCGTTTATTTATATTAAAAAAAATATATAAAATTTGACTACACATTAACAAATATCATTTACAATAAGATTGGAGCTGGTAAAGCTCTGTGGATAAAAGGTGAGGCAAGAGCTGGAGCAGCATGAACGATCGGAGCCGATAAAGCAGGAGCCGCATGCACGAATGGGGCGGCTAAAGCCGGAGCCGCATGTACGACTGGGGCGGCTAAAGCCGGCGCCGCATGCACGACGGGAGCGGCTAATGCGGCATGAGCGGCGTGTACTACTGGAGCAGCAAAAGCGGATGCAAACGGAGCAGCATGGACAACTGGTGCCGCAATAGCTGGAGCAGCATGAACAACCGGTGCTGGTAAAACAGGAGCCGCGTGTACAACTGGTGCTGCCGGTACGACGGCATGTGCGACTGGTACAGCGGCATTATAAGTCCTGGCGACGACTTGTGAACTTGTGGCCGTTACTACGGGAGGCGCTACTACTGCCGGAGCTAAAACGGCTGGAGCTGCGGCTAGTACGCCGGGAGATGGAGCTGCGCTAACGCAAGCTACCAAAACAAAGAGGAGAGCTACCTGAAATAATACGTTCAAGATGAGAAAAAATATATAAATTTCGCTACTTATTTGTATTATATTTATTGTATACTTAATTAAAATTGTTTAAATAAATAAAAAAAAACATTTTTTTATGTTATTATGTAATTTTGTTTGTGTTTAAGCCCTTAAATAATAAAAATATCTGTGGGCGTAAAATTGATGATTCAATAATAAAAAATAAACTTGAAAAAGAAGCTTTTACTCAAAAAGATTATCCTATCAATTATTTATATATATATATATATATATATATATATATATATATATATATATATATATATATATATATATATGTGTGTGTGTGTGTGTGTGTGTGTGTGTGTGTGTGTGATATAAACCAATTTACATGAACTTGATTTAATAATGACTAATGGTAAATAAAATAACTAAGAGAAAGAAAAAGTTTAGAAATTGATATATTTTTGTTTATAAAAATATCAAAATATTTTGAAATACGGTTTCATAAATAGGAGAAAATATATTAAGAATAATAATTGAAAAAGTATAGAAAGATATTCAAGCTTTATATTGACTTGTAGATCCGAAAAAAAAGATATTAATAATATTATGTAGGACAAATATTTAATATCGTTTTGAATCTATACGAGTACGAAAATTTATAAAACAATTACGTACCACTTTGAACATTGTAGTAATTGTATTTTTTTTTCTACTGAAGCTACCTTAGCTGAAGTACTTTGACGAGTATGCTTAACAACGATGCTCATACCAGTATTTATAGTGATGGTCTTCCGTAACAACAATAAAAAAAAATTTGTATTTGGTGCATCATTTTCGATTGCGTTCGATTATATAACGTGAATTGTATCTGTTGTGGCATCGCATAATGTGTTCAATTTGTAATTCGAAATGAAATGTCACCGAATGTGGGACAAAAAGTGGTGCGAAACGTGTTACGGTGCAGTGGCACATTTTTTTTCTTTTCGCTTAACAATTTCGAAGGTTCAGAAGGCTATGAAAGCGGTTACGGTTTAATTTTGAACGTAAAATTATATGCATTTTGGTTGTTTCGATGGGTAAGTGAATTTTTTTAACAGATATATTGAGTCACAATTATAGGAGTGTTGTCAATTATATTTATATACAAGTTTATAAAACTGCTTTCTTTCTCTTGAAATTCTTCGAAAAACAAAATTAAATACAATTATTGAAAGTAGAGCTGATGATTTGAAATAAGTATTGAGTAAAATAGTTTTGGAAGATTTTCGTAAAATATATCAATTTATATGCTATTTGTGATTAATCTAACACAAATAAACTAAATTTATATTTGAAGAAAAAAAATAGTAATTTTGAAAATATAAATTCATTTTCATTTTATCACAGAAATTATATACGAAAATAAATATTATTTATAAATTAATTAAAATATTTTTTTTAATATATTCTATTTTTTATGTTCGAAAAACGAGTTAAAATCAATAATTTTGTCAAAAAAAATTGTTAAAAATTGGTAAATTTTATATACAATTTTCGAATTTCCTTTCACATTAAAAATAAATTTTCGCTTTTCCTTTTTCGACGAAATCCTATTTGCATATATATTTAGATGTATTTACTTTTGAAAGTGTAACGATTTATGTTGCATTAAAAAAAATAGTGATTGACCACAAATAAAACAAACTATTATTAATTTATAAATTATAAAATTTATAGTTTTATTGATAATTAATTTCTTAATAATATATATATATATATATATATATATATATATATATATATATATATATATATATACATATATATAATTACTTTATTATATACATATTATTGTTACATTATAAAAAAATATATAATATTAAAATTTTATTTATTTATAAAATAACATTGAAAAACATATTTTTGTAAAATGAAACCAATATATATCAATGAAAAAATTCTTATCTATGTCGCATAATATATTTCGTGCGTTGATTTTTAGCCTATATAAAAAATTGATAAGTTTTTTTATGTGAATCAGAATAAAATAAATGGATTTTATTCAGCAAATTCAATGTAAAATATATTTTTATTTATAATGCGCATTTTCTTCGAAGAATTCAATTTTGTTACAAAAAAAAGGAAGAAAAATTCATCATAAGTCGATTTATTGTCAAATATTATTTACAAAAATAAGATACGTATTTTATTCTTTTATATTGTAAATTTATAACAAAAATCGTGTTAAAAAAATTTGTACACATCAGAAACATATAAAAAAAAATATTATTATAAAAAAAATAATTTTTAAAACATCGTCTCCTCAAAATACTATATATATGATAAAAAGAACATTTACATTATTAATATTTTCTATAAATAAAATAATATATTTAATTTAATTTTATAATAAATATATAAATCAATACGAATACAGCTTTTATATAATAGATATGATTTTTATTTCAACATTTACATCTTTGATTTATTTTCAATAGATTAATTTGATTAACAAGTAATCAACTATCATAAAAATAGTATTTTTTTATATTTTGTCACTTTTCAGTATTATTTTAGATAATATAAATCAATTTTATCTATATTTTAGTCAATAACAATGGAATTTATGCAATCTTTTATAACAAACACAAATCCTAAATAATACAGAAAACGATAATTATTTTGAATAATTAACAATTTATATAATGCAATTTCATAATATTATATGATCATATCATAATAACATCCATATGATTCTAGATGCAAATTTTCGTAATACTATGATAAAAGCAAACACAAATATATATATTGTTACACTCAAAATAGATCGAATTTATGATGTTACATAATATTAATTGTATAATATATTGACCAGGTCGTTCTAGATAATGCCGCTATCATGTGTACTAAATACGTATATGTGTATATTTCTTAATATGATTTTCTATTTAAGGCACCCCATAACAAATAATTACATAACTAAAATCGTGTAATTGCATACGTTGTTATGAAATAATTGCCTTTGTCTATCGATTGTCGTGTGTTTGATGTGCATATTTAACTGATTTTATACGCCACAATATATAATCATACTATCGTGATCAAAAAGTAAAGTAAAATTGTAATTTAACACTCCCGGAAATGTCCGGGAGTTTTAAATTACAATTAGGCAGGCAGGTAATTTGTATTTTTTTTTTGCCTAGGTTGATAGGACTGTTTAAAACATTTACTAAGCGTCTATTTGTCAAAATGTTTAATTATCTCCGATTTACACATGTTTTTACAAATCTTGTATCCCTCATTGCAGTATCAACCATACTGCATTGGTTCTTTGCGATTATTTTGCCAAAAACTCGACTCGTTATGCAACCACCGTATTTGCCTGATTTGGCTCCGTGTGATTTCTGGCTATTCAACAGACTCAAAAAGCCAATGCGGAGACATCATTTTGGCACGATTGAGAAGTTAAAAACCGAATCGAAGAAGGAAAAAGCGTTGGCAAAAGTGCAATGAAATTGATTTGGAAGAATAAAAAGAGAATTTATATTTTATAAACAAATATTCACCTTACTTTTTGATCACAGTGTTATATAGCAATTTAATTAAAAATAAAACAATTGAGAATCTGATATAAAAATATATATTTATTTAATGTTTTTTTTTTTGAGCATTTTTTCTATTAATTTAAAAATAAGTCAAACTCGTGTAAGGAGCAAAAGCGGGTGCGGCGACGGCTGGAGCAGCGTGTACAACAGGCGCGGCTAAAGCAGGAGCCGCGTGAACAACGGGAGCAGCAAAAGCGGGAGCTGCGACCAAAGGAGCAGCCGCTCTCACAACAGGAGCAGCAGCAACAACAGCGGGAGCAACTAAAGCAGCATTATAATTCCTGGCCACGACTTGGGAGCTAGTAGCTGTGACTATTGGGGCAGCGAAGACAGTGTCTGGTGCTGGAGCAGCCAAACTGCAGGCGATGAGCATGGAGATGCACAAAGTCTACAACAAATATTATTATCATTATATATATATATATATATATATATATATATATATATATATATATATATATATATATATATATAATTTACTATTTATAGATATATAAATTGATAGCACGTTTATTGCTATGAAATATTTATTACTAAATCAATATATACACTGCATACAAATTTACTAATCAATATCATAAGGGCGTGTCGTGCATTATTTATTACCGTACATGATTTTTTCATTTTTAATTTTATATGATTTAATCACAATGGTAACTATTCTATATATAATATATACAATATAATAATTAATATATTATCCTTACAATTTTGAACATTTTGATTGTTGATTATTACAGATTTGACTCTTGTTCGAACGCAAAGATCGATCTGATGATGCTCGATGTGGATCACCGTTTTTATATATGTATTTTGAGGGATCCGAAATGAAAAAAAAAACGTAACATCGCAATTGACCCGTGAGGCACGTGACGTGAAATGGATGTCGAATGTCGAAACTTTCGTCGTCGCAAAAACAATATGTGAAGTGGACGAAATGTTGCGCAACGTCAAATCGACGATTGTCAAATGGCAGACGAGCTACGAATAAAACCTTCGAATTTGCGAGCGAAATTTAACGTTGCTCAAGTAAAAGTATATTATTATTTTTTAATTTTATTCCATGTAATTTTGTAAGAAATTTTCATTGAATTGATCGTATACAGATTTTGTATGTGTGTGTATGTAATTTTATTTTATTTTTTTTTTGATCGATAAATAGTTAAATTTTCCGAGCATGTACGATTAATTGTAACCTGATTCACGTATTATTATTAAAGTTGTATCAGTTCGACGTTTTCGTAAAACTGTCGTATTTAGATTTATAATGAGAAAATAAACATTTAATATATATATATATATATATATATATATATATATATATATATATATATAATAAAATTGTTAATTAATGATAACGTAAAAAAATATAGTATATATTAAATATAATTTATCTTATAATTTTAAATCATGTCTTCTATCAGGAGTAATCAACAGAAAGATTGTATTAACATCAGGAATAGCCAACAGGATAATATGAAAATATTATTTAATTTCTTTGTTAAAAAATATTTATTATACAATCAATATTTTTTTCTATAACGTAAATATAATTTGATTGATTAAAAATATTTACATTTTATTTTTAATTTATAGTACATTATATTATAATTTAGATTTTTGAAAATAATTAATATTTAATTTTAAGAAAATTATAATTATATTTTATAATAAAATGTAAAAAATGATCAATTTAATATTTTTTTTAAAATACAAAATAAAAATTTAACATTGTAAAATATAATTATTTCTTCTAAATTAATTAATTCGTCTTGATTTAAATATTTTTTTACACTAAATAAAATAATTGTTATTTTTAACAATTTATACATCTCATTAATTATTAAATCCATTAAAAAAAATAGATTAATTAGGACTAAAATACTATTATATAAATTTTATACAAAATATTTAAATTGTTATGAAAAAATGTTTTTTTAAACTAAAATTATATAACGCTGTGAAAATGAAAAATTTTCCACAACGTGAAAATTATTTTAAAAGAACCAACTTTCATTGTAAAAATTATATGGAAATCATTCGCGTGTAAATATTTTAATTATTTCTATTTTCATTTTAATTTTTTTGTCATATTTCATTTTGATATAAATATAAATTCATATTATTTTCGAAAAAAAAAATATTCAAACATTTTTATGAAATGCATAATAAACTTCAGTTCATTTTTCATTGAAACTATTCACCGGTTAAATTACGACACAGAAATACAAATTTATTTTCATTCAGATAATTAATTGTTTCGCCTTTTATTGTCTTTTGACAGTTCATTTTATGAATATAATTATTGTTCGCATTATATTATATATTCATAGAAGCACTGAACAGACTAAATTATAGAATAAAATTAAATATGGATGAAAATAACTAGGAAATGTCAACTGCAGACGTCTAACATCCTTTAAATTAACCACAAGGAAAATTAGTAAACATATTAAGTAATTCAATCATCATTGAGATTACATATATATTAGTAATTAGTGTGACATAACGACAAAACAACACGATCAATTTTTCAGTCATTTTATTATAACTATTAATATATTACAATTGCGTTGGGAACTGAATTTAATTTTTAAAGCAGAATATTCGAGATATGTGAGATGGAATTTATTCATCTTGAGGTGCATCGTCAGCCGTCGCCGTTGCTTCAGATTCGGCCACGTTATTTTCAGGTGCGGCTTCTCTGGCCTCGGGAATGTCTTCTGCGACAATTGCTGGAGCCACAGGAGCAACGGGAGCAACCGGTGCAATTGGTGCAATTGGTGCAACTGGTGCTGCTTCGACTACAGCTCTTCCAGGATTCAAATAAACAGCAGGAGCGGCAGCTTGGACGTAAGGAAGCGCATATTTATAATAAGCGGGAGATGCAACATAGGGAGATGATACGATCGGTGATCCTAAAACGTTTCCATAACTAGTGTAACTCAATAATTTTGGTGAATAGGCAGAATATGCGGCATATGGATAAATTGGAGACGCAGGAACGACGGTTTTGGCAATCAACGGTGATGATACGGCAAGGGTTGCTGCTGGAACTGCTGATAAGAAACCGCCGTAGACGTGACCTACTACAAGGACGACGCCGAAGAAAATCTGCAATATTAAAATATCGATATAGATAAAAATGAAAATTTAATATTTAAGCGTGAATTTTGAAATTTTCACTGACGAAATTGACAGAGGAGGACATGTTTGCAACTGACGAATCGTCGTGGGATATGGCAAGATAAGCACATTGGTCGCGAGCTTTTTATACCGAGCTCATCGGGCGACCAAAAAATTCAGGCTGCGTCTTCTCCAAATTAAACGAAATGAGAATGGTCGCCGAATGGAAAAAAAAATAAAAAATAAATCTCGAAGTGTCTTCTGAATGTTAGACGCGTCGTTGTTCACTGTTGCGTCACCTGATGCAATTTCCACTATGTTTAGAAAATTGGATCGTTTCGATTGTGGCTATATGTGTCTTTTTTTTTTCTTTTCGCAAATCGTACGATTTGATTGTCGCTAATTAATTTTCGTAGTATCACAACTGTGTTTCGAACGTTTATATTAAATAGATATTTTGTATGTAGGGCGCAAAATGGAAAACCGTCGAACGGTTGCGTTTTTTTTTCTTTTTATGTGGGAAGTGTCGTTAAATTGATTAAAATGCAACTGATCTAGTTCGAATGCTTAGAAAATGTTTATGATTATATATAAAACTGACGACTCGAATTATATAAATTTTTCTTTATATTGAATGAAAAAATATATTTTAATCGTCAATTGTATAAAATTAGACAGAATACAAAATTAATTGTAATTAAAAATTGTGTATTTAATATATGTGATTAACACATAGTATGCAGGAATTTGTGATCTTTCATAATTTTTAATTTTATAGTTCTAAGTCAGGTGTGTCAAACTCTTAAAAGCGTCAGAAATTTTCTAATCAAAATATCACTATTAATTTATTTAAACTACAAAGTGCAACTTTATTAAACGGAATTACATACAAATAATTATAAAAAAAAAACAAAATATACTTTTAAATATTAATTTTATAACATGTTATTGAAAACTGCGCATCTCGTCGGACCGCAATTTTCGAATTGGCCCGCTGGCTATTTGACATAATTTGATGTAACTGTTCTAGGTTTAAATTTAAAATAAAATTCAAAATCAATCAATGAATTATAAATAATTATAATTTATATTTATAAATGTGAGAAAAAAATCTAAATATTCTTATATCATTCATTAAATCAACAATTTGCATAATTATAAAAATATAATTTTTAAATTAATATATATATATATATATATAAATATATATATATATATATATATATATATATATATATATATATATATATATATAAATATATATATATATATATATATATATATATATATATAAATATATATATATATATATATATATATATATATATATATATATAATAACCGTTTGATCTATTTTTTTAATATATCTGCACGAAACGTGTTAAAAAATATTTTTCTTGCTAACAATTAAAATATCATAAAAAAATTAATTTAACATGCATTTTTATTGTTCCATTTCGAGAAGGACGCAAAACATGTGGAATATTGATTATTTCTCAAAATTTTGAATCGCTTTATAAAATAATAAAAAAAGTGTTTAAATCGAATTCGTTTTAAACAGTACTTTTATTTTTTACTACTGTAATGCAATAATGAATTATGTGTGATCAATATAAAGTGGATGTCAAATATGTGACGTGAATATTTATTTATTTTTTTATTTTATATTAGTGTTAGTATTTTTTTTATATATAAATAAATAAAAATATTCATTAATATAACAATACCTATTTTTGAAATTTTTTCAATAAAAATAATACGAAATAACAAAATGTAATTTAAAGGTCTGAATAAAAATTATATATAAAAAAATCCATATTTATATATGAAATCAAAAAAAAATGTTTAAATTTTCAAATATACATTTTGAGCCTTAAGTATATAAAAAATAGGTATTTTTAATCACTAATCGTATATTAATTGCAAATATTACTGATCAATACATAAGTGTTTTTAATATATATTTAATTTCAATTTCTGAAATTAAAATTTAATATATTTAATTAATATGATGTATTTGATTTAATAAATATTTTAAAATATAAAGTTCAGCATTTCTTAATTAAATGAGTTATTTTTAATAGTAGTTGTAAATTAGTATAGAAAATTTATTATTTTTTCTGTAGAAAATAAATATTTAGAGAAGATATTTTTACAGTCTTTTTAAATAGATCTTAAATAGTATACAAATTTATATGAAACTTATTCTATTAATTTATTTTTTTAATATTTCTTTTTCATTTTTATATTTTAATTGAGTAGTAAATATTATTTTTAACTTCAATACATATTGAAAAATAAAAAAAATATTTTCCTTAAAAATTTAATTTTGTATTTGAAGAGAAATTTAATTTTTTATATTAAAGACCTAGTTATAGTACTATTTTCTTAAATAAGCATATAATTATAAAAGCTAAAATTTTATTTGAAAATAAATATTCTTCTTCTATATTAAAAGTAGCATATGTATATAGATATCGTTTATTTTTCCGCTTTATAAGCCTTTTAATATAACTTTATAGTTAAATTTCCTTTTCGACGTTCTTAGAAAGTTTCAGACATATTGAATAACATTGTAAGTTTCCTTGAAAACGTTTACAAAAGACAGGAATTAAATCGTATATTGTTGAATAATTTTCCTAATGGATATTTTAAAAATATCTTTTTATATTAGAAATTAAATTTTAAGAGTTGTTTTTAATATAAAATTTAATAATTTAAAATGAAAGAAATAAATTTAAGTAACGATAATTTTATTATAAATTGTCATCATATAAAAAAATAACAAAAATCACAATTAATTTATTTAATAAGAGCTGGGGCAGCGGCAATAGCTGGAGCGGCAGCTAACGGAGCAGCAACTGGAGCTGCCAATGGAGCAGCAAGTGGAGCAGCCAAAGGAGCGGCAACTGGAGCAGTCAATGGGGCGGCAAATGGAGCAGCAGCTAATGGAGCGGCAAATGGAGCAGCAGCTAATGGAGCGGCAAATGGAGCAGCAGCTATTGGAGCGGCAAATGGAGCAGCAGCAAATGGAGCAGCAGCTAATGGAGCGGCAAATGGAGCAGCAGCAAATGGAGCGGCAGCTAATGGAGCGGCAGCAAATGGAGCAGCAGCTAATGGAGCGGCAAATGGAGCAGCGATAGCAGTTTTCAATACTGGAGCTGGGGCTGCTAACAATGGAGCAGAAGCAAGATATCCAGATAAAGCTCTGTTTACGATGTTGACTTGACTAGCGTATGGAAGAACGTTTTGTGGAATAGCACTGGTATAACCAACAGCAGCTGGGGCGATAATTGGAGCAGCTCTAGCAATCAAAGGAGCTGGAGCAGCAACAAATGGAGCTGGAGCAACAACCGGAGCTGCTAAAGTTTCAGCCACAGCATGCACTGAACGAGCCGGTAAAGATGCTGCCAAAAGTGGAGCTGCCAAACCAGCATTGCAAATGGATACGGCGGCCATGAAGAAGAAAGCGGAAATCTGAAAATTAAATTATTAAATAAAGTATTTTACACTAATCCATATGAAAATACAAGTTTATAAAACTATATGTACCATTTTCATTGAAGACATTTTTAATGTGTTTTTAGTTTTCTTTTGCTCGTTGAGGCTTAGCTCGAAAGCAGAGATGAAACTGATGGTGCTACAGAATTTCGCTGGAACTTTTATATCGTCATTTCGGCTGAATTATTACCATCAAGTAAATAATGTGCATGTCAATTACATGCTTGGCAATGTTTTGTTCGTGATGAAATCGTTCACAACTTTGCCTAATAGTTCTACAATTGGTCAAATATAACAATGTCGCATACAAATGCAATTCTACTTCTTTTTCGATAATCCACTTCCACTTTTGATAGCGCTCCGATGATAATTGAAACTGTTACACTTTTCACGTAACAAATTTATGTAATACAAAGGCAGTTTTTTTTTGCTAAGCTAATTTATATCTAAAATTAACCAAATTCCAGGAATGTCATCAATGTCAAGTTAAATGCCGTTAAAAGTGAATGAAACCATATGGGATTAATTAATTATACAGTTTACGTTTGATTACCAATGAAATCACGTGTAATGATTTAAATTATTATTATTTTATTTTCTAAAAAGTATTTTAAAGGAAAGTGATATCATCATTAACAAAAAGTAACCACTTATAATTTTCTAAATATATAAAAAGTACTAGTAAAAAAAATTGTAATGTTTTATATATTTAACATGGATTGTTTGACTAATCTTTAATATTTTTAAGTATATCAATGATTTTAATTAATAGTAATTTCTGTAATAAATATCAATAACAGAGAAGGATGTAGTACTATTTATTTTCTAGGAAAACATTTATAAAATTAACACTCATACATATATAAATCTTTTTTAATTTAAAAAATTATTAAAAATAAACAATAATATATTCAGACAAATAAATGCACAAAACGTAAAAATATGTGAATATAATTAATCACTATTATATTTTATTGATATTTTTGAATATTAATGTATATAAAACCAATATATAACATACACACACACACACACACAACATATCGAATTTTAACATGCAAATGCCCTCAAACGACGTCAACGACTTCGACGCGGATATTAAAATTTTCGACTCCAATTCGGATACAAATCCCGATCTAATATACGATATATATATATATATATATATATATATATATATATATATATATATATATATATTAAAAAAACGTATATTTTAATTATTATTCGTATCACGTACGATTTCGGTTCAGTGGGACGTTCGTGTCCAGACTATATTTACCCAATAATCCGACACGATTCATCATAACGAGCATATTTTGTGATGAAATGTCTTTTTATTACACGCCTTGATATCATTATAATATTGGGGTCGTTTAACTCTTAATTTTTTTTTAGCTAAGGGTTGATCGTCTGAGTTTGTTTTAAGCTAATCGAGAGACGTATTCTAAATTTGTTCCAAATATATGATAAATATTAGATTTAATTATCGTTTATTTAATTATACGTTCACAATTTTCATTGAATATATATATATATATATATATATATATATATATATAATGAAAATTTGCTTTCAATATTATATAATTCGTATATCAATAGAAGATCTTCAAAATAGTTATCATTAATGTAATTATACATATTTGGAAAATCCAATAATAGAAAATTAACGTACCGATTCGTACTTGAGACATGCAATTTTCCATGGAAAAATTTTGTTTATGACGTGAAAATGCGTCACTAAAACAGTTACGTCAAATGAAAAGATAAGATATTACGTCAATTTTATAAATACTCATTTTAATCTGATTTAAATTTTTTAAGCCCGATTTATTTTTTTATCGAATTTATTTATCTTGAAATCGAATCGTCAATTTATTTCTATTTTTTTTTATATAAAAAGTTTATTAAAACTAATGCACAATTTTATATAATTATTCGAAATGAACATGTGTTATATTATTTATATATTTTTTTAACTTAACTAATTAAAAATATTATAAGGAATGTCATTTTAGTATTAGACTTATTAGGAATATATATTTTTATACAAACTCGAGTCGTCGGCTCTTCGATGAATTTTTTCATATTTATTAGATAAATAAACATATTTAAACTCGACTTTTTAGTTGAAATATGACGAGCATTTCGATTATTACCTAAGGATTTTTAACGTAATCGGTTGATCTGTTGAAAATCCCGTTACGCATTTTCACGTAATGGGATTAAAATGATTTTCATAGAATTTTCAGTAAAATCCGTAACAAAAATCAATCGATAACGAATACCGAATTAAATTATTTTCACGTAGCAATGAATTTCATCACAATGCACCCACCATAAAGGAAAGTTTTTCGTATAAAAAGCATCGTTGTGATCGATAAAGCGTCAAAGCATCACAGACTTTCCACAGTCAAACGAAAACTAACACAAAAAAAACCAAATCAAAAATGATGAAATTCTTGGTAATTTAATCTTATAATATTTATATATATATATATATATATATGTGCATAATCGAAATTTATATTAATTGATGTGATCGATTTTCAGGTCTTCATTGCCATCTTCCTCGTAGCTTCGTCATCAGCTGGAGTTCTTCCGTTGGCTTCGTATGCCGTTGCACCAGTAGCCAGTTCTTATTCTGCTCATGTAGTCAATCATGCTGTAGCTACTCCATTCGTAGCTGCTGCTGCAGCTCCGATCGTTGCTCCGGCTCCAGTCGTAGCAGCAGCTCCGGCTCCACTCGTAGCAGCCGCTCATGCTCCACTCGTAGCAGCAGCTCATGCTCCATTAGCCTATACCACGTATCTTGGTTAAATTATATCGTGATTTCGACATCGATTTAAATCAAATTATCCACATAATTTTAACACAATTCTCACCGTTGAACCTGTTTTGATTTAAGAAAAAAACATATATAAAGCAATAATTCGTAGTGTAAAAAATGAAAGTACCTGAAGATTGTTTAGATAATTTTAATAAAATTTTGTTTTAGAAAAGTCAATATTTTGTTTTAATATAATTGAACCAATTAAACCAAACCGAAACATCATTTTTAAGTAGCATTAGTTTATTTTTCTTTTCACAAAGATGAGTCATCGGCTCTATATTAAACCATCAAAAAAAATCGATATTACTACAATTATTTATATTTTCAAATAAAAAATATATAATTATAAAAATATATAAACTGTTCAATATAGATCAATATATTTAACTATAAAAATATTTTGACGAGTAAACTTACATTTTATTTACATATTAAAAATTTTAGTATAAGAATAAGTATTAAAAAAACAAAAAAAGAAATTACTATTCAAAAGCAAACTCCTATATACTACAAAAAATATATAATAAGAAAAAATTTTTTTTTTATATTTTTTATATTAAATCAAATCCTAAATATTATATATATATATATATATATATATATATATATATATATATATATATATATATATATATATATATAAAGAATCTTTAGATTAAAATCTATAAAACAAACATACACATTTAATATTGCATACGTGATAAAAAATTTTAGACTCGCCAAAATTACTATGTTCGAATGAAATTTTTACTATGAGGATGAAATTTTTGATAGCTGACTATACTAGTTGCGTCATAGTTGATGACGCATTTTCCAATCAAATTAACCATCCTTTCCTAGGACGCATCAAAGCTTACTATTTTCGTATTTGAAATCAAATTAACCTCAGCCATATTCCCCCGATGATGGATTCTTTTTATATACACTATGCATTTTTTTTTTTACTTCATAGTTAAAAAGTCAAACTACTATAAATCCAATCGTGATAATCGTCCATCAAAATTTACAATATATAAATATATTTTCTAATCCTTGAATAGAAAATAGTATTAAATTTTAAATCGTATCCAAAGTGTCATTGCGTATTAGTAAATTATAAAAAACTCGTACATAATATTTTCTCGATTGCCACATAATTAAGCCTTATTGTGCATATATTTATTTATTTACGCTGCATTTGCGTCACGTTTAAACTCGAAACTAATACTAATTAAAGCGACAATTTGTATCGATACACGCGTAGAAAATCGGAAGACAAACGATACAAGTGCGATTTTATTACGAGCCGTGTCGAAATATTGCGCGCATGTGGAAATCGTTATGCGTGACGTGTGTTTTCTAAAATGAATTTTGTGCACTTGTATCCGTCGTGTTCTGCATTATTCTTATATGTATATACTCTTGAAAATATTTCGAATTTATTGCGGTGTAATTAAATGATAATGTTGCGAATATTGTATGACGTTGTGCGTTTTGATTTAATAGATGTGTTTATTCCAAATATTGTAAATTGTTATTTTCAAATTACACATAATTGTATTATAATATGATGAATGGATTCTTTATATATTTAACTTTTTATATTATATTTTAATGTTAAAAATTAAATATTTCTTATATAATTGTAAATTTTAGACGTGTTTATATTACTTATCAGTAATTTTAATGGAGTCAATTTAATTCGGAATTCTATTAAAAAAAATTTTTTTTAGAGTTTGTGTACTAAAAAGTTTTTTTTAATATATTAACACTTTATAGATTTTAATTATAATATTATATCAAAAGAAATTTTTCATCTGTAAAATTATATAAAAATAAACTTATAAATTTTTAATCAAATTATTTTATTTATAAAAATAAAAAAATATATATTGATAGTACAAAACAAGAGATCAGCTATATACATAATATAATAAATTGATCTAAATTATCATACGATATAATGTAATTTATTTAACATTTCTAAAGAAAGTTATTTTCCTACAAATGGATATGAATATGGATATGCTAAAGGTGCTTTGGCTACAAGTGGAGCTGGTGCTGCTACGTATGGAGCAGGTGCAGCTATAGCTGGAGCAGGTCCTGCTAAATATGGAGCTGGTCCGGCTAAATATGGAGCGGGTCCGGCGAAATATGGTGCAGGCCCAGCTAAAACCGGTGCTGGAGCGGCCAAAACGGGAGCTCTGGGAGCCAATAGAGGTGCCGGGGCGAAAATTGATGCTTTAGCCGCTATCACAGGCGCTGGAGCAAATACAGGTGCCGGAGCAGCTAAGATTGGTGCTCTCGGTGCAAAAACTGGAGCAACTGGAGCTGGAGCAAAAACAGGCGCTCTCGCTGCAATAACTGGAGCAGGAGCTGCTAAGACGGGAGCTCTTGCTGCTATTACCGGTGCTGGAGCTAAAAATGGAGCCGGAGCCACAACTGGAGCAGGTGCTACAATCGGTGCAGCAATTGCATGATTAACTGTGTGAGCCGAATACGAACTAGCAATTGGTGCTATCCCATAGGATACGATTCCAGCTGAAGATTGTGCTACCAAACAAGCTGCGAAGAAGATTACCTGAAAATGAATTAAAATTATTATTTTATTCTAATTTTTGACAAGCTGCATCTAATCTATTCTTTTATTTATAATAAATTAATTAACACAATAACATAAATCAACGACGTAAACATCCTTTGTTGGTATTTTTTTCGTAAAATCGAGTAGCTAGTATAGCAAAATCACTATAAAATTCTATTGATCTAATGTACATGTGCGCCTATACTTTAAAACAATACAGTGTAAATTTAAAAATTTGCATTTTCATATTACATATTAAACCAATGAAAATTTTTAAAAATAATAATATTTTTTTTAATTATGAATTTGATCAAAAGAAAAAATATATTAAAATAATATATTTTTTTGTATACTTATATAGAGTAAAAATTGAAATATTTTAACTCTTATATTAAAATAAATATTTTTATTAAAAAAGTGTTCGAAGGTTAGACTTATAATTATGCAAAATACAAGTTGAAGTCCAGAAAGTTGAAAAATATGACCATGACCCAAAAGAGTTATCGCTTTATTAATTTACTTATATTAGTAGAAAAACATCGAAATATATTAAAAAACTTTAAATAATATTAATTTTACCAAATATTTAGCCATGATAGAGTTCTGTGCGTCTCTTTGAAATGTACTACGATATGTTGGGCTTTGAACAGTTGTGACTGCATTTAGTTACTCGTCTTTAATTTATATACTAGTCGCTGTTCTTCGAATGAAGATGAAACCGCCTACGAAATTATATAATATATAATTAATTTTCAACTCCAAAATGCATATCCGACATCGACTTTTTCCATTGTGCCACCGTTGGTCAGCGTGAATATCAATCGTTTCGATAGCCGATCGATTGATATCCATAAATGGTCACCGTTTATTGCTGTTATACATTAATTTGCGATCGATTGCTCAATATATTTTTGCTTTCACCAATGTCGGCACTTTGGCCAAACTTTTCCGCAGCACCGTGCGGAAAATTCGAAAAATTTACATGAGAAGAAAATAGATATATATTAAAAAAGGGCTTGAAGCTTGCGCTGTTCGACCTCGAAGAATGTTTCGAAAAATTTCGACAAAAATTCACATTTTGTATATTGAAAAAATTTATATATTGAATTATTTTTATGAAAGGTCTGTTTTTAAAATATGTAATAAAATGTCGACGTATTTATTAAAAATACGTATATAAAAGAAATTATTTTTTTATTCATAATCAGTTAAAATTATCTAATATAATCAAATGTAAAATATTTTTAATGAAATTGATAAACAAACTAAAAGAGTTTCTTGGAAAAAAAATGATGTTAATTTTATTGGTATTAAATTTTTTTTAATAATTGTAAAGAATTTTTAATATAATTTTCAACTTTCCAATCAAAATATATAAAATATATTGCGTGCATAATTTAATTGGATTCGTGAGAATTTTCCGCTTTTCACAGTTCAGATTATTTTCATGACGCACTACCTTGAAAAATATAATATATTTATATAAATTCGCAAAAATTGCAGGGGTTTCAAATTAATCACAACGTGTATTATTATTATTATTTAAATTTTTATGGTGCCATTGCATAATTTTTTATAGACGTAAAATTTCATTCTTGGAAAATTATTTTACTATGATATTAAATTGTTTTTATATGCAAATCATAATTGCAGTATAAAATTAAAATTGTGTAATAAAAATGATGCAATATTTATTCTACTGTTATTATGCTAATTTTTATTTTAGATTTAACAAATAAAAATATTTATTAAATTGTTTATATATAATAATAATATATATATATATATATATATATATATATATATATATATATATACATATTTATAATAAAATGAATGTTGAACTATTTTAATATAATATTTTTTTTTTAATTTTTTAATGATGCTATATACAACATATATCTGAGTTTAAGTTTTTTTATAAAATAGATAACCTATAAAATTATTATTTTTTAAATAACTATATTAACATTAAAGTAAAGTGATAATTAAATATTGAAGACGTTCATAACTCATCATATTCTATGGTTCAATAAAGAATAATTACATTTCATATCTAATTATAACACA
The DNA here is from genome assembly GCA_024500535.1 of Leptonema lineaticorne. NCBI lineage: Eukaryota > Metazoa > Arthropoda > Insecta > Trichoptera > Hydropsychidae > Leptonema > Leptonema lineaticorne. The sequence goes on from JANIJI010000061.1 coordinate 2,474,049, forward strand.
ATAACGGCTCGAATCACACATTAACACCAAACTCTAAAGGATAACGAGTTTAAATTACACGTCGAAAATAGTTCTTACGCAAAATCAACCAACGAGACTAACACAATTAACGACCACGCGATAGTAAATAGTAGTAGTAGTAGTAGTAGTAGTAGTAATATTATTATTATAGTAAAAATTTTCATTATGTTGAATGGAAAAATCCGACATTTGCGTGGGTTTCACATAGAGCCGTGGACCTCAACAATGCTAATGACCAACGACGTTAACGAACTCAACGTGTTAATACACTCGCATTTTTATTATACATTTTTTTTTCATATTAATATTCGACAATAATAAGACTGTCAAACGTCATATAAAGATCGTTTAATGGAATCTTAAGAGATTTCGCATGTCGTTGACTCCGACGAATTTTCATATGGAGTCGAAATAGAAATTCGACACTGACTAGTCGCATTATTATAATTAATTATTGTAATACTGTGATCAAAAAGTATGGTGAATTTATTTATAAAATGTATTTTTTTTATTTATTCTTCCAAATCAAATTCATTCCGTTCAAAATAATCCCCGTCCGATAAAACGTACATTTGTCAACACATTTTCCAATCCTCGATACATTCGAAATAGTCTTTTTCCGGTATAGCCTTCGAGACTTTCTTCGATTCGGTTTTTATCTTCTAATTCGTGTCAAAACGACGTTCCCGCATTGTCTTTTGAGTTTGCTGAATAGCTAGAAATCGCACGGAGGCAAATCAGGCGAATGCGGTGATTGCGGAATGATATGTGTCGAGTTTTTTGGCAAAAAAGTCGCCAAAAACCAATGTCATATGACATGGTGCATTATCGTGATGAAGAAACCAAGACCTGTAAAAATACGTGCAATTCGAAGATAATTAAACATTTTGACAAACAGATGCTTGGCAAATATAGATAATCTAAGGAAAAAAATTACAAATTATCTTACTTGAGTTTTAAATAACAATTTCACCGAACTTTTTGATCATAGTGATATATATATATATATATATATATATATATATATATATATATATATGATGAATAATTATTATTTGATTAATACGATAGCAATATTGCGATATGTGTGACAGAATATGATTAAAAAAATAATATATACACGAGAGTTTGTTCTGTGCATTTATTCCCATTACGCATTGTTTGCAATGGCTGCCGTTCGAATATATTTCCATAATAATGAGCGGATTAAATAAAAACGAAAATTCGATTCGAATGCGTGATACGTCAGAGTAACGATGGATTTTGTTTCATATCTATCGATCGGCGCACACAAGGTACAAGTGCACGTATCGAACATTGAAAATAAAACCTAATTTATTCATATATAAATCTCGTATTTTAATGAAAAAGTGATTGATATCGATTACAAAATATTTTATCTTATATATATATATATATACGCATATATATATATATATATATATATTTATTTATTTATTTATTTGTGTGTGTGTGAAATATAATTTTATAATATAAATTAAACCTTTTGCAACCGATCATAACTCCTCGAGATATAATATATTAATCAATCAATGTTTAAATTAAAAATATTATTATTTAAATTTTATATATGTTATATGGGTAAGATAGAAATGCAGGAAATTACAAATATGATATCTATCTATCCCAGAAACATATCCAGTTAGAATTTTTTCTACTTTCCCCTAGAAACTAAACCGGATCGCGTTATACGAAATATAAAACATTCATATGCTGTATATTTTATATATTTCAGAATTATTTCACCATTAACAGGAAACGACTTATCTATTTCGATAAAACAACAATATATTCCAATATAGAAAATATTGCAACATCACACTTAATACTATATACTATTGAACCGAAAGTATTACTATTACGATTATTAATTATTCGCAAATAAATGAATTTAATTGTATTTATAAACAATGATAAATATTTATATTAATTTATAATGATTATATATATATATATATATATATATATATATATATATATATATTTAACGCATTACTGTCAATATATAATTTAATAATCCTGAATCCAATTACGGATTGTAAAAATCACTTTCATTTTCATCAATGCGACGACAAATTTTTCGATTAAAATTGTAACAGTCCATTTTGGGTCATTGCCGATGAGAATACTAATATTGTGACCAAATTTGTGACCATCAATCCGATCGTCTTGTAACATTTTTTTTTCTTTCGATTACATAAACGGACGTCGATCATTCGACAATATACGTGATCTGTTTTCATTTGAAAAGAAATACTATTAATATATTTTAATTATTTTTTTTATATCCAAAAAAATAATAATAATAATCAAAACTATAAAAATATAAATCTATAAATATCACATATATATATAACCTTTTAATAATATATATATCGAATCGAGTCATTAGTTCTACTCTTAATCTATAAAATAATTATTTTCTTATATCTAATGAGATATAAAATTTTTAATTTTTTCTAAAGAATTACATCTTAAAATAATCAATTCCACACCGAATTAAAGTGTATTTAAATTTTAAAAAAATATTTTTTTTTCGAAAACCACTCAATTTATTAATTATATACAAGTGTTACTAATGGTTTTACCTGTAAGTAAAAAAAATTATTAAAAAAAAACTATAAATATTTTATAATAGTAAAAATTATATTTTCAAATATTAATTATAATCGTATTTAAAATATTTACGTTACATAAAACCGTTACAATTATTAATTTTGAATATGAAATTCATTGTTAAAATAAATGTAACTAAATGTATAGTAATTGTATTTTATACATTTGACGTCAGAAACATTCGTATTTTTGGAAACTATTGAAATATGTCTGATTCATATAACGTGTCTCAATGATAAATAATATATATATATATATATATATATATATATATATATATATATATATATATATAGCATAATAAATAACATCTTCATTAAGAAAATATTATAGTTATATATCATTAAAATTTTGCTTTAATTCAGCTCTATTCTTATTAAAGTTGATTGACCGCCATTAATTCACTCTCCAACTAATTAATAATAAATAACTTTAAATAGTCATCAAATTATATATATACAATATAAAAATCTAATAAAATATATCTAGATTTATATCGTTTAAACTAGTATAAAACAGTAATGATAGTATTAAAATATAATTTTATTATAAGTGTTAAATTGGTAGGAGCTCATCAAAATGTCATTCGTAAATCAAACGATCGACTCACCGTTTGATTTATTGTAAATTTCCAGGGCTTTTCAATCGACGAAATCGCCATATTAATATCTACGATAATAATAGCAACGATAGGCGATTTTTAAAATTATGATCACGTATCTATATAACCTTGATCCATAGCCCGATGGAAATAAGTTTCATATCTCATAATACATATTATATATGGATTCGTATGGAAAATATGTTTTTATATCATATTATATATATTATAGATATATTGAAAAACGTTCGATATGACGTATATAGACTGAAAGACAGTCTAAAAATGGTCCTTGACAACTGAAAAAATATTTAAATGTCCCCGTTTTTATTGATGTATTTAATATTAATAATAAAAAAATACGATACATTCGCTGACATAATACGCTCGGACATTTCGTTACTATTAAGTTTAAACTCGATATAAAAGCGGTTCAATTTGTACAAGTATGCTGTTTTCACAACCGTTTTTCCTATATTAATTCTATTTATAATTTATTTATATTATTTTTTGACGATTTATAATATAAAATAATTTAATATTCAACAACTTAAGACAAAATTTTTAATGTTAAAAATTGTGAAAAAAATATAAAAATAATCAGTTAATCAGTTTATATTTTTTTATACACTACTGTGATCAAAAATTAAGGTGAAATTGTCATTTAAAACTCCCGGGCATTAGGAAGACAGATAATTTGTAATTTTTTCCTAGGTTCGTAAGACTGTTTATAATATTTGCCAAACGTCTGTTTGTCAAAAAGTTTACAACACTTAGTTCCTTCATCACGATAATGCATCATGTCATACTGCATTGGTTCTTCGCGAATTTTTGCCAAAACTCGACTCATATCGTTCCGCAATCACCGTTTTCGCCTGATTTGCCTCCGTGCGATTTCTGGCTATTCGGCAAATTCAAAAGGCCAATGCGGGGACGCCGTTTTGACACGATTTAAGAGATAAAAACCAAATCGAAGAAGGTCTCGAAGGCTATACCGGAAAAAAACTATTCCGAATGTTTCGAGGACTGGAAAAAGCGTTGGCAAAAATGCGTTTTATTGAATGGGGATTACTTTTAAGGGAATGAAATTAATTTGGAAGAATAAATGAATAATTTACATTTTATAAACTAATTTACCTTACTTTTTGATCACAATGTTACAAATAGAAAACGTTTGGCATATAAAATAAATGTCAAAATGTCGTTTAAGATATATTATTGTCTTATATTAACACTATACATGAAAAAGTTCTTTGTCTAGATATGTATTCTGAAGGAATTATTCTGAAAAAGTTTGACAATCGCTGGTATATCAATCGAAATAAGATAGCGATCTGTGCGTTTCGTTATTGAGCAAACATCTCCATACCGAAAACTGGGGCAAAACGTTACGATTTAATATAAAATTTATATTTATTACATCGTCGCTGACAGAGTCGTCAATACGATTTTATGATCCACGCAATAATAAAACACAAATAATTAACGAAAAAAAAAAATATATATATATATATATTTAAATGAAAAAGTTCATGCAATATCTTATCGCTTTAATAGTATGTCGATCGTGTTCGAATAATTGCAATTCTTGTATTTGTGTATGTAAATTGCATTTTAACTGCCAGTCGAACAATTACGAATTGAAATTTGCACCGTGTCTTGCATCAGAGATTATTCTATTATATGCGATTTTTTTTTATTAGATTGTAAATTGTTATCCGCTGCGTGTCTTTTCCAATGTTTCTGCAAGAAAAAAATAATAATAATACAATCGTTTGAAATCAAACTTTTATTCTAATATTTTTTAATATTTTATCAATGTTTATTACTTATATATGACAATAATTTATATACGCTTAATGATCTAGTAGTTAAATTCACTTATCTACATTGATATGTTTGGAAAGCGAGAGTTCAAACTAATCACATCTATGCTTATTATTCTATTAAATACTGCAGCTAATTTAATATATCTGAAATTTTGACGTAGAGCTGATGACTCGACTCAAAAGAAAGATATCAATCCATATATAAAAATGTCGCGTCTCCAATATATATTATGAATATTTATATTATCAAAATATAATTGTAATAATTTATATAAGAGTTTTTTTATAATATTTGTATATTTTCAAAAAGAAAACAACACCTAATTAATATCTATAATATTTTATAAAAATCTTTGTTAAATATCTTAAATAAATTTAAGCTCATTATATTTTAATTAAACTGACGTTTATTATTTTCAAATTTAAAACTATAATTGAGTCGTAACTTTTTCTAGTATTCTTATTTATATATTTTTTAATTCCATTTATTCAAATTTTACAGAGAATTTGGTCTATTTTAACTATTTTTTTTATTATAAACAGCGTTACGTTTTCTATTGAAGAAACGGTTACTTTTATTAATTACTTTTATTTTTTTGATGATCAAATAATCATTTTTATTTTCAATATAATTTATACTAATATTATTGTTGTAAGAATTAACAGTATTTTAATTATGTCAAAGTAAAACTTATATTTATAAGAATTTAAATATGTCAATAGACTAAAACGAAAACTTGTATTGTAAATCACAATAACGGTGTGTGAAAGCGATAAATTTCATTGTACAAAAGCAATTCACATTTTGACAAGTTATACAAAGTCAACTTGATCTGTCCATCGTTGTAAACAAGTAAACGATGACAAATTTCGAATTTATCTATATATATATATATATATATATATATATATATATATATATATATATATTTATTGTGATAATAATGATGCATGTTAATAATTTAAATACGCCCACAATTCGAATGCCAGAACTTGAGAAACGATTCGACATTCGAAAGCGAATGCAATTCTATTAAAAAAATATAAACATTTTCAATACACATACATGCCACGGATTACTATAATCTAGAGGATATTTTACGTAAAAATTCAAATTTCACACACGTACACACATATATACATACATATATTATATATATACAATACATGCAAATTTTTCAAGTAAAACGGACGACCGATGTGTACAATCGTCGTTGACACTTTTGCATGTTTAAAGATGTTTATTTTTATTTTGCCGTTGCATTTCGAGCAAAATTTTGCAATAGTCGAAGGCTTCGACGGAGTAGGGATCGAATCGCTAAGGGCAGATACGATCGAGATTCGTATATAAAGTTTGTAAATATTCGATATGATCACACTCGTGCTTGAATCGTGCAAGAACGAAAAACCAACCGACCGCCCACCAAAAAACAAAAATGTTCAAATTCGTGAGTTTCACTGCGTTAAAGATTTAAAGTGACACTAAAAAATAAATAAATAAAAATCGTCAATATTACATTTTTAATTCTTTGTTTTCAGTTCGTATTCGTCGCCCTTGTCGCTTCGGCCGTAGCCAAGCCGGGTATCCTTTCGGCTCCGTTAGCTTATTCGGCTCCAGTTGCTTATTCGGCTCCATTGGCTTACAGCGCTCCAATTGTTAAAACTGCTCTTCCCGTTGCCACCTCATATGCCAACACTTACAAAGTAATTAAAAATTACCATATTTATTATATATATATATATATTTATATAAATAGGACATCTGAATGCCTTAACGATTAAATTGCATTTATCGACATTAAATTATTCAAATTATATTATTTAGTTAACATTGTTAATTTAAAGAAGACAGTTGAGTTTTAAAAATCTTGATAATATTATATTTTATCATTTTAGTCATTGAACTAATGGCTAAAACTTAAAAAAAATGTAGATTAGATGCTACAATACTAAAAAAGTTCCTCAATTTTTATAATAAAATATTTATTTATTTATTCTTAATTATAAAAATTAATATAAATAATTATATTTTAATTATTAAATTATAATTTAAACAAAATTTATATAAAGTTGAAAGAATTAATTTTTGGGTTTTCTATATAACCAATCGTTGAAATCTTTTTCAAATGTTAATTAGTTTTATATTTAACTTTACTGTTAAATTTAACTGTTATCATTTTTATAACAAAAAAATACTACTATTATAACAAAATATTAATTTAAATCAAAATTAAAATTATTCACTTTATTTTCGTATAAAAAAATGTATATATATTAAAAAAAATATTGAATTATTTTTATTTAAAAAATGTTTTTAATTATTATATTTATAATTTCAGGTCGCCTTGAAAGCTCCATTGGTAGCTGCCTCTCCTTACGTAGCATCGGCTCCAATCGTAGCCGCTTCAGCCCCAATCGTAGCAGCATCGGCTTTGCACGCTCCTTTGGCTTACACAGCACCAATCGCCCCCGCTTACATCCACTAAATTATAAATATTAAATTAAATTTTATACGAATAACATTTATAATGTAGATAATCAATTTGGCCGATTCAAAGACTGGTTTATTATTATTATTTTTTTTTTGTTTTTTATGAACGATTCGTCGGCTCGAGCGAGTGATGGCGAATTTTATTTAATTCTATTTTCCTATCGTCATGTGTGCAATGTACAAAAATGTGCGATACATCAAATTTATTTATTTAATAAAATTTTAGTGCAATATTTTTCTTGTTTATTTTTTATTATTTTTATTTCGTATATTTTACATATAAAATCAATTTCATTAGTATTATACAATAATCTATAATAGTAATATTGTTAGAACCACATTTTTCAATATTCATTAACAGAGATATTATTTAATTAAAATATAATTATATATTCAGATTTTACAAAATAAACTAAACATACAAATCTATGTTTTCTAATTTATGGTATATCAAAGCTTAAATTCATATATATAAATAACATTTAAAAATTAATTATTTAAATTATATATATATATATATATATATATATATATATATATATATATATATATATATGGGTATGTTAATTATCTAACTATTCAATAATATTAAAAAAAACTATTTTCAATGCAATAATTCAATTATTTTCGTCATCTACTAGATGTTGAATATTTTTTTACAAACATCGAATAAAGAATGTAATAAATCAAATATTAAAAATATATTAATATTATTATAATCATAAAAAAAATATTTTGTAATTACTTTAAGTTTTACAATACTTTATTTTTTCATGAATATAACTATTATTTTTTTCCATAAAACATATATGAACATTTATGTATTAAGTTGCAAAAAATATTTAGCCATCTGTGTACTAAATCGTAAGTCATCATTGTAATTTTTATAGAGCCATCTTTTAAAAGAATTTTTTATATCGATTTTTATCATAAAATATGAGTATATATTTAATATTAACAATTATAAAACATATATATATTTAAATATTAATCAATTACTTTCCATTTAAATATGAAAAAAAAATATATTTTACGATTTACATACAAAAAAAATGTATCAATTTTAATATGTATTTTTAGATCGTACATATAATATCAACACTGTCAAAAATAAAATGTCAGTTTTTCTACAAAGACATTTAATTTTTGTTTTCATAATCTATTTTTTTCATATTGATATTAAAAACTAGTTATGCGATTAATCGACAACTTTTACTTGCATAATAATATAAAACAATTATATATAATTAAATAAAAATTATTAATTAAAACTGTAATTGGTAATATATATATATATATATATATATATATATAGAACTTTATATTTGTTTTTAAATAAAAACAAAATTAAATATTGATTTAAAATATATAGAACGAAATTTATTTACATTAAAAAAACAAATGAATTATGTTATATTTAATTTATAAATATATTTATGTCCATATTAATGCAAAAAAATATGTTTAAAAACACGTTATCTTTTATATAAAATCAATCAATCTATATATATATATAAGAAATTTAATACAAGACTTGATATTTAATTTCACTAGCAAAACGTGTATAAAAAAAATGACAAACACCACCACAACATTCTTAAAATCAGATCAAATTATCGTTGGATTAAAAAAAACGTGAAATAAACGATAATAAATTGAAAAAAAGTCATGTCGTAATCTGACATTTAAAGCCTTAAAATATATAAACCGTGTTTTGAAACGTTCATAATTCTATTATTATATTGAATTTATAAATTCTCATAGTGTTTACATGCAACTATACTGAACTAGATCTATTTACATAAAATGCATGTTTAATGTTTTCATTATATTATATATATATATATATATATATATATATATATATATATATATATATATTTATATATATATATATATATATATATATATATATATATATATATATATATATATATATATATATATTATACATGTTGCGGTCGATTACGTGAACTATTATATAGCCTTTCGTGATTCATGTTACAAAATCAAATTATATATATATATATATATATGAAAATGTATATAAATAGTTATAAATGTGCACTATGAAATGAATATTTCAATTTTTAGAACGAAAAAGTACGAACTTAACATGAAATGTTCATATTTTTAAAGTAATAGAATGATTGTGCTACTGAAAATTTATCATAGTAATTAGAGTAATTAAAAATATATAAATAAATATCAACGTTTAGTAAATGTCGTAGGTTCAACAAAAGTAAAAGGTATAAATAAACATATAACAATGTTATTGTTGTATATATAATGAAATTAGAACTGGGTTAAGTAAATAAAATCTGATATGATAGAGTTAAAAGATCATTATTTTGATTTTTAATGTGTTAATTTATCATATTGCAAGTTTTATATGTCAAATTATATATTATAATTTTTTATCGAGAAATTTAACATTTATAAAAATATTATAAATATAAATATATATATATATATATATATATATATATATATGTGTGTGTGTGTGTGTGTGTAAAAAAAATGTTTAGAAAAATAGTCTTTTATTAGTAAAGTTAGTTTATCTAATGAAAGTCTTGAAATCAAAATTATACTTCATATTAATTTTAATGTTAGATATTCTATTCATTGTTTTTGTATTTTTCTATATTAAACTAAATCAAAAATTATCATATATAGGTTTATCATCTGACATTAGATAGAAATATTGCCTAATAGATTCATTATATATTCGATAATAGATTTTTACGTTATAAAGTCATCTATTAGAATGTCAACGGAAAAATTACAACTAAAATGTATAACATATAATAATTTTATTAGAAAAAAATAATTCATTTAAATAGTCACAAAAATTATTACATACAAATTGTCTGACATAATGTTAAAGACAACGATAATTGCACAATGTTCAATAATAATAACGGTTTTCGCAAGGAAAGTTCACAAATGCGGATATAGCCAATTACAAAAACTCGACTATTAAACAATGTATAAAATGCCTATAACACTTATAATAATAATAATAATAATAAATAGTGAAACGAAGGTTTTATATTCTTGTCTTTGTTGTCGAACAAAAATAAAACCAGTCAACGTAGGCTTCTTTATCAAGGACGATGACCATAAATTATCGGTCGTCGTAATTGTTCTGTTTATACGGCGAAATTGAACCGGTGAGACATTTTGTCCGGCTCACCCGGTACCGATTAAAAATTAAAATTTAGAAATTGTAATGCCATTAGAATCTTGTTCGACACTCTGAACGTCGATTTCAATATCGAAAATAAAAAACAGATAAAGCAGTTTATATACGATATAATGCTATAAAAATATTATACTGCTGTGATCAAAAAGTGAGGTGAAATTATCACTTAAAACTCCTGGACATTAGGAAAGCAGATAAATTGTATTTTTTTTTCTCCTAGGTTGGTAGGACTGTCTATAACATTTGCAAAGCGTCTGTTTATCAAAAGCTTTAATTATCTCCGAGTTACAAGTGTTTTTACAACTCTAGTTTCATTCATCATAGTAATGCATCTTGTCACACTGCATTGGTTCTTCGCGACTTTTTTACCAAAAACTCGATTCATATCGATCCGCAACCACCGTATTCGCCTGATTTGATTCCTTGCGACTTCTGGCTATTCAGCAAACTAAAAATGCCAATACGATTTAGAAAATAAAAAACGAATCGAAGAAGATCTTGAAAACTATACCGGAAAAAAACTAATTCGACTGTTTCGAGGATTGTAAAAAGCGTTGGCAAAAGTGCGTTTTATCGAACGGGGATTACTTTAAAGGGGATGAAATTGATTTGGAAGAATAAATTAAAAATTTACATTTTATAAACAAATTCAACTTACTTTTAGATCACAGTGTTATATTAAAAAATAAAATATCATTATATTTTTTTCAAAGATAGAAATTCTTAACTTATATTATTCAGATACTTCAAAAGTATTTTTTTTTCAATAATATCTTGAATAAAAAGTGGTTAACATATATTAAACGACCTTCAGGAATATATTCGTGAAAAATAATATTACGTTTCACAATCACCATTTTTCAAACTAGTTCAGTAGAAATTCACATTTCTATTGTAATTCATATATGAAAATTCGATATTCAACACTTTTACTAATATATTAAAATATGAATATTATTAAAAATTGTCAGAATATAAAAATTTCCAATGCTTTATACGTTATTTTTTTTCTAAGAATTTAAAAAAAAATCTGTTATAACTGTCACTGAAAAAAAATATCAACATGCTTCGTATGACAAATCCGGTTAGCAATTTCACGAATGATTTTGAAAAAAAATGTTTAGTCGATTGTGTATTTTTTTTCTTATTGCAAAAATGTAAATTTCAGTTTCAGCAACATATTTCAATAATTAAACAACTGTTCGTGTATTTTTTTTATTTCAATATATATATATGATATATTTTTAAAGTTTACATAATTATTTTTTTTTATATATAAGATTCAAAATAGAAATTTAATTCCGGAAAATGGACTAAAGTGTCATTATTTTTTTTAAATAGTAAATATATGATTAATGAAAATAATAATAATAAATTATGACGCACTTTATTTTACGCACACGTTATAAAAAAAATTTTCGCGGTCATTTTTCCTCACTTCTTTGCATATTTTCGAACATCGAAAAAAAAAGTGAAAGGTTTTTAATACATTTTTCTCGATGCAAAAAGCCTCCGATAAAGTCGATCAACTTCATTTTTTCCTCCGGATTACCTTCTGTTGATAAATGAAAAAAAAAACTTTTTATTATAATTATTATTGTGCGCAAGTTAAATAATTGCATTCGGATATACAATGTTTAAAACGATGTGATAGAAAAAACTGATTGCTTTATAATTGTAGTCTATTAAAATGGACCAGTTGTTATTTGAACATTATCTGAACTTAGAATTACGATATAAAAATTAATGCGAATTGAATTATTTTGATATTGAACCGTTGAAAATTAACTGAAGTATTTCAATTGTGAAAGTGTTTATATCTAAATATGTAACGAATATTTTTTTTAATTTTTAATTATAATATAATTAGTATAAATATAAAAAATATAATGTCGCTTATATCCTAAATAAATATATTTTTTATATATCTAAAAGCTTAAATAAATTATTTGATTATATCATTGTTGATTTTTTTAAAAATCTCAATATGTTAGACTAATACAAGTTTTTTTTATCTCGTTTGGTGTCAAAAAACCAATATTAATTCCTTTATATCAGAAAAAATCACATTACGGAAACGCAAAATAATATTTTTTTTATAATTTATATGCTGAAAATTTTATTTCTTCTCGTTGCACGAATTTTGAAAAAAAAACCGCATTCCGAACTCAATTAATAAAATTTTATTTCGAATGACGAATCAAAAATTCCGGGACAAAACCGAATTTTTCGATTAGAAACGCTCAAAATCGATATGAAAAAATAAACAATTTTTATACAACAATAAACGCGAATTAGTCACACTTTTTTTACGACGAAGCTTTTCATAATATATATAAAAGCTTCTGTTCGCATTATAAAAAAAAATATATATTTATATAATAATAAAATAATTTCAACACGATCTACCGATTATGGATTTAATAATTCCTACTTAAGCATACATAAAAAAAATAAAAATATCGTCAATCTTACAGATTACAGTAATAAAAACAACTCAGTAGCCGAATAATAAAAATATTATGAATATTTTAAACGGCTATGATCCAAAAAATTATGATTTTGTGATCCGCATTCTTGAACGTTGTTGTCCGCAAACTGTCTACAACAAAAAACAACAAATAGAATTTTATATAATAGTCGTAAATTGATTGTTGCCATTGTATAAAATGACTAAGCTACCGTACAATGTTTATAAATGGGCAATATGTAAAAAAAATTAACCGCGTATCCGAATATTTAAAAGATGATGTAATTAAAAATTATATACACTACGATAAATTTTATTTTGATTTTTTGATTATATCAATGATTTGTTCAAACCGAACAAAATTATATGAAATCATATATAGAAAATAATTTATATATAAAAAATATAAAATATATATATATAGCATTCAGATTATAGATTTTAATTTATATTGATAAAAATAATGCGATTCGATTATAATACGCTTATTGTACGAAAGTAGAGAACACCTGTCGTACACTAAAAGGCTCTATATGTGTAGCAAGGTCGTCCTGTTCGAGCAAATATCGTTCAAAACAATGCGCGAAAAAGAGATGGAAAATTGAACTGGCTCTTTTTTTTTCGTTCAAAAGCACCTTCTTGTTTATCATTGCTTTCGGTGTGATCATGTTCAGGTTGAAGAAATCAAGGTCTAGTTGAAGGCACGCCCATTATATTATATGTATTTTATATTTATATATATATATATATATATTTATTTATTTATTTATGACATTGTCCTCAGAAAGCCTTCATTATTGCGAATAATTATAATTGTACCGCATATTTACAGATCAGAAAAATCTAATTGAGTTTTCTACGTTTCCTTGAAAATAAAATTTTTCATATATATCTTGGATATATTGAAGAAAATGATATCAAAAATTTTAATATCGATGATATCATTTAAATATTATAATTTAATTTCATTTATAATTACAAATCAATACAGTACATTAAATTAATAATACAAATGAAAAATTATTTGGAATATTGTTGAATAAATTTTCAAATTTCTGCTGTTCAATAATGCAAATTATTCTATTACATGTTGCGTAATAAAAATTCACATTACATAATTATAATAAACGGCGTTATAATTTATGTAATGTAAACGGTAATGTAACTTGTAGTTGACGATTATGATTATTCGGATTTGAACATTGTTGTTGTCGTTAATAAAATGATCACAATAACAGTGATTACAAAACAATAGTACATAAAAACTATAATACATATAAAGATAGGGCGTTTTGTAAGTCAATATTTTCTAATGTGAATTCTAATAATACAGGAACTTATTAATTTCATTGCATAAATTATTTAATAAAAAATAATAAATTAATAATGTCGAGCTTTAAATGATTTCGATTAAGTATCGTAAGGTTCATTTATTTTATACGGTATCGAGTCACTAGCTCTACGTGCAATCCGCAGATATATTATATCTTACTGATTGATTATGTTATATTTTCTTATTTATAATAGAATTTAGATATTTTCTAGAATTATTAAGATCAATATTATAGATATAGCATTTATGAAATAACAAGCGACAATAATATAGACTCAAACATTCACTTCCTGAACAACTAAATATAGCATTTAATATATATAAGAAATTACAATAGTAACTATAATATTTAACAATATAATTTGAAATTGATCAATATAGAAAATATTAAATTAAAATTAATTATATAGAATTAAAATAAAATTCGTTTGAGACGTTAATTTATTTTTTTTTCATTGGGTCGAGTCGCTAGCTCTTCATTCAACCAGAGTATCGTCTATGAAAATATATATTATATCAAGAATGAAAGTTTGCACGTTTAGAATGCTCAACGACGATCGACTGCGGCGATAATAATAAGCGGAATAAAATACGACGCGAATACTAAAAGCGAACGATTCACTTTTTATTATTGTAAAACTGTGACGCTATTTGGGTCAACGTTAGTAGTTTATGTTAATGTTTGGTAACACTTTTCTTGTTGAAGCATGCTAACGTATGGCAAAACACGTTGCATCTATTATATATATTTGTGTGTGTGTAAAATATGTGGGTCTAAATGACCATTTGGGCCCAATTTTCTATTATGATTCAATTGATAACAGAAAAAAAACTCGTAATAATAAAAATTTTTGTTTTCTAAAAAAACGCACTTTTATATTGTATTACTGTATTACTAATAATAACAATCGCACTATTGTATTATCATATAAATTTATCGATAAATATACCATTGTATTACTATTCGTCATATCACTTTATTAAAGGCAATTAATTTCCACTAATTGTATTAATTATTATATAAAAATGTTAATTGATTCTTATATTGTCATCGAGAGTGAATAAGTATACAAAATTTCAACTAAATCCGACATTGTAAAATGTTTGAAAAATCAATTACAAAATTCCACCCAGACAAACAGATAAATAAAACTGATGTCAAATAAAGTACATGATAATATCTACTTTTAATTATTATATGAAAATAAAAAAAATATTCTCCCCTTCTAATATAAAATATCTATATTATACCATATAAATGTATAGTATAAATAGTTTAAAATATTCAAACAGGGACCGATTTTCGTCTGACGATTTTCATGAATAAATTCATAGTGAATAATGTCGCCCTCCAATTATTTTACGAGAATGTATCGTGTAGTTTTTGCAAGTTAAATTCGACAATATTTTTAAAATCAATGGATATTTGAAGAGAATATAATTTTTACAAATTAAATTCGAATATTTATTATTCATACTACTGTTATCAAAAAGTAAGGTGAAAATGTAATTTAAAACTCCCGAATATTAGGAAGGCAGATAAATTGTATTTTTTTCCTAGGTTGGTAGGACTGTTTGTAACATTTGCCAAGAGTATGTTTTTGTCAAAAGATTTAATTATCTCCGAGTTATGCGTGTTTTTTACAACTCTTGGTTCCTTCATCGCAATAATGCACCATTTCATATTGCATTGGTTCTTTTTTGCCAAATACTCGACTCATATCGTTTCGCAACCACCGTATTTGCCCGATTTGGCTCCGTGCGACTTCTGGCTATTCAGTAAACTTAAAAGGCCAATGCGGAAAGGCTATTTTGACACGATTGAGAAGATAAAAACCGAATCGAAGAAGGACTTGAAGGCTCTACTATATATACTATATATATATTGTATATATTTTAAATAAAAAGATATTAATATTCCAAATCTTTCAATATTATTAAATTTATCATATATAATATAAAATATCAAATCATATAGCAGAAATAAAAATTAATTCAAGGGTTATAACGCCGTCAATTTATTCATTTAATATACTATTTCATTACCATATTATTCATAGATTAGATTAGATTACATTAAAAAAAATAATAATCCATATCCTCGAGCGTTTTTCAAGATCTCTCAAACAAACGGCACTTAGCACAATTACAATCCATTTTCTAGCAACGCTCTAATTAATTACGTCGTAATGCGATTCGACGTCGAAGATTACCATAAAATTAATACTTAATGTCGACCGTTTTCGGTCTTATATTTACGACGTCGTAATCGAAATATAATTAAGGAATTTTTTTTTCGAGAAAAATCGCCAAAACTCATTTTCAAGGCGATGAAAATAGAAAAAAAATGTTATTCGGATAAATTTCTTTATAAATCGCGCTAATTTGCCATATGAATGCGTAAGGTCGCGTCTACATTAGAAATATTGCCGATAATTTATTATGATTAAAATTGTTATTTTTGTGTCATAAAATAATCCTGTTTTAGATATCTATAATCGGATTTCTTCAAAAATAATTACTGTTCTCATAAAACTGGATATCATTTAGGAGTACCTTGAAATGTATCATCGATCTTAAAATATATTCATTGACGTTGATATAAAAAAAAAAGATATTTAAACCAGGTTTTTTTTTTGAAAAAAAAAATCCTGAGATATACAATACTTAATATGTTAACTAATTTAAAGTTTTATTATAAATTATAAAAATCATAATTAAGTACATATGTAATATTTTTTGTCATATATAGAATTAAATATATTTTTTTAATTATTTCCTTCCTCTTCCGGTATACCATATTTACACTTTAAAAACCACTGTTATATACATATTTAATTTTTTTTATGTTATAATTAATTAATTATATTCTAAGTTGATTTTTATTATTTACTAATATTAATATATTTTTTCAGCAACTACAGATTATTCATACAAATCTTTCAAAAAAAAATAAAAATTGAATATACAATTAAAATTATTTAAAAATTAATTTTGATATACGAAATATTTATGTTAAAAAATAAATTTAATTTAAATTATAAATAATTCAATATAAATAATATGAAATATCTTCATAATCAATTTTTAATATTTTTAAAATTTAATATAAATAGTTGGAGAATTTACGACACAAAAGCACTTTAAATTTGTCCTTATATGTGTCCTATAATATCCTTGTAAGTAATTATAGTACAGATAGCACCGCCTTGATCACGAACGCAATATGTACGCAATGTCAATAATTAAACGCATGTTTACGTGCATTTTTAAAAACGAAAACACATCGCTAGGAAACAAAATCAAAATAAATAAATAAAAATAAAACGCGACAACAACAACAACAACAAGGGCACATACAAAGGATACTTTCGTTTTGTGACGGAAAACGTTCGAGGTCTCGATACGGCCGCAGAGCGAATAGGATGTAATATTGTTAATTGTCGCAATCGAACAACGATATACTGTCTCGTTCACAACTCAAGGAAACCACATCTGAACCCGTCGGGTCAATTGCGTTCTCCGTCGTACTTGCACTCAGAATGCATTGCCAATATGATCCAGTATAAATATGGTGACTGGCCAAGGGTCTGTATCAGTCGAAGTTTCGTTTGCAACGTTCGAGTAGCTAAACAAACAACACAGACCACAATGTTCAAGTTGGTGGTGTTGACCGCTCTTCTTTCCATCGCTGCCGCCAAGCCATCCCTTCATTCGGCATATTTGGCTCCAGCCCTTCATACTGCTTATGTGGCACCGTCAGCTGTATCTCACCAATCTAGAGTTGATGTACATGGACATGCTTTGGTAGCTCCAATCCATACTGCCGTTGCTCCCATCCACGCTGCCGTAGCTCCAGTACATGCTCCCGTTGCCCTCGGATACGCCTCTCCAGCTGTTGCCTACGGTTTACACGGAGGATTACATCATTATCTTAAAAAGAGATCCTTGGTTGCTCCACATTTAGCCTACACCGCCGTTGTTGCCCCAGCTGCCGTATCCCATCAATCCCGTGTTGATGTACATTCTTCTCCACTTGTCCACGCTTATGCTGCCCCAGTAGTCTCACACTATGCTGCTGCCCCAGTACTCTCCCATTATGCTGCTCCCTACCATGGTCTCTTGGGACACCGTGCCTACGGAGTACATGCCTGGTAATTCAGCATAGTCAATTCACCAATGAAGATGCGGAAGAAAGTCAATTTGAACACTCAGGAGGGACTTTCTCGTTTTGGACTCGACGGCTGATCGCCGATCGGCTTATTTGAATATTTATTACAAAAATTCCAAAAATAAACACAAATTCTATAAATAAACTTTTTTTTTAATTTAATTAAATCTGATATTTTATTTTATATTACTTTTAACACCCATATAATAACACATTTTTCTTCTAAAATATTGAAATATAATACAAAAGAAAAGTTTTTTTCTTACAAAGATAAACTTACAATTGATGATGAAAATTTCATAGTAGTAAAACGTTTGATTACTCTATCAACAAACTCAACAAGTTCAGATTAAAATTTAATTTTATACTTCTCCAAGCATTATGGATTTTATCATAAACTTTTCCAATAGAAATCGACGCTTTTAACCGAGATTTAAAACTCGATTAAAGCGACAATTTGACCTTTAAAAAGTTCTCTTAACGATCAAAAAGTGCAAATTTCACATTGGCGACATTATTAAACTTTTTCTCGCGACATGTGACAAAAAATATATATTTTCTATTTTTACACATTGAATATTCAATAAAATTAAGATTAATAATAGATCGTAAATAAAAAAAAAATGTTGTTAATAAACAAACTATTACTATGCAAAAAAGTCGAGCGTAGGCAAATCCGGTTTAATGTGACATTGCTACGATATAAATTTATTGTCCTTCGTTTACATATCCTTCTCCTTGTTAATTTATGAATCATAATTAGATACTATTTATTCAAAACTACATAAAAATAGCATTCGTGTCTATTTTTTTAACATTTAGTTTTTGTTTCTTTGCTCTAAATCTTTATAGAACATTTTATGTATTGTATAATATAATATACATTATTTATTAGACGTACAGTGAATAGATGAAAAAAAACTTTTATATTATTAATGATGTATATTATTTACACAGAATCAGCTTTAGCATTAAATAACTAAAAATTATCATCTAAACACATAAAACTTTACGGTTAAGTTAAACTTTAACTACAACGCTTTAAACTAGAAATTACGTTCAAATAATTAAGTAACAAGTTATAATAAAATTGAATTTTTTTATATAAATATATACAATAAAAAAATTAATAAATAATAAATACGATGATATCCGTCTAAATAAAATCAGCGGGGTCAAGGCCTCGCTTTAAAGATTCAAATTTTTACGAAATCGAGTCGTCAGTTCTACGTCTAATCTTTATATTATTCTTATAAAATATTTCTAAAGAATTTATATATTTCTAAAGAATTATATATTTTGAAAAATATTATTATTAGGTAATAACATTGTATTAAAAATATAAAAAAAATACTTTTATTTCATTAACGTAATTTTTTTTTAAATACATAGAAATATAAATATGAAAATATTGCATTTTTAGTTAATATTAAAAATGATTAATTGCATACTTAATATATAAAAAATCTAAAATTATAATAATTATATACGATTATTTTGTAATTTGTCAAATAAGTATTTGTATAAAAATAATTAATATATTTACTCAAACATTTTTTTAACGGAAAATTAATAAATATAATAATTATAATTATAATTAATTTACAATTATTTTATTTTGTATTCTTGTACAAAATAAATATAATATTAAAAATTCATATTTTTAAAATTATTAAAATATTTATTTAAAATATATTGTAGAAGGGCAAAATTTACAATCTATAAAATATTTAAAAACATATTTCATATTGAAGTAATATTAAAAAAAAATACAGATATATTTATCGAAAAAAAAGAAAATTATATCAATAATATTATTTTTGAAAAAAAAGTTTTTGGAAGTGTTAGAAAAGCTTATATGCGCACACGCAGCATGTAACTACATCTGTGTGTACTATTCATAAATAATTTATGGACATAACTCATTTATTATGAAATATGCGTCTAAGGTCATATGCAAATTTATCTCACGGTAAATTTTAATCGTCTAAAATAGGTGGACAATGAGGCAGTGCAAAAAAAAATAAATAAAAGAGGTTTCAATTTTTCCAAGTCGCCTTTATTACGTAAATATTTTTTGATCTTTTTTTCATTTTAATTTTTTTTTCACGTTAATTTTCGCATACTTTTTTTCGTTTTTTGGTTTTCGTAGTATCAAAAAAGAATTAATATTACATTCTTAAAATATAAATTACCAGGCTTCGACAACGGGAGCTCCGATCACACCGGCGGAGTTGACGATTCCGTGGGTCGAATATGAGGAAAGACCAATTGGAGCAGCAACGATTGGAGCCGGTGCAGCATAAGCATTTATGGCAGGAATGGCATAGGAGTTGATGGCCGGTGAGGCAATAACTCCGGCACTATTGACGACAGTTTGTCCGGTAACGAGTGGAGCTGAAAGGACTCCGGCGGTTCTGAGGAAAGCTGGAGCGGAAACCAATTCAGTTCCACTAATGAGAGCGGCGGGAGCAGCGGCAACGACTTCAGCACTTTTTACAACGGCTGGAGCAGCTACAATTGGAGCAGAAGCGACAACTGGAGCAGAAGCAACAACTGGAGCGGCGACAACGGTTCTAGCTCCGTGAACAACAGTACTGGACTGACTGGAGATGGAAGTTGGAGCTGAAGCGACAACGGCTGGAGCAGCATTGATTTCGATAATTTCTTCAACTGGAGCTGGTACGGCTACAGTTTTAGCGGCGATGACTTCGGGAGCAGCATCTACGACAACTGGTGAAGTAGCTACGGCTACGGCTGGAGATGCGACCACGGCTCCGGCATTGTGTACAACAGTGCTGGATTGACTAGATATTGTTGATTTAGCTGTTCCTACTATGGCAGGAACTGATTTCACAACAGAAACAGCCGGAACTGATTCCACGTAAGCCAAAGATGGACTGGAATAGGCGATTGGTGCTATGAGGTTGCTTGGAGCAGCCAAAGAGACAGCCAAAAAGGCAGACAACACCACCTGAAATCATCGTCAATATTTATCATTTCGAATTTATTTACGACGTATTTATATATATATATATATATATATATATATATATATATTTTTTTTTTTTTAATTATAATAATAATAATACCAGTTTGAACATGTTTGGTCTGTGATGCTTATTGTCTGACTGAGTAAGTCACTACAATATGCCTCTGAAGAGACTGATGTCACGGTTATCCTCAACGCTGCTTAAATAGTCGTCGAGCTCGTCCAGTTTATCTTCCGACATTCTTTCGGTACTACATTATGACGAAATTACCGGGTGATACAAATATATATTATGCTCGTACTTTTCAATTTTTTTTTCATTTTGGCGACAATGAAAAGCAAAATATCGTGTACAGGTCGCCCAGTTGTATTTCCTTTTTATTTTTATTTTTTTTTTTTTAGGCAATTCGCCTACACTCGGACGTGCAATAACCTTGTCGTTATTGTTATGCATATGCAACGAATTGTTGACATTTAAACGTGGACAGGATCTGAAATTAAGATATCCCTTTTTCGAATCGAAAAATTTTTAAATAGAACTTTACTATAAATATTGATTAGATGTATATATATATATAGTAAATCTACATACAGTCTCCAATCTCATAAATTTAAATCAAAGGTCGTTATAATTACGAATGAAAAGTCCATTTATTGTTGACATTTCATATTAATTAAATATCAGATATAAATAATTAATAATTTTAACAATATATTAAAACTATATCATACCTCGATTTTTTTTATTAATATTAAAAATATATTTAATTACGTACAAATTCATCTACTTACTATTAAAATCAAATTCATAATTTTGATTTTATTTAAATATATATATATATATATATATATATATAAAGGTTGCACATTGAATTAACGACTCGGTTTAAAGAATCGATGCATAAATCGACCCTGGAACAAGAACAAAACCAGTATTTTCTAAATGTCAATCAAGTTCAAATATCATATAATTATATAAAATTATTTTTATACGTCTATTGATAATTATTATTCGATTTTATTTAAATTTACACACATTCGTATTTAAGGAATCATAATATTAAAGTATAATTATATTCGTATTTAAATTTATTAATTGTAAATAACAATAGATTAATGTAGAATATTTGAAACAAAAATTCATCGTATAATTTCAGAAAAATATAATACTTTTTCAAAAAATTTTGATACGCAATAAAATTAAAATTTTTACAACACGCAAATATTTGAGGTAAGACTGTACTTTTAAATATTATTACAGGCTCAATTATGAATCCAATTAGAAAGATCAATGACAAAAATTGAGAAATTCCGTTTCGAACCTTCGATATACAGGTTTGATTTCGTAATCAATAGTATAAGCTTTTCCGCGTGCCACTCGAGATTTTCATCTATAAAGAATTTTCATTTTGTTAAAATAGCGCAATAGCCTTTTCATATGAAATATTTGCATCCTGAGTGCATAATATATGAAGCATTCTTCATGAAAAGGTCGCCTATTCATCATTTTGCAGTCCAGTTGTATTATCGCAAAATATCGATCTATATATGGGTGTGGTTTTTTTTATTATTGTCGTTGTTGAGGTTCGTTCAGATCAGTGGAATTTTTATCTGATATATTGATCAATTTATATATATATTTTCGATATGACGATTGTACGTTATTTTTTATTTAATAATATTTAATGTATATATGACAAGTATTTTTAAAGTTTATCTCTGATACTATATTAAAAATAATGTTTCCGGTGCTTTAAAAATATAAATATACAGTGTGCTTAAATAGAATTATGTAAAATTTTTGAATTATTATTTTTTGTCCATCTAAACATATTCTTATGATTCAATACAACTTTCAAAATATTTATAAAACTATTAATGTTTTTGTGTCATTTTTAATTTAAGAAAATATTAGGCATATATCATTTATTTTTCTCTTTTTAAAATAACACTATGATCAAAAAGAAAGGCGAATTTCTTTATAAAATTTAAATTCTTTATTTATTCTCCCAAATCGATTTATCTAGTTTTCGAAACAGTTGGAATAGTTTTTTTCCGGTATAGCCTTCAAGACCATCTTCGATTCGGTTTTTATCTCCTCAATCGTGTCAAAACGGCGTCCCCGCATTGGCCTTTTGAGTTTGCTAAATAGCCAGAAATCGCGCGGAGACAAATCGGGTGAATACGGTGGTTGCGGAACGATATGAGTAGATTTTGGCGAAAAAGTCGCGAAGAATCATTGCAGTATGACAAGGTGCAATATCGTGATGAAGGAACCAAGAGTTGTAAAAACACGTGTAACTCAGAGATAATTAAACCTTTTGACAAATAGACATTTGGCAAATGTTATAGACAGTCCTACTAACTTACAAAAAATTGCAATTTATCTGTCTTTCTAATGTCCGGGAGTTTTAAATGACATTTTAACCATACTTTTTGATCACAGTGTTTTCTCTTATTTATATACATTAATAAAAATATCCCTTATTAATACCAATGACATAATATAAATTGGGAAAAGTCACGTATTAACATCTCAGTTCGAGGAAAAAGTCACGTTATGAAATTAACGACCTCGTTCCCTTTTTACGAAATTTTCCACATCGAAACGTAAAAAAAGGCCAAACACAACAACGACAACAACAAAAAAAAATAGAAAAATTCCAACAATACACAAATATTTCAATACAAAAAAAAGGTCACAATATACATGCATAACACATTATTATGTATTTATTATTCATTCGTCGTACGTCTCGAAGGTGTCATCGTTTAACCTTCCACGTACATTTTCCAAATGTGCATACGTTGGGGTGGTGAAAAATCGATTTTTTTTTCACCGATCGCACGCGAAAAACGCGGACACTATCGCATTTTTCCGCAAACACTGCAACCTCGACGCTTCTCAAATGTTTCGTTCTTTTTTTTCTCTCTTTATCGTCGTTGTCGTCGTCGACGGGAATCTGTGAAAGATGAGTCGTGAAATTCTACGTGAATTGTCTTCGGAAAATCTTTTAGACACGGGTAAAACGCGTGACGGACCGCAGTTGCTATTTAAACTTTTCATGGGTGCCGTACGAAATTAGTTTCTGACGATCGTCCGAGGGAAAACCACCGATTTTCCGAGTGAAAATAACGGAAAATTTATATTTTTCATCATGTATAAATTGGTCAGTATTTACTTCATATTATTATTATTTTATTTTTTATACAAAATCAATATAATATTATAAATTCAGTATCATACTGTTATTTTATACAGTTATTTAATTAATGTATTTAATTTTAATTTATTTCACATTAATGTCATACAAAAATTATTTTCATTAAAAAAAATGTACGACAGTTGACGTAAGCTGAAAATAACACAAATGTTTCTTGACATTTATACTTTTGTTCATTTTTTTTCAACATTAAATGATCAAATATTTTACTTTGAATGATTTAAATTATTATCCGGATATTGTTGTCGTTATTGATTTAATTTTTATTGTTCTAAAAATACGTATCGATTGTATTTCAAAAGAACGCAACAGCTTCTTTTTTTGTATATGCAGTATATTGACCTCTAAATTTCAGTTTATTGAGTGGTTTATAATAAATTTTAAATTCATAGAAAAAAGTAGAATTTCAATGTATAGAATTTTTTTTTGTATTTAATTTTTATATTATTTATTTCAGGTAATATTTTTCTTATTTACAAAGACTGTTTTGTGTGCACCTAGTCCCGGTTCTGAATCATCCCCTAGTCAAGAATCACAACCGATGGAAGGTTTATATGCAGCTTTTGCATCTCCACATTATAATATTGCCGCAGACAAAGTAGATTTTCTAGGAGCAGTTGGACCATTATTCTACGTGGTATCAAAACAACCCAACACTCCTAAAGGCGAAGAAAAAGAAGAAAGTGAAAATGGCGGCGGTGAGGAACCTTCGGGAGAAAAATCCGAAATGACCAGAAAAGCCAAACCCTCAGAAGCTGCCGAAGACGAAGAGCATGGAGAAAAAGCCGAAAGCTCCGAAAATTCGGAACACGCCGAAGAATCAAAACGTGCCGAAGAACACGGCGAAAACGCTGAAAATTCTGAAAACTCCGAAAACTCTGAACCTTCCGAACATGGCAAACATGGCGAACCATCGTCTCGTACAATTTCTATAGCCCATTTTCCTGCAGCCGTGTCTCGTCAAAGCAGTATGATAGTTCATGAACATGCAGCTTTAGCTAGAGTGGAAAAGTCACAACGTGCTAAACCTGCACAAGGAAACGTTTATCCTAAACCGGCTTTAGAAGATACGGAATACGTCTATTTATCACCATATTCTTCGGCTTTACAACTTTTACAACCACTGGCTCAAGCAGGACCTTACTCGTCCGTACCGTATCCTGCGGTTCCTTTGACATGTTACTTTTCAGACGATTATTCAGGACCATGTGGATACAGAGCTTACGCATAAAAGCTTATTTTTATAACCGAATTGATCTTCTTTCATTTAACGAGAAACTGCCAAAATTATAAATATTTTTAAGAGTCATAAATAGTGCAAAAAAATATACTATTTATAATTCCTTCTAATATATTGTGAATGTATAAAAACTTCAAATTCATTATATTGAATCGATTTTAATGTATGAAGTTATCCTTCAATTGTTCATAAATATAATAAATAATCTTGTAGTCCAATATCATTTATAATAATATCATTATACTATTTTAATGTAATAAACAATTTCAAAAAAATGTCTATTTTATTATCATCATATCAAAAATTATGAACTTATGAAAAAAAATAGTAAATCAACATATTTAATGATAAATAAATATTTTATACAATATTTCAAATCATTTCATAAATTAATTTAATACTAATATATTGATGATGTAATTAATTTTATTGACTTAAACTAAGGTAATTCTGAATCAATTATATATCGCATTTCAAATTCAATAAAAATAAATAAAATATCATACATAAATTATAATCTTGAGCTTTGAACTCGAGATCTATTAGGATATCAAATAACATCATCAATTAGATTTTCGCAGATTAAAATTATAAATAAAGATTCTAAAATCGATAAAAATAATCTAAAACAATCCGCATATATAGAATAAGAGAAAAAAATAAAATGAACATTTCATTAATATGTATGAGAGTCAATGGAATTAAATTCGCGTAAAAACCGCTCGTTACGGTAATTTGTTTTGATAACGACTTTGTGTTAAATATTGTTAAAAAAAAATAGCGTTAAATATTGTTAACAATTGTCAAATAATATATTCAAAAACGTCCATATTTTTTTTTGAAGGACAATCTTCTTGTTTCCGGTTTTGAAACTGTACTTTTCTTAACGTGTCGCACGTGATTCGTATATTTCAATTGAAAAAAAAATATTATAAAATTTATACTAAATAAAATAATAAAACAAAAATAAATATATTGGCATAATTTTATTTCATATTTTTGTGAAAAAAAAACATTCGTCGTACAAATTAATGTGCCACAATTGCCGGAGTGATTATTTTATGCAATGGCACTAAGGGAGTTTTAACTAAGGGTTGTAAAATTGTATTAGAATGAGTAGCAATAGGTACAACCGGGTGTATATACGGTGTTAGAATAGCTGGATGTGCGATATTTACGGCGTGTCCTGTATATATCAAAGAAATATCGCCAGAAGGCGCAGGAGCTGAAGCAGATAACATGACCAAAGCCAAAAGAATAATCTGAAAAAAAAAAATTATATATATATATATATATATATATATATATATATATTATCATAAAATATATGCTTAAAAAAATAAATATTAATTAATGATTAATTTCTATTATTTATAAAATTAAAAATATAACAATATTTTAGATCGAAATCTTTTTGTTTGAAATTTAAAATAATATATAATATAAATTTTCAAGTTTTTCATTAATAAATAATAAGCAAATATTTCAACATATTTTAACTTGTATCATTGATTAAATAATAAATAATATATTTCACATTTTATATTTAAACTTCGTATAAAATATATAAAAAAAATTATATATTGTATTATTTGTAGAACGTTTTATTTTTGGAAGAGTCGATATTATTTATGAAAGGATAATATTTATTTGTAAATATATATGTATTTTAATATTGTCCAAATTTATCTCCTGCATATTATTCTTAGAATCAGATCAAAGCTTCTAAAATAGTTGTACACTATTTTAAAATATAAAATGCAGTGCCAAATCTAGATTTAACACTATAAATTTTCTAAAGAAAATTTTTATAAAGAATGATTATAAATAATTTCTAATGTACAAAAATATATTATTATAAAAATAAATAAAATGATATCCTATCATATGAAAAATTATCACAAAAATAATTCTTAAATATTCAATTGGAAAAATCTAAAAATAACTATAATATAAGAATTGAGTAGATGATTTAGGATTATGATATTAAATACTCTAGTTGAATAATGAATTTGTAATTTTATAAGATTTAATGTATGCGAATATTTAAAATATGTTATTTTTCATTACCAGTTTCATCATATTGAAGTAAATGCCTTTGTCTGACTTCGTCTGAGAATCACCAACAAACTGCTTCTTCAGCAAATAGGGACTGATGTTGTCTGTTAAATTGATCATCGTTTTTATACCCTCGACTTCAAACTAGTCCTAGAACTTGCACATGTTAATATGCCGAAGGGCTACTATTTTTCTTTTTTTTTAATGCGTAATTTTTCTCAGTATTCATTCGAAAAATACAAGAAAAAAAGCCTCCACTGAAGACCAGTTTCATCATCGATGTCGATGACTATTCTATTATTGACGATGTTATAATATACCATACTACAATATGTTATAAATATATAAATACAGCACTAAGATTAATTTGAATTAGATTTATGAATAAGACAACAATGTGATCAAAAAGTAAGGTGAATTTGTTTATAAAATGTATTTTTTTTATTTATTCTTCCAAATCAATTTCATCCCCTTCAAAGTAATCCCCGTTCAATGAAACGCACTTTTGCCAACGCTTTTTCCAATTGTCGTAATAGTCTTTTTCCCGTATAGCCTTCAATATCTTCTTCGATTCAATTTTTATCTCTCCAATCGTGTCAAAACGACTTCCCCGCATTGACCTTTTGAGTTTGCTGAATAGCTAGAAATTGCACGGAGCCAAATCAGGCGAATACAGTGGTTGCAAAACGAAATGTTGCAAAAAAACAATTATTACGTTGTGCATTGATGAAAGAATCAAGAATTGAAAAAAAACACGCGTTACTCGGAGATAATTAAACCTTTTGATAAACATACGCTTGGCAAATGTTACAGACAGTCCTACCAACCTAGGAAAAAAATACAATTTACCTGCCTTCCTTTTGTAAGTTTTAAATATAAAATTTCACCTTTCTTTTTGATCACAGTAGTATCAACAAACACTTTGATAAAACAATAAGGTAATTAAATAATAATTGCCTTAAAGTGCATATATAACATTATAATCGATTAATCACATTTTCATCACACTTTATTAATATTATATTATATATTTATTATATATATATATATATATATATATATTTATAATAATCGACTATCAATTAAAGTGTTAAAAGACTTCAACGTTTATTCTTTGTTAAAACAGTGACATTTAACGAGACAAATTAATTAACATTTTACTATTGCAGTGCACGAAATTATAATAAACAAGGAATAAAAAAATATAGGAAACATACAAGAAATGCATATTTGATGTTAAACATTTATTTCAAGTGCATATACATATTATAAATAGAATGAAATATATTTATATTGTTTTTTTTTGCAATTACGCCGTTTCCTTGGGTTGTAAGAGCTGTAAAAAATAAATATAATAATAATAAATATATTTTATTTATTTTATTATATAGAAAATTATTATTATATATTAATTTAATGTTAAGTTGTACTATGAAACTTACAAAATTATGAGTCTGATATGCGTATGGTGTAATTATATGATTATAAACTACAGGAACAGCGTATGCAGCCACGTGCACAGCGGGCACGGTATCAGCTGGTGTTTGCAATGGTGCAATTTCAGACAGCAACACCTGAGGAGCGGCCGCTGTCATCGTCGTCAAAAGAAAAACCAGCATAAACTATTAACAATAACAACAACAAATAAATTAACTAATAAAAAAAATAAACGTACAAATGGCGTATTAATAAATTTAGAACGGTTTCTAATAATGTAGCTTTTTTATCAACTCGCCTTTTTAAGCATCCCGAATAGCTCAATGCACTTCCGCAAAAGTAATGAAGCGATGTTTGCATTCACTGGAAAATTTCTTCCTATTTATACCGGAGATGTGTTCTATGATAGAAACTGGTATTTGAAAAAGAA
This sequence comes from Leptonema lineaticorne, assembly GCA_024500535.1. NCBI lineage: Eukaryota > Metazoa > Arthropoda > Insecta > Trichoptera > Hydropsychidae > Leptonema > Leptonema lineaticorne. Next base: position 2,504,188 of record JANIJI010000061.1, read on the forward strand.
CATCGCACTGTTTCAAAGATTCTCAATATTTTTCATATTAATTTATAAAAGAGATAATTTAGCATAATTTTCCTAATGAATTTTTATTTCAATTCTTTATATTAAAATCGTCTATAAAAATGTGACTGCACTTTTTATAATATCAATTTAGTTCAAAATATTCGAACGAAAATAAACATTAATTATCTAAACTATAAAAATATATTTAAACAATCGTATTTTGGCTGAAAATATAAATTTTAATTTAACAAATAAAATCTAATAATTTATAATATATATAATAACTTGAATAAACAGCAAATATTTTACGTCATATATAAATATACGATATACATTTATTTCTTCATATATGGAATATAATAATATATTCTTTCACTAACTCCGTTAAATGCCTATGAATAGCGTTCATTTAGATTCGAAGTAAACGAATACAAATTTATTTATTTATTTCACATTTGAATTTATTGAAATACTGCAAAATCAGAGCAAAAATTGAAAATAAAAAAAAATATAGTAAAAAAGGATACAAAAACTAGTTGTTTCTGAGTAAATTATCTTCGATGTGCGTCAAACGTTGTGAATTGTGAAGTTCAAAAACCGGTTCATGTCCTCTATTTTATATATATATATATATATATATATATATATATATATATATATATATATATAAATTTTATACGAATATTTAATAATGGGTTCATTCAATATTTCAGCCAGATTAGTTAGACAGAATATGTAAATATTTAGTATGAAAATAGTTGTTTGGTTAATTATACTACTGTGATCAAATAGTAAGGTGAAATTGTCATTTACAACTCTCGAGCATTAAGAAGATCGGTAAATTGTATTTTTTTTCCTAGGTTGGTAGAACTATCTATAACATTTGCCAAGCGTCTGTTTGTCAAAAGGTTTAATTATCTCCGAGTTACACGTGTTTTATACACCATGCCATACTGCTTTGGCTCTTTGGGACTTTTTTGCCAAAAACTCGACTCCAGCCACCGTTTTCGCCTGATTTGCCTCCGTGCGATTTCTGGCTATTCAGTAAACTCAAAAGGAAAATGCGGGAACGCCGTTTTGACACGATTGAACAGATAAACACCGAATCTAAAAAGGTCTTTAAAGCTATACCGGAAAAAGACTATTCCGATTGTTTCAATTGTAGAAAGCGTTGGCAAAAGTGCGTTTCATTGGACGGAGATTACTTTGAAGGGGATGAAATTGATTTGGAAAAATAAATAAAGAATTTACATTTTATAAACAACTTACTTTCACCTTACTTTTTGATCACAGTATTATATTAATTCATTAAGCTTTTATTATCTATGAAAATAAAACAATTATTTCCATATATCGCTACATGTCCAGAATCTTTATTTACAATTCTCGCCATAAAAGGTTTAATATTTATTACGATCCATAATATTAGGGTAGGCTCGATGGTTTTCTTTGTTCGAAACTTTACCATGTTTTTCACATAGTCGACTATTATAGAACCTTCGAGCGAGACCTGTTTTCCATTTTTTTTTTAGTTTTATTTTCGATCGCTTTGCTTTTATTTTATAAACTGGCATCGAGAAGGTTACGTTTGTACGTTGGCCTAAGATATAAATAAAATGAGCTTCTATGTTCGAACCAGGATCCTGTTTCCTTGTTAAGTCGCCGACAAGGATTCCTGTTCAAGACGGACTTTTCAGGATAATGTGGCGAGATTTTCCATTTAGATTCTATAATAAACTATCGTTTTGTGGTCTGCGAATGACGTTTCACAGTATAAAATAACCGCAAATGCCTTCGACGTTTGCATATATATATATATATATATATATATATATATATATATATATATATATATATATATATATATATATATATATATATAATATATGCAACTATCGATGGTTATTTACCACTGGAAATTAATTTAGTTGAATAATCGAGTTCATTATTTTAATTAAATGAGACTTTCAACGATTTAACTGTTAATTTAGATTTCAAATTAAAATATTAATTTAATGTTTTAATTATCGATTACGTTATTAAAGCATATTACTTAGATATTTACGTATTAAAGTTGATTATAAATCAACTTACAGTACTTTTTATCATTATAAGTTTAGAGTTATTTTTTTGTGTTTATTTTTAAAATCGAGTTACTAATTTTGATTATTATTTTATTGAGAGAATTGACGTGACATTTAATTATATTTCTAATTGAAATATTAATAATATAATAATATTACAGTCAGTCAATTCAGTCTTTAATCAGCGAGCAAGTGCGTTATCACCATTAAAATTATACTAAATTCATAATATTAAATAATAATTCATAATATTTGTATCAAAATTTAATATGAAATTGTTGAACATTCTTTGATATTTTTTTAAAAAATTGATAACACTTTAAAATTTTAAGAAAGTTTTCTTATAAAATCAGAGAAAAAAAAATATAATAATAAATATATAATATTCTGTTGTATATAAAAATTTGACACTCTAAGATGGTTTCTCGTTGCCTTCCTTCAAAACTATTTATAATGTCATTAAAAATAAAATTATTAAACGCCATCTAGTAATGCAAATTAAATTGATATATAAATTTTATTATTATTTTACTGATTTTTACATCTCAAATATTTTTATATGAATCAAAATCTTTAAATAATTGAATACTTGAAACATTTAGTTCAAATATTCGCATACGAACTAATTAAACAAAAAATAGATTTGTAGCCATTTCTGCATAATATAATGATTTATTATTATTATTTAGATTAAAAAAAATATCAACAAAAATTAAAACACAAATCAACCTTTGTTTATACAATCTTATAAACGAATTTTTGAACTAAAATATTCTACATACAATTTTTTTTTATTCATAGTTAAATTACGCACTCACATTTTCTCCATCTAATCTATACATATTCACACTAAGACTGCACTAAACTTTAATAGAAATATTTTTGAAAAAAATCCAAAAAATGCTGCAATGCATAAAAATTATACCCCTGATCTATGATTTCAATATATATAATATATTTTTTAATTAAATTATATTTATATTTAAATTAACCGTATGGTCAATAAATAATTGCTATTTAATTTTTTTTATTGTAAAATTGTATGAAAAAATAACACGACATATAAGTATTTATTCTTGAATAACTTTTTAATTTTAAAAAGTTGAAAACCATTTATATATTGTGATTTAAAATATTTCGTTCAAGCAATATGTAAAAAATATATAAATATTATAAAAAATGAAATCATGATCTTTGAAAGGTAATTAACAATTATATTAAAGATTTATTGGAATATTTCATCGACTTTACAATGCATATTGAATTATTTTAATTAATGTGACGACCTTAACATCGTTATTTTCGCCCTAGAATAGAACTAGTTTACATATTAATATTGCGTAAGGCACTTATTACATAAAAATTGCAAAGATTTCTAAAATACCGGGAAGTGAATTTGGTTTTAAAAAGGTACTCTTGATGGTCCACGCGACCGGAGCGTGATCGAACTCCAAAATCTGCAACGTGCCATAGTCAAATTTACGGAAGTTTTCAACCTACGCCAAAAATTCTTGTACTGCAAGATATGATGAAACATTTTTATCAGTTTCACCATTAATACTATGCTAATCACTATAAATACGGGGAAGAATGGTCAACAAAGCATCAGTTAGCCGATTTCGGTTTTCTAAATAACTTGTGACAAAGTCGCTAAAAACAAATACAGATCATAATGTTCAAGTTGGTGGTATTATCCGCTCTCCTTGCTTTCGCTTCTGCCAAACCTGGAGGATTATTGGCATCCAACATTCTTGCTCCTGGACTTGTTTCCAATGTAGCCGTTCCAGCTGCTGTCTCTACCCAGTCCAGAGTTGATGTAATTTCTCCATCTGTTGTGGCAGCTCCAGCTATTGCCGCTCCAGTCATTGCTGCCCCAGCTATTGCCGGATTAAATGCTCTTCCTCTTTCTGCTGCTCCATCTATCACTGGATTAAATGCTCTTCCTCTTGCTGCTGCTCCAGCTATCACTGGATTAAATACCCTTCCTCTTGCCGCTGCACCAGCTATCACTGGATTAAATACCCTTCCTCTTGCAGCTGCTCCAGCTATTACTGGATTAAATGCTCTCCCTCTTGCTGCTGCTCCAGCTATCTCCAGTTTAAATGCTCTTCCTCTTGCCGCCTCTTCCATCGTTTCCAACATCGCCGCTCCCTCTTTATTGTCTGAACTCGCTTTGGCTCCAGGACAACCCGCCAATATATTGAAAGCTAATGGAGTACCTTTGGATACCGCTGACGTAGTCATCGCCAAGAACAATCACCTCGTTGCCAAATCTCTCTCTGGACACGTAATCAGCAAACGTTCTGCCATTGGTCCAATCGCTTCCATCGCCTCAATCTCTCCTCTTGCTTTGTCTGCTCCAATTGCTTCTCCACTCATCTCATCGCCTCTCCTTGCCCCACGCCTTGTATCTCCATTGGCTGCCCCAGCCATCATCAGCCCAGCCAGAAGCATCATCTCACCAATTCAACCCCTCGCCATTAGTGTTTTGTAAACAAGTGAAATAAAATTTATAACGAAAACGACCCAAAGCATGTTTGTGCGTGTGCTCTTTTAGTTTTAATAGCTTAATAAAATATTATGATATATAAAATAATTAAATAATACTATTTTTACTGTTTTAACTGATACTTTTTGGATATCAGTTATGTGATGAATAGAAAAATATAAAAAATACGATAAAAATTTTATGAAATTTATATATGCTTTTTATTTTGTCCATTCACATATAACAAAATACTTATAATATAAAACTGAAATTCAATAAATTTATAATTATGGAAATTTCATTCACAATATTAAGTTTAAAAATAAAATAATATATTATTTTATTTTTAATGGGGTTGTCGACATAGCCGGGGGTGTTAATATTATCGATTATATGACAGATATCAAATATCCATCGAATGTGATTTATTCGATGTTTTATAAAGGTGAAAACTTATACTCTATTAAACCGTCCATTTATGATTGGAAAAGGGAGCTTTTTATAAGCGATTAACAAACAAAGAAATTATTGATCACCGTATAAAATGGGATGGTATAGAAAAGAAAATTAAATAAAATAAACTTTTAGGATTTATTATATAATAAATATTAATAAAATTTTATAAAATCTTGTCAATTTTAAAATATATTTTTAATCTCTATCATATATTTTTTTTCTTCAAATAATTCCATGAAATATCAAAAATTAATTTTATTCGTTATTAATTTTTTTTAATCATAATAGAATAAAAATGAATTGTTCTTTAAAACAATATTTTTTCTTTAATGATCTTATATCATTTCTAAACGAATGGAAAAAACATAGATATGTCTAGAATAAAAATAGTTTCACACGTTGCACTTGTGTCCTTTGTGTTTTCGCTCGTCGAACAGCACATAAATTGCGATAAATCTCAATTAATCAGAAATTAATTTGGAATAGATTCAAGTACACGATCTTGAAACCAGTTTTTGGATAACATGTACCACTAAATATATGATAAAATGAAAACTGGTTAATTCGCAATGTGAGGCTTTTATGTAAAATTCATTAATAATATATATAAATATATATATTCTACACGTAAGAAATTTGTAAAAAAAATTAAATTTAAATTTAAAAAAATACACAAAATAAAATTTAATAATGTATACTTTAGTTATTTAATAATTAATAATTAAAATATATAAAAATTAAAATAAATTTTAAAATAAATTTAATTTTCTCAAACGTCCCTCTTAATTTTAATAAATTTATTTCTGATTGTAAGGACGAATTTTGGGACTTTCACGTCGAAATCGGCTCCTATATTATAATATAAATCATAAATTTTTACAATCTAATTAATGTAAATAATATGGGTGTTCAAAAAAATCATTAAAGTGTTTTCCGTGATATTAAGAAATATTTTTAAATTTCGATTTTATTTTTACTACCATTGAACAAATTATTTTACTATAAATAGTAAAAAAAAATGTTCGATTTATGATTCTTCTATAGATTTATTAAGTTTTTTTTTCAATTTAGTGAAAATTTTATTAACATCTTTAGATCTTCAATCTTCTAAAAAATTCGTCAACTGAATATTGGTAGTATATGATTAAAATAATAAATCAATTGTTAACACATCTTACAACAATTTAAAATCTTAAGAAGAATTTATGATACAAAATATTTATTATACCAATTTTTATTTAAATTTTTTTTTATTAAAGAAAAGTTTGCCCATCTCTATTATATACCATATACAGTTTATAAGTTGTAGGTTAAATTCGTTATACTTTATCTCTACTTTATTTTTATTTATTATTTATTTAATGTAATGGCTGTGAATTGTTACACCCCATAAATATTATTGTAAATGAGAAAATATACTTCAGGGTGGTAGGCGATTGCCTTCTGTAGAGATACTATATGCACAAATGTATCATATCTCTAACGATAAAATACGTGCATTATGAGATAACTTTCTATAAAGTTGTATAAAATGAAACCGGATTTATGACGAGTTTGAAAAAGCGCTCCGAGGGTCACAAATGTCTCTGTTTGTAATGATGAAATATCTGTAATAATTTCGCGAGACTTTTATTTTTTTTAATTGCATATGCATACGTAAATATATTGGTCAAGTTTACTATAAATAGTCGAAAATGTAAACTAACGATATCAGTTAACCAATCACGGTTTCCTAGTTAACTTGTAACCAAGTTCACAAATCAACACAGACCACAATGTACAAGTTGGTGGTGTTGTTTGCAACCCTCTCCGTAGCCGCAGCTAATCCAGGACTCTGGGGTGCTGGATTAGTAGGCTCAGGACTTGGATGGGGTGGTGTAGTGTCTTCTCCAGTGGTTTCCGCTTATGGAGCTGTTCCCGCCGTGGCCAGTATTGCTCATGGTCCAATTGTCTCCAATGTTGTTGCTTCTCCAATTGGTGAACTCGCTCAACCTCATGGTGCCCCAGCTGTAGTCATCAGAGCTACTGGAACTCCATTGGATACCGCTGATGTAGTTGTAGCCAGAAACAACCATCTCGTAGCTAAATCCCTCGTAGCTCATGGAATCCACAAAAGATCAGCCATCGCTCCATGGGGTGTTGCTCCAATCGCTCCAGTTGCTGCTGTTGCTCCCGTTGCCCGTGTTGGCTGGTCTACTCCAATAGTTTCCAGCGCTGTAGTATCTCCACTTGCTGCCCGCACTATTGTATCTCCAATCGCCCCACTCGGTCTCCATTCTATCCATAAGAGATCCGCTGTCGCTCCACTCGCTTTGTCCGGAGTTGTAGCTCCAGTAGCTGCCTCCTGGGCTGCTCCAGTAGCTACCTCCTGGGCTGCTCCAGTAGCTGCCTCCTGGGCTGCTCCAGTAGCTACTCCCTGGGCTTCTCCAGTTGTTGGACGCACCATTGTATCTCCAATTGCTCCAGTTTCTGCTGTCAACTCTTGGGGTGCCCACGCATGGTAAATCTAAATCTTAAAGGACGACAATTCTTCAAACTTTTTCTTCTGAAATTTCCAATGTGTAAATAATAGTTTTTTTTTAATTGATTGACTGGTCCATTTTATATATAAATAATTGTATATAAATGTAAATAATAGAAACAATTTTTATTAATTAAATTTCAAAATTATAAATTAATATTCAAGAAAAATCTTGTAATTTGTATGAATTTATAATGACGAATAAAAAATTGATAATAGTTATCTAATACAAACTTTTATTATCCTTATTAAAGATTTTATTATAATATCACAAAAATATCTTCAACAATTAAATTTAAAAAAAATATCAAAATATGTATCCAAATGAGAAATAAAAAAATAATAATTATCATCCCTTGAAAGTGAAAAATATCAAATATATTAAATTAAAAAATCAATATAATCAATAAATAAATTTAGTTATGTGCCAAAAAATATATTAAAATATTAATATCTAGTTACTCTGTTCATTTTCATTTAATAATATTATATAAAATAAGTTACAAAATTAATTGGGATTACAATTTATTTTTATATTAAAATATTTTTTTCCTTTTTTGTAGTCTTGTTAAAAATGTAATTTCATATATTTTTAACACATACAAATATTATTTATATACCAAAATTTAATAAAGTTAAATAAATAATTTCAAACACAATTAGATAAACAAACGTGTGAATTACCACGGATGACGAAAAAATATTATATATAAGTTTTAATTATAAATTACCATACGAAATACAAATTATTAAGATACAAAAAGAACTTACTAAGGCATGTATTGTATAATATATAGAATAATTTTATTCTATACAAAATTTAGAATTTTCAAAAAAATAATTAAGTATATTTTTTTCAAATTAAATAAAGCAGTATAAATATATAAATCAATAATATATTATAGAAAATAAATTTAAAAAAATTCTAAAATGTCACCATTATTTTCAATCTTTTTTTTCAAATGGAAAATTGTCTTTAATCGGTTATTACTTAAAATAATTATTTATATTATCAGATCCTGAATTTTTTTCATACACAAAAACCAGTGGTATTTAACTTGCAGCTCAAATAATGAGACAAAAACGAACTGTTTGTTTTTCAAGTGTTTAACTTCAGTTTTTTTATCTCAAACTTTTTATAACATATTTCCAATTTCTTCATCGCAAAAAGGCAAGATATTTGGAAAAAATTTCTGGACAAATTCTTAAAAGGCAAGACAGTCTCGCCAAAATTAGGACGTCTGGTTACCCTAAACTTAGATATTTGTATTTCAAAAAAAATATTTTTTTTTCTAATTCTAATTCATCAAAATCCAATGAACATTAAAGTTAAAGAAAGACATTTATATTTAACCCAATAGAAAAAAAATGAGTATCACTATGACAATTAAATATATTGCATTTTTTTCTACTAGACTACTATAGTTGTTATGAAAAAAAGTCTGATATTTAAATAACTATTGTCATTAGAAAAAGAAGATATTCTGTTTGTCGTTTTGAAAAGTTGTTCATGAAAATGGCAAGCTTTTATTTTTTCGATCCGGAAATATTGGTTTTGAGACAGATAAAAATTCAGTTTTGATATTTCAGAGCTTTAAAATTTTAATTTTTAAACAAAAACAAATAAAATTTTTTTTTGACGTCGTTTTTTTTTAATATCATTTTATGTACATTAAGTAATTTAATTAAATATCTTTCAAATTGAAGAAAACAAAGGAATATATAATGTACTAATTTTTTTTTTGTTAAAGTCTACTAAAATGAAAGCTAAAATCGGAATAGTAAGCTCAATTAGCATACGAAAGTCACGCAAAATTTTATATTGATCACGCATTAAAAAGCTGAACAACTCTGGCAAAAGTCTCAAATTGGATCACGCAAGTTTCACGGCCATTACATATTGTGCGATATGCAAAAGATGATGAAATAATTGCTAATATTTCGCTATGCTTGTATAATTGGTGCTATTTTTAGATCCCAAGTAAGTATAAATAGACAAATCGATGTTTCAAATGGCATCAGTCAACCGATCTCGGTTTTCTAGTAAACTTGTAACCAAGTCACTAAATCAACACAGACCACAATGTTCAAGTTGGTGGTGTTGTTTGCTACCCTCTCTGTAGCTTGTGCTAAACCAGGAGTTTGGGGTGCTGGATTAGTAAATGCTGGACTTGGCTGGGGTGGTGTTGTATCATCTCCAGTCGTCTCCGCTTATGGTGCTATCCCTGCCGTGGCTAGTGTTGCCCCACTTTCCCCCAGTGTAGTTTCCCCACTGACCGGTGAAGTCTCCCAACCAATTGGTGCTCACCAGGCTGTGCTTTTCAGACCTTCTGGACCTCCATTGAATACCGCTGATGTTGTTATTGCCAAGGATACCCTTGCTACCGCCAGGATTCTCAATGGTCATGGAATCCAAAAGAGATCAGCTGTAGCTCCCCTTGGTTTGGCCGCTGCACCCCTCGCCTCTTGGGGTAGCCCAGTTGTCGGTGCTCCCGTAGTCTCCACCTGGGGTTCTCCAGTCATCGGCCGTTCCATCATCTCTCCAATTGCTCCAGTCCGCACTCTCGGAGCTCATGTCATCGGAAAGAGATCTGCTATCGCTCCCCTTGCTTTGTCCGCAGTAGCTCCAGTAACTTCCTTGGCCTCACCTCTCTTGGCTGCTCCAGCTATCTCCACCTCATTGGTGTCACCCCTTGCCGCTCCAGCCATCGTATCTCCACTCGGTCGCACCACCATCACCACCCTTGACACCGTCAATGTCCACCCATGGTAAACTTATTATAAAAAAAAATGACAATATAATTTGTACATATATATAAATATAGAAAAATATGACTGGTACATGTTTAATTGGAACGACTGATCCGTTTTTGAATCAGTTTTTTTTTACATATGTTAAAATAGATGAATTCGAAAATAAATTTACATACATGAATTAAATATTTTCTTTTCTTTGTTCCTCCATATGATAAAGAATCCTGCCAATGCAATTAAAAATAATAACAAATAAAAAGACAATAATTGAATACGTATTTTTTTATATTTAAAAAAGTGAAACAATTAAATCATGTGCATGTGAAAGAGTGAATAAACATTTTCCGTTTAATAGAATCACACCTCAAGGTTTTTTTTATTATCAGCGGCATTTGCGTGAGCTTGTGAAACTTTACGTATAAATTTAACTGTAAATGACAACGCGGAACCTGATTTATCGGATTGGTCATGTGTTATAACCACATATTGTGTGCACTGGTTTTGATTTACATACACAGATTTTGCAAGATAAACGGGATCATATTAATTAATTATAGATTGAGTCATAATTAACATAAGTCTGATTATCATACGTGCATTAGTGGAAATTAAAGTTTATAGAAAAAATAATAATAAAAAGCTATAATTTCCAAAATCGCATTAAAACAAAAGTGTAAAACATTATATAAAAAAAATCTGTGAATGTTTTAAAATTATTTTTTTTAATATAACAATAAAACACAACATACAACAATAAACGAAATTTTTCAGTGTATGAAACATGTTTCAGTATAATGAAAAATAAATCAAAATTAAATTTTTAGCATGAATCATAGTAATATTTTTTTAATATAAACTTATGAAACTATTGAGAACAATTAGAAATAAAAACAAAATAAACAAACAAATCAATGGCACTTTATAATGACAGTCAGAACCTTGATTTCCCTTTCAAATTTCTAACAATCAATTTATTCTTTTCCTATATCGAGTCATCAGATATAAATTATTATTTTAAATTTAAACTGACCATTTGTAACAAAAATAAATATATATATTTATAATTATTATTAATTACATAAATATTATATATATATATATATATATATATATATATATATATATATATATATATATATACTATACTATACTAATTTATGAAATTATCTAAATTAAAAGATCACTAATATATTGTGATTTTCAACAACTTTTGTAAGGTCGTGATCCCGGTTTCAGGAACTACATTTTATATAGCGCAAAAGACACAAATTCTTAACCGAGACTTGTAAAATAGTAGTTAAACAACTTAACAACTATTGTGGGTGTCAACAAGATGCATATTTGTCGTAATCTTTATTCTATTATTCTGATTTTATTACACAATAATTCTTAATAGATTTTTTTTCTAAACATTATTTTAATTTTTTTATTATTATTTTAATACTAAAACATTGAACTTTATACTTGTATCGATTTAATACCTGTTTGCATTAGAAAATCTTTTTATATCAATTAGTATTGCCCAGAGGCGATTTTCATTCCTAATTTGATATAATTTTCATGTCAGAATACTCGACATGATTAACTTCAATAGTAACAAATTATAAGCAAAACAAATTATTTTATTTGATAACATTATTTACGATTAGAAAAATTCCATAGAAACGAAATAAATCAGTAACACTAGTTCTATCTAAGGGACTGAATTATGTTTCAAGGTCGATTTATTTTTCATATATTTTTTACATATAAAATCAAGTCACTACATTAACTAACGAATCGACTCTCTATTATATTTTATATCAAATTACTTAAATAAATTTAAACACACAATTGATAAAATTTCATGTTTATTATAAACTATTTTATATAACTGTATTTGTAGTAAGTAAACAAAAAACAAGACAACTAAATTATCTAAATTTATTTCATAGAAGCGCCATATATCTATAGGCAACAAGCAAATGTTAATTTATTATATTTAATATGTGTTGTGTTTCCTTTCTTTTTTTACGACCTGGAAGGTACGCACGTTACGTGGTTAATTATAAATGTTTTTTTTCCTATTCAAACAAGTTCGAGAACGTTTAATCTGACGTCGATCTTGAAGTGAAAAAATTTGATATTAACAGGCAAAGCGGCAATAATTCTTAATATGCAATAGGTTAAACGTAAAACTAGAGGGGATCGTGTCAAAAATTCAGAACCGGACGACATTGAACAAACGGGTAAAGATAATGGAACGATATCAAATGTACTTTTGGTCAAGGAGTATAAATATGCGCACTGATTGTTACACCACCATCAGTCAACCGACTTCGGTTTTCTAGTGAACTTGTAGCAAGTCGCTGAAAAAAACAACACAGACCACGATGTTCAAGTTGGTGGTGTTGTGCGCCGTCCTCGCCGTGGCTTCTGCCAAACCCGGACTCATTGCCCCATTGGCTTATGGAGTAGCTCCAGCTGCCGTTTCTCACCAATCCCGCGTTGATGTTGTAAACCCAGCTATCACCACCTATGCTGCTGCTCCAGTTGTATCTGCCTACTCTGCTCCCTACGTATCCTCCTATGCTGCTCCAGCTGTCGCCGCCTATGCTGCCCCAGCCGTAGCTGCTTATTCTGCCCCAGCCGTAGCTGCTTATGCTGCCCCAGCTGTAGCCGCCTATGCTGCCCCAGCCGTAGCTGAACTCGCTCAACCCCATGGTGCCCCAGCTGTAGTCATCAAGGCTACCGGTACCCCATTGGACACCGCTGATGTCATCGTAGCCAGAAACAACCACCTTGTCGCTAAATCCCTCGTAGCCCATGGAATCCACAAGAGATCCGCCATCGCTCCCCTCGCTTACTCCAGCGTTGTAGCTCATGCTGCTCCAGTAGCTTACTCCAACATCATTGCTGCCCGCTCCTACCCAGTAGCTGCTCATGGAGCCGTATCTTCCTACTCCACCACCGTCGTCAACCCAGGTCATTATGGAGTTGTTGCTCCATTGGCTCATAATGTTGTCGCCCCAGTAAGCGCCTACAGCGTCCACCCCTGGTAAACGGCCCAGCGACTTAAAAATCTCTAATTTATAAATTAATTCAAGTCATTGTTTTTTTTTTGTTATATAACCAAGTTCAAGTAGAATGGACTGATCACCTTTTCTATGTATGATTGTTTTCCACAGGAACAAGTTTCATTTTTCTTATATATGCATTTTAAAGTATAAAAATAAATCGACATATTATAAAAACATTTTATTTTTTCATTTTTACCTTATTATTATAAATTATTCTCTAATAAAAAATTTCCGGTTAATTTTCATAATTGATCAATTTTTTTATTCACTATTAACTTCATTGCTCTAGAATGAAATTAATAATAATTGACAACAATTTTATATTCAATATTTATTACAGAAATCAATTTATAATTTTGTTATAAATTATACAACAAATTATGTCAAATTCGATTTTTTAAAATTATTTCAAATCTTCTTTAAAATTCCACGCGATTTTTTTAAATATAAAAAAATATTGTTTATTATATTCCAGATAATTACTATCGTTAACTTTATAATTGATATCAAAAGATTAATCATATTATTAATATATATATATATATATATATATATATATATATATATATATATATTAAAAGTATAATTAAATTAATGCGCTGTGTAATAAAAAAAAATATATATAAATGAAAATGATACCCAAGAATAGGATTCGAACTTGATATCTTTGATAATATATTATATTTTTAAGTATTTCTTAACATGATATAATATAATATATACATAAATTAAAAACCTGAAATTTCATTTTGATTCAATCTGCAATATTTTTATAAAATTAATAATTTTCATTATATATCATAGAATATTGTGTCAAAAAATATATTTATTTTTTAAGATTATATATAAAAAAAAAGAATTATTAAAATATAATTGTTCAATAGCGACATCTACATGAATCGTTTTGCGGCCTATAAAGTGTTAAAAATTTCTAGAAAAATATTTCGATTAATTAAATAATAAAAGTTTTAATTTACAATTATATTATACATATAATAATGTTTTAACTTTAGATAACTACTAAACAAAACCTTAATTCAAAACCTAAAATATATTAATATATCAATTGGCGCTAATAAAAAAATAATTAAAATATAATGACATGAAAATATTAGTAAAATCTATATCATATAATAAATATAAAAAAAATCAAAAAGTCACGACTTCTTAATATAATATAAAATATAATAATATGTAAAATAATGTTTTTACAACTCTTGGTTCCTTCATCACGATAATGCACCGTATCATACTGAATTGATTCTTCACGACTTTTTTGCCAAAAACTCGACTTATATCGTTACGCAACCAACGTGTTCGCCTGATTTGGCTCCATGCGATTTCTAGCTATTCAGCTGACTCAAAAGGCCAATGCGGGGACTCCATTTTGACACGATTGAGGAGATAAAAAACCGAATCGAAGAAAGTAGTAAAGTCTATACCGGAAAAAAACTATTCCGACTGTTTTAAGGACAGGAAAAAGCGTTTTCAAAAGTGCGTTTTATCGAACGGGGTCTACTTTGAAGGGGATGAAATTGATATTTAAGAATAAATTAAGAATTTACAAATTCACCTTATTTTTTGACCGCTGTGTTATATATATATATATATATATATATATATATATATATATATAAGGAGAAGGTCGCACATGGCAGGTGCCGTTCGTAATGTCATCCTTTACATTTTTTTATTACTTTCGAACCATCCTGTATACGCTCATAGTAACTGGGCGTAACCAAGGTTGCAGTCGTTTAAAACCGATCGCCTCTATAGACGCCGATTAAGGATATTACAATTCCGCATGAGTCACTGAGCATATTTGCATTCATATTCACTTTTACCGATTCAAAATGCACTCGTATTAATGTGGAGGCGTATATTTATAACGGTCCATAAAGAAGACAGTCGTATTTTTTTTTAATATAAATAAATAAATATATATATATATATATATATATATATATATATATATAATGCTTATATTAAACAATAGATTTTTAGTACAATTTTATTTATTTTTTCAATATCTAATTTTGGAATATCGTTAACATAATGTTAACATTCAAACCCACTTCTTAAATATATATTTTATAGTATATAATTTAATGCGATCTTTATTCTATTTATTAATATTTTTTTTATTCTACTATTTAATCTTAATATCAATAATAATGTAATCTTGAAAATAATAGTTCAACTTTTATAACTATAAATTAAGAATATATATGTTATATAATATTTATCACGATTTATAGAATTTCAATGAGGATTCATTTCTATTACTTGTTTTAAAATTTATTTATATTTTTCAAGTTAAAAGAAAACTTTTTTCTTTTGTCATAAATTGTAGAATTATTTCTCAATTTTTCGTTATTCTAAAAATTATAAAAACAAAATAATTTTTTTATGGAAAGTAAAATTACTTGTTTTATTTATATGGATGACAGGTTTTAAAATTTATATAGAATTTAAAAATATATATTTAAATAAATTGTGTATATTTTGATGCTCTTTATAAAGTTTTTTATTTTTTTACTTTTGTATAAATATTTTTTTATTTGAATCAAAAATATATATATGTGGACTATCAATAACAGTATTCAATTAAAATTCAGTCCAATTTATATATATTATTTATTGAATATTTAAAATTCAAATGAGATAATAACCTTGTAATTAACAATTTAAATTACTCATTCATCAATGAAGACTATTGTTAAATAATTTATAGAGATTTTTTTTTCAAAATAATTTATTAAAATATTTGGCGATGGGTGTAAAATAAAAGGTCTGCGTGTTTTTATATAAATTATTTTTATTGTTTATTAATTTCGAGTAGCCTATTTCACATTATCGAGCAATGCGAAAAAAACTGATGTCCAAAAAGTATCAGTAATTTCCACTTGAACTTGGGTCAGTCGTTAACATTTCGATCTCGTGACTTGTTTAACCATCCTCGTTGCAATTATCATTCATAATTAATAAAATAATATTAATTACTAAATTAAAAAAAAACGTATAAAAATAATCAGGCTTAGTGGTTGTTGACAAGGAGTGTGCACTCAATTATTTACCATGGGTGGACACTGTAAGCGCTGACTGGGGATACGACAGAGTGGGACAAAACTGGAGCAGAGTAGGTGGAAACAAATGGAGCAGAGTATGCGGATACAACTGGAGCAGAGTATGCGGATACAACTGGAGCGGAGTAGGCAGCTACGACTGGAGAAGAATGGACATCTACGCGAGATGTGCGGGAAACGGCAGCTGGAGCGGCAACGACGGCTGAATAAGCGACGGGAGCCACTACTGATCTCTTATGGATTCCATGAGTGGCAAGAGCTTTAGCAGCGAAATGGTTAGCTTTAGCTAAAGCTACTTCAGGGGTGTCCAAAGGTACTCCATGAGCTCCGATGACAGCAGTTGAGTAAGCTGGAGCAGCATAGGTGGCAACAGCGGGAGCGGCATAAGCAGCGACAGCTGGAGCAGCGGCATAGCTGGTAACAGCTGGGGCAGCAGCGTAGGTAGCGACAGCTGGAGCAGCAGCATAGGTAGCGACAGCTGGAGCGGCGGCATAGGTAGCGACAGCTGGAGCGGCGGCATAGGTAGCTACAGCTGGAGCAGCAGCAGCATAGGTGGTTACAGTTTTAGGAGCAATAACATCTACGCGAGATTGGTGAGATACGGCAGCAGGGGCGGCAACAACAGCTGGAGCAGCAACGGCAGCTACGGCAGGAGCGGCAGCAACTTCGATAGCATCAGCAGAGTAAGCGGCTACAGCTGGAGCAGCAGCAGCATAGGTGGTTACGGTTTTAGGTTCGATAACATCTACGCGAGATTGGTGAGAGACAGCAGCTGGAGCGGCAACAACAGCTGAAGCGGCATAAGCGGCTGGAGCGGCATAAGCGGCTGGAGCGGCATAAGCGGCTGGAGCGGCATAAGCGGCTGGAGCGGCATAAGCGGCTGGAGCGGCATAAGCGGCTGGAGCAGCATAGGCGGCTGGAGCAGCATAAGCAGCTGGAGCGGCTACGGCAGCTACGGCTGGAGCAGCATAAGTGTGGACAGCTGGAGCAGCTACGGCTGGAGCGGCATAAGCAGCTACGGCTGGAGCAGCATAAGCAGTTACGGCTGGTGCAGCATAAGTTTCAATAGCTGGTACAGAGGCTACTACTGGTGTTTCAACATCTACTCTGGATTGATGAGATACAGCATGAGGAGCAACGATGTCAGCACTGTAGGCAGTTTTAAGTCCTGGTGCTATCACTGAGGAGTGGACGAGGGATGGTTTGGCATGAGCCACAACGAGGAGAGCGGACAACACCACCAACTTGAACATCGTGGTCTGTGTTGTTTTGCGACTCGAACGCAAGTTCACTAGAAACTGATGATGATAACGGTGGCCACCCGGTTATTTATACTGGTTGTGCCTTGCCATTCGGCCGCGGAAGGAGATAAAAAAAAAATGCGTTCGCTCTCGCGCCGGTGATTCCAAAATTTCATTGGTCTCTATGCTAATTGTCATTAGTTCTAGTTTAAGCGGGCACGTCTTACGTTTCTGGTCTTAAAAAGTGACCGACCTTGTCACAGCAACGGCTGCACAATGCGATCGAAAGGGACGCGACGCTATTTGAACATTGCTGTGACAAAACGATATGCAGCTCAATGAAACATTTTATGTTGGTCGTGTGTATATTTTTTTTTTATCGTCGCATATTATTAGGCTTTTTATTCAAATTTGACATTTATTATTTGTTTGTTCTTTTACTTAATATTAAAATATATACGAGTATATC
Organism: Leptonema lineaticorne; assembly: GCA_024500535.1. NCBI lineage: Eukaryota > Metazoa > Arthropoda > Insecta > Trichoptera > Hydropsychidae > Leptonema > Leptonema lineaticorne. The sequence goes on from JANIJI010000061.1 coordinate 2,522,346, forward strand.
ATGTTTATGAACGGCATTAGTTAATATTATTTGTTGATACGACTTGATATTTTTATTAATAACAACCGATGGTTAAATGTCAATTGCTTTAGCATAGATCTGTTCTACGTTTATCAAAATTGATAATTTATTTTTTGCCAAGATTAGATTTTCAGACAAAATAAAACATAATAAAGTATATCGACAAATACCAAAATACATTTATTCACCGTATTATATTTTAAATTTAGTTTTAAAAAAAACTACTTAAAAGGGTAGCTCTTTCATATAATTTAAATCAAATATTGACAATTATTAATGTTAATTTGTATTGTATTTATGATTTATAAAAATATTAATATCTCACTAAAAAAAATGCTATTATTTTTAAAATTATACATAAAATAAATAGATATAAATTAATTAATCTTCTGTATATTTTGTTTACTATCGATTAAAATTGTTGATTTACTTATTTTAATATATGAAGAATATACATATCAAAACATTTCTAAAATATAGGAAAAATATTTTTAAATTTAAAAAACGTTTGAATTATATATTATGTGTTAAATAAGTACGATTTTTATTAATAGAAATCATGGTCATATTACTTTAGATGACCTGTGAAACCCACTCACTGAGCGCCCTTGATTCTATCGCCCCCAGCTTAGATATTTGCTAAATCCTATAACGAGATCAGTACATTTCTATTATAAATACTAGGAAATTCAAATTTTCCAAAGGCTTTCTTTTCACCGTCAATTTCCGCAGTTTCATTATTTCCTTCCAGATGAGCATCCTTGAAATGACAAAGAGTTCCCGCCGTTGTGCTCGCAATATCAAAAACCGACGGTTAAATATCAACAATATAAAAAAAAACACACACACATAACATGATCAAAATCGACTACGAAGCATAATAATAATAATATATATAGTTTCTGGCATACAATGCGAAGCACACCAAACAAGGCTCAATGGAAAATAACAGCGGAAACCCCATGAAAGTCACCGGTCCGACGAGTGGATGACATTTAAAAACCGAACAAATTACAGAGCAAGGACTCGAGCTTTTATATTATTTTCTGAAAACAAAAACGAACAAATGCGGACAATGAAAAAAAAAATGAAAAGATACCACAAGGGAATCGACAAAGAAAAAGCTCGCACACGTATATAGACGAGCAGAGAGACCTTTTCGTCGTATAAGCGTGTAGAAACCGGTCGCAGTGGTACTTTTTTCGCGATACTCCTCTAGAAGTCTATTCGGACTCGCCTTGAACTTGATCTTTGAAGCCGGAGAACGCTTATCTCATTACGTTGAAAAATTAATCGGAGCAATAAATCTCTTACGGCCAACGCACAAAAGCCATAAAGAAAGTTACAATCAGGATATACACACAAACACGATTGATATTTTTAGCAACGATCTGAAATTTAAACAATAAAACACATTCCTTTAAAAAAAACAAATCTTTACATATTTATAATAATTTTTGATAAAAATATTTTTTAATAATAAATAATTTTTATGTCAAATATCGACGGACGAATTAATCTAACGCCATCTATTAATAAATATTACACATAATTAAATCTTCTCGGCTGTCATTTTTTTTCTTATTTGATGTTTCTGCTTAAAATTAATGAACGAATCAAATCTATTAAAATAATTATTTAATTTAATCACATGCCGATAATTACTATTCTGTAATAATATATATATATTTATATTCCAAATTTATTTATAACTTTACTATTCATGTCACAATTTGTCAAAAAAAAAATAGTATATCAATAGCAAGTATTATGCAGACCTAGACATTTAAAATAAATATCGATTAATTAATCGAAAGATTCATTTAAATTTTATATATATAATACATATATATTATAACATTTCGATCGATATTTCTTATTTTTGTTACATGAAAATTAAAAATAAATTTCAGTAGATATTAGACAAATATTTTATCAGCTAAAAATATCACAGGTGTTATTTATTTATATATGGTATAAATAAAACATAGGAAAGTTTTTATTATATAATGAATAGATAATTAATAACGATAGCTGGAATATTTATTTACAAATATATAAACAGTGTATAGCATCTTAAGGCTAACAATCTCAAAAAAAAATACTACAATTATATCGTTGATAACGTTTAATACAATTTTCATATATATTTTAATGTAAAATTATATGCATAATATACTCGTATAAAAATCACTTAGATAAAAATTAGATTTTTATACAAAATAATCAATAAATCAATCGAAAAAAAACTGATCAAGGAGAGATCGAATCAATAAAATTCCAAATCCAAATTACATCCATTTGATTGCATAATTATGTAATTCTCAAAATGTGCTCCCTTGCATACAATGTGATTTCTGAAGAATTTTTATGGTATAGAATCGCTATTTGAATGCCAAATATCTCTTCTGACATACGCCCGTGGAATATAAAATTGCGTACACAACGGACACAAGTGTATCTAATTTTCACAGCAGACGAACGTCCAGGTGGAAAATTTAAACGTACAAATTATCAACGCCATAAATTCACGTATATTTATCATTATAAATATGCGTATTGAGCAATGAACGTTTAAAAAAAAATTACAAAGGGCTGGTTTCACATCCACTTTTGACGACATATATAATAAATTATCGCATTTCACGGTGAAGTAATTGTAATGAAAAAAAAAACAAATTACAATAAATATTCGATGTGTGTAAAGTAAAGAAAGAGTTGTCAACCTTGCTTCGATTCTTAGTTAAATTGAAACAAACATAAAAAAAGGACAATTTAATTAGAATTAAAATTTTAAACCGAATTTTTATATATCATATTAGAAATAATAATTTTGAAGGTTATATAATATTTTTAATGAATGAAAAAAATTTGGTGTAATTTTATCGACTTTGATTGTGATTAAAAAAATAAATATATTAATCGCAACTTTTAAAATATATAAATAAAATTATGATTTTATTCGTTAATATGTGTTTTTTTTCTTTTCGTTTATTTTAAAATTAAATTATCTAAGAATTTTTTGAAACACAATTTCGTATTTTTATTAAATTCTTGCTGAATTTTAAAAAACTTTTTAAATTATATAATAATACCAGAAAATTATATTATATTCCTCTATTTATAATTTCTATAGATATAAAAATATATACAAAATATTTCGATGAAAACTGATATTAAAATATTATAAATATTTTCATTTTGACATATCTCTTGATATATATATATAAGTTAATTATTTTTTATTTTCACACAAAAAAGACACTTCAAAAACAGTTTTAGATACATAAAAAATAATTAAGAAATTATTGCGTAGTAAAATATACTACGATTTATTTATTGTAATGTTAAAAAGTTAATTAACGATCGATTTTTTTCTGATATGTTCTATATAATTATTGATATTTCTTATTACACATACTTTACATTAATTAATAGTATTTAAAATGGCGCTTCATCATAGATATTACTAATTCTATTATAGTGAAGAAACAACCCACATATTATAATAATTTGCAACGTCGACTCGAAAAAAAAAATGCAGGAGTTTTGCTCGAAGGCTATCTGCATTGTTGAAAATATGAAAATTAGACGTAAATTAGAAAAAAAAATAGACATCCTAGAGAATCTTATTGGACACTAGAGAGATGTTTCGAAACGATGACGAAGCGATTCGTAATTTTTCTTTGACGATTTATTTTGTTTTTATTTTTCTTATTATTATTATGTTACGACGAAAGCGCCCGTTTTACGACGCGTATGACATAACTTTCGTTCGCACGAAAGTGATTTATGTCAACCTTGTGAATCGACTGAAATTTGTCAAAGTTTTTCGTCGTTTCCGTTTCTGAAAATTCGTCGTGACACTCTGAAAACAATTTATGTTAATTGTTTAATAGTTATTTACTATTTCACGTACAAAAATAATATTGTAATATTTCATCTGTTGGAATTTCCGAATATGTCATTGATATTATGAATGATTTTTTTTGTATTTGTGTAATATTGAAATAAAAATACATAATTCTAAGTAATATTAATAATAAAAAAAAAACATTTCAATGATACTACTGTGATCAAAAAGTAAGGTGAAATCGTCATTTACAACTATCGGGCAATTAGAAAGGCAGGTAAATTGTATTTTTTCCTAGGTTGGTAAGACTGTCTATAACATTCGTCAAGCGTCTATTTATCAAAAGGTTTAATTATCTCCGAGTTTCACGTATTTTTACAACTATTGGTTTCTTTATCACAATAATGCACCGTTTTTTTAATGAACGATATAATTTAATAATGAACAATATGAGTCGAGTTTTTTGACAAAAACTCGACTCATATCGTTCCGCAACCACCGTATTCGCCCGATTTGGCTCCATGAGACTTCTGGCTATTCAACAGACTCAAACAGCCAATGCGGGGACGCCATTTTAATACGATTGAGGAGATAAAAACCGAATCGAAGAAGGTTTTAAATACTATACCGGAAAAAGACTATTCTGACTGTTACGAGGACTACTAAAAGCGTTGTCAAAAGTGCGTTTTGAAGGGAATGAAATTGATTTGGAAGAATAAATAAAGAATTTACCTTTTATAAACAAATCCACCTTACTTTTTGATCACAGTGTTATATTAAAAAAGCAATTATTAAAAAATATTTTTAAAACTAGATATTGATTTCGATCTTAAATAACGAGTTTGATTAGTAATTTTGTATTCATTTTACGATCGCCCTTCTTTATAATGCTTTTTTAACTCATTAATTATAATCACACGAATGGACAAGTCTATAAATTTACTTACCTACATCGAGTTGTGCAAAATATACGAGTTCAAAACCATATTATTTAATAAAAATATGTGGTTATATATTAAACCTATAAAAAAATAACAATATATATGAAGATTGAGTTTTGTATTTTGAATGAATATGATTCTAATCATCTTGTCCTTTCAATTATAATTATCCTTACTATTCTATTAACTTGACTAGCAGTTTTTTTTTTATTTTTCATACGTTTTTCGAAATATAACAACTGATATCTCACATCACGATACTAAAAATACTGTAAAAACAGTACTATTTAAATATAGTTGATTTCGTCCGTGAAATCGGAAACTTCGCGTAAAACAAGCGGTAAGTTGAATCGGGATTTTTTTTTATATTATGCACATAAATTATTTTCGGAATTTTTAATGGGTTCAATCGTCATTTAAAATTATTAATGTGCGGCTTTTATTTGATCTTATTTTGTTTAACAAACAACAGATACATATATAGTATAAAAAAATAACATTGTCTAAATGTCGCCTACTTAAATGTTAAGCGACCAGTTTTTAGGCTACGTTTGGAAATGACGTCGATTTTTTTAAAACAGGAAATTGTGCAAAGTCAATATATATATATATATATATATATATATATATATATATATATATATATATAATATATGTATAAAAAAAATGTGTGATCTATTTTATAACACTATACTTCGAAACCCCTGAAAAAAAAATATTATTTAAACACAAAATAAATAAATTACCGTATATCTTATATATTTTTTTTTATAATTTAAAATTATAAACTTTACTAAAAATATATTTTTGTTTAATTTTATATATAATTGTTTATATATCAAAACTTGAAATATAATCTTAAATCCAAAAGGATTTTAATGAAGTTATATTATATGCATAATTTCATAAATCAATACAAATTTATTACGCATAAATTGTATTAATTTATTTATACATTTTAATATGTAATAAAAGTCAATATAATTAAATCGTAAATTAGATTTTATGTTGAACGTTGATTTATTTCAAATTTTATTTATTTATTTTTGTGAATGTTTTATTTTATTTAATAAAAAAAAAATGTAAAATCTCAATGACCTCTCGAGATGAATTTATAAATTTTTAATATAGCAATCTTTTATATTGATCGATATTTTTATTGAAATTATTTTTTTATATTGATAATAGATGGACAGGTTGATAAATATTATATTTTAATTATCAAAATATAATATTAATAATTAAAAAAATAAAATTTTTAATGCTACATATTTATTGATAAGATCTGCTCAGTCTATTACAAAAGAAAATCTAAATACAAAAATAATATATCGCACATGTCTGTTTTTTTTTTAAAGTATAAAAACTTTTGATTTTTGAGGTCCGTTAGTGATGTTTAAATAAATTAAACAGTATGGACATAGGTAGTTGGAGTATAGACTCCATGAGTTGAAACTGTGGAAACATACGGAGTAGTGTAAGCTAAAGCTTTTGGATAGGTGCTAACAAATGGGGCTTGATAAGCAGAATATGCTATTGGGAAGGCGACGTCTCTCTTGAAGATTCCATGATGATAATTGAAAGCCTTGGCAGTGTAGTGGAGAGCTTTAGCGGCGTTGACTTCGGGCGTGTCCAATGGTACACCGTTGGCACCGACGATGGTTGCTGGATGATGAGGCGGCAATGATAATGCTGGAGCAACAGCTGGATATGCTGCCACTACTGGAGCACTGTAGGCAGTGTAGAAAGCGGGCTTGGCATTAGCCACGGCCACAATGGCGAACAAGAAGGCAACTTTGAACATTTTCTCTAAGTTATCCAGATAACCGTTTGGGTCCACTGATAAAGTACGCTTCGTCCGCACGGTATATATAGTCATCCAGAGCGATAGAGAAAAAAAAAACAGCATGAATCTGGTTTTTTTTCATACAAGTGTCACCTTCTTGATTCTAAACTGGATCTCTATTGTGCTGCGATTTTGTTTTTCTCATTTAGATTCGTTGATGTTGATTAAAACACTCACTCTGTTTTTAAATATCACCTTATCATTTATGGTTCTTCTCACTGTTATGCAACTATGTAAACGAGTATTTGTTGTTCTCAAATTTTTTTTTCGTGTAATCCTTGTTCACCATCGTGCCAGGTGCTAAAGTTGTAATGATAAATGATATACCTGACCAAACCTTCAAATCATTATTTTTCATTAAAAAGTCCTTGAATTATTTGTTTCTTTTTTCTAAAAATTATATTCGAAAAATATTTAATTATTATATAAATCATAAAATTAACATTTTTATGTAATATAAAAACAGTTGGACATCACATTTCAATGAATGTTATTAATGATTAAAATGTGAACGATAAAATCAATTTTAAAATATAATTAATATTTACAATAAAAATTTTATTATTAATTCTAATTATAAAATCATGAAACTATATTTGAAAAAAAAACAATAATAATTAAATATATTTATTCAATTATTATGAAACATCTTTGTTCAATTCGATTTCTATTTGTTCAATTTATAATATTCAATTAATCTTTCATATCTGAATGAAAAACAAAATAGACGTTCCTCGATATTATATCATACAACTTTGTTGCTAAAATTAAACCTTCGCATGTCCACAGCCGATTTGCATAAATCCTTTGTCAGTTGATTTGAAAAAAAAAATATCGACGCCAACATGGCAACGACTTGTATTTAAATTAACCGGACCAGATAAATTTATATTGTATTATTATTATCTATTACCATCCATCAGGAACAAAAAGTGCACAAAACATTGACAATCTACTTGTTGGACACCCAAAACTGGATCGTGCGATGCGAAGACGACGACGCTGATGAAACTAATGTATTTTTTAATATTAAAAAAACCTTAAATCTAGTATAAATATTGTGGAATCTCAAGCAGGGGACATCAGTCGACCAAGTTCGGTTATCTGAAACTCTTGAAAATGTTCAAATTCCTCGTATTCTTCGCCGCTTTGGCTTTTGTTCAGGCCAAACCTTACTATCCGTATCCATATGCGGCTCCAATTGTCACATATCCTGGATATCCAGCCACTTTCATCGGAGCCACCGGTGTACCATTGGACACACCCGAAGTCAGTGCTGCTAAAGCTCTTCACTTCACAGCTAAAAGCTTAGCTGCACATGGAATTGCCAAGAGAGACGTTGTTACACCAATTGCCTACTCCGCATATTCTGCTCCACTTGTCACGACTTATCCGAAACCATTGACTTATTCTGCTCCAATCGTTCATGGAGTAGTTGCTCCGGCATCCACTTACACCGTTCATCCCTGGTAAATGGATCGTCTCACCGATGATGCTCTATGTATGATCTATGGCTAGTATTGTAAATATTGCCTTTCTATTTCTAAATTTCGATTTATTTCTATTTTCACACGATCATTGTATAAAGCCGTTCAAAATTTGTTTTAATAAATAGAATTATTACGCAATACGCTTTGTTTCATTATTATGCTTAAATCCTTTGTTTACGATTGAAAAATAATTAGTGCTTTTAGTCAAAAGTGATTGTTCAATTAATTTTTCCTTTGTTCTGATTAATTATTTTATTAATTTATCGCAAAAATAACGATCATTTGAACAATTATAAAACAAATTCAATTAGAAAATATATTTTTTTAAAGAATGAAAATATTTTTTTTATATTAAATTAAATTAAATTTATGATGCAATAACTTTATTAAGTTAAGGCTTCACTATTGAGATACGAAGTGCTGATTTTTTTTTATAAGAGCGAGTCGTCAACATAGCCATCAAATAAATTATTATTTAAGAAAATAATAATTTTATAATATTTATTAAATAATTGTGACGACAATACGTATTCGACTTCTTGCACACTGAACACTTCAATGTAGGTAATTGAATTTACCGATTCGACCATTCGAATATCAATATTTGAACTTAATATTAATTTTAATTGATTTCAATTTCTAGTCAATAATTTAAATTTAAATTTTGAACATAAATATATATTATAAAATTGAGTTTGTTTCACAAAGGATATTTATATTTCACATTGAGAAAACGATTTCGCTTTCATACATGAATGTTACATTAAGCATATAAATTCAAAATGTACATTCGAACAAAGGAAGCCTTTAAATAGACACGACGAAATACATCCGTTTTCAGCAAACAAATTTCTATTCAGCTGCATTCGATTCTGAAAAAAAAATTATTGAATCCTTTGAAGTTCGCTGAACCGAAATGCAAAAGTTCATTTAATTATTATTATATACATCATATTCGACTAGATTCAGCCAGACGGAAATATCACAATGCGAATAATGAAATAATAATAATAATAATAATAATAAAAGATTGTACGAAAGAATACAATGTTTAGACTGAAAGTGTTTCATAATAAAAAAAAATGCAGCTGAAAAATTGTCTGTCGTTGAATAAATGGAATGATTAATTTCATGTCTGCCGTTTCTCAGGTGCAACGTTAATTTATTATATCTAAGATAGTCGAAAAATAAAACGATATAAATGCATAAAATATAAATACATCAGAAAAGTTCAATGTATTATATTATATTATATTACATATAAAGTTTGCATTTTTATCAATATATATATTTAAAATATTATTTTATAACAAATTATTTTAAATAAATATTAAAAAAATATATGATCGAAAATTTTATTAGTAATTTATTATTAATTTATAAATAATAATAAATATTTTTTTATTAAATGTTCAACATTTGAATACTTAATGACATCTATTGAAAATTTTTTATACTAAAATTAATACGTGTACGAAAATTCCAATTATTTTCTTATACAAATATAGATAATTCTAAAATTATTTTATTTATTACGATTTAATTCAATATAAGATTTAGTATATATTTATTATTTTAATTTAAAATTTATAATTTTAAAATTATTTATTTCTTCAATTATAAACAATAGTTGAATTAACTATTATATTAATTGAAACGTTTTGATTTTTCGATCATTTTTTATATTTAAAATATAATTACACTCATTATCTTCTAAACATGAGTAACAGATGGCGTTTTAATAAACTTAATTTCTTTATAAGACATCTAATTTCATTTTTAATATGTTTGAGACTGAAAAAAAAATTTTTTTTTCAATTAAAAACATATCGAATAAAATTAAAAAATAAATCTTCCGTCATTCGAATACTTTTATATACCGGAAATGCTAGAAAAAAAATGTCCTACAAGTATATATACAAGGAATATGCATTGTATTTGGAAAATTTTCACTTTCCACGACATGAAAACATCTCTTATTGTTTTGCGCAAAGTGGTTCGAAATTTTCACCTGCGCAAAATATTGCGCAATAAATATTTTGAATAGGTGACAATTGCATGTCACAAATTAAAAGCGACAGAAGTAGAAGAAGAAATAGAAAGAATAGAATAATAATAGACAATAGAACGAAGAAAAAACATTTATGAATCATCTTCAACCGGCTAAATTCTATTACGTGAACGAACCGGTGAAATTTGCATTGCGAACCGAGTCTAAATTTTCGCAATAGTTTCTCAGGCAGAGGTCTCATTGGATACGTATTCATTTTAAAAGTATAAAAAAAATACAATTTGAAAAGCATAAAAATATTGTTTTTTAATAAAGAAAGATTTATTATGTTTATATAAAATATTTTCATTATCAGAGTCATGGATTACAAATTATGGAATTAAAATTTTCAATTTAAAAAATGTGTCTAAATCAGTTTTTTTTTTCAATAATTAAATGTCATTTTCTTTTTAAAATTAATATTTTTTAATTTGACTAGTGCTGGACGTCAATTTATAAATTCAATAAAATTATTAAAAATTACGAATTACAGAATAAGTATAAATATTTATATTTTTGCATTAATATTTAACATAAAAACTATAAAATACATAATAATATTTAAATATAATTTTATAATAAAAATAATATAAATATACCATAAAGATAATTTTATAAGAAATATCACTTAAAGCTCATTGAATATTAAAATTAATATTAATTACATGTACCGATAAATGTTAGTGAAATAGACGTTTTAATTATAAATCTTGGAATTTCCACATAGAAATTTTTTTCGCGATATGCTATTATATACAAAGAACCAAAGAAATGACCTCAAATTTATAAATATTATTCAATGTACATATTTTTAGTATTTTATGTTTGCATAGGCATAAAAGCTTGTGTATTTTCCCCGTGAAAAATGTTGCAAATTTCAAATTCAAAACCTTCACCTGGTTTTTTGCTTTGTAGCAATGTAGGCGTATAAATTATGACAAATTCCCATTTCAATTGATTAATCATTAAATATTTATTTTTCTACGAATATACATAGCACTATTATTATGTTTTAATATTAACAATGCAAATTATATGTATGTTGGAAGGTGTGTTTCATTTCATAAGGCAGCGTTCAGATTTTCATTTTATATTCAAATACTTCAAAAAGCTTTCTTCCTCTTTAATATGTAAATACATAAACAATTTTTATGTGTAATTTAATGATAATAAATAAAAAATTTACTATAATTTGTATTATATTATTGTTCAATATAAAATGAATTATAACACTGTGATCACGTAAATTCTTTCTTTATTCTTCCGAATCAATTTCATCACCTTCAAAGTAATCCCCGTCCGATAAAACGCACTTTTACCAAAGCTTTTTTCCAATCTTCGAAACATTCGGAATAGTCTTTTTCCAGTATAGCTTTCAAGACCTTCTTCAATTCAATTTTTATCTCCACAATCGTATCAAAACGGTGTCCGCGCATTGGCCTTTTGAGTTTGCTGAATAGCTGGAAATCGCAAGGAGCCAAATCAGGCGAATACGGTGGTTGCAGAATTATATGATTCGAGTTTTTGACAAAAAGTCGCAAAGAACCAATGCAGTATGACATGGTGCATTATTGTGATGAATGAACTTTACCTTTTGATGAATAAACACTTGGCAAATATTATAGACGGTCCTACCAACCTAGGAAAAAAAATACAATTTACCTGCATTCCTAATGCCCGGGAGTTTTAAATAACAATTTTACCTTACTTTTTGATCACAGTAGTATATATGTATATTTTAAATAATCAAAATCAATGAATTTTAATTTATTAAAAATATGCAGATGTTTGATGACTTTTTCTACACGTGTAAAATATAAATTTTCATTTCAAAATGAAAATAGAAAAATCGTCAAAAATATAACAAGAAAAACTACAAAAACAACAAGAATATCACAACTTTTGTTAATATATTTCATTAGAAATTTCACATAATAGAAAAATAGACCGAATTTTTACTCATTTTTTTTATACTAATCTCAATCCAATGTCAAATTTTTAATGCATTGTTTTTCAGAAGGTTAATCTCAAATTTTATATTTTAACTTTTGAAAATTTTCTTTCAAAAAAAAATAAATAAATAAATATAAATAACAATGTCGTTTAGTTTTTTTTTTATTTTATTTTTTTCAATAGTTGATCTTGATTTGAATTAAAAATACGCATTGTATTCAATTGTGTTTTTTTTCTCTTTCCATTTCAATTGAATTTCACTGTTTAAAAATGAAAATAAATTAAGTGAGAGGCTTATGAATCATCTTTCTAATATACATTCAAGTACAGAATGTATCAAAAAAATGACATAAATACATAATATTAATTTTATTAAAATATCACATTATTCACTATGAAATATCAAAATTTTCAATTTGAATATATATTGTTTATGATAAAATATTATTTATTAAAAAAAAACAATATTTTAAATCAATATAATGGTAAAATCAAAAGAAATTTGTACAATGTGTGTGTTCATCCGTGTAAAGTCACGCTTTCAAATTTCATATATTACAATATAAAAATATGAAAATATTTTTATCGTATTATACTACATTTTAACATACAAAATTAGGATATTCAGTCAAGAGCTACTGACTCGGAATTAAAATCGAATTATATTTAAATAAAATCCTTGTACAATAATTATTAATAATCATACAACATTATCAATTTTCTATTTTCAAATTTTCACACACACACACACAATAATCGAAATGACTTTCCACGCAATAAAATTATACGATCATATTACACATGTTGACTTTCACGACGGGCAATATGTATAATACATATATAGCGGACATTATTCACCAAACATATATATATATATATATATATATATATATATATATATATATATATATATATATATATATATATATGAAAAAATAAGTAGCATTATTCACCATTCGTCGATCATATTGAATAAACTTTACGTTATTAAATGCAATGCAACGCAATTGTTGCATAACGACGACGATGATTTTTTTGATCACAATATCCGGCGATTCGACTCAATGCATTCGTTGAATAAATATGAGAAACTTTTAATATACGTTCGAAGAATATTGATTTGTTTTTTTTTAAACGGTGTCGTTTTATTGTATAATAATGCGTAATTACTTATAGAATAATATGATGCAATTGAATGTGTTATTTATTTAATGGCGATAACGTTACATGTTATTGTTTTATCAAAATATTTACAAATATATTATATAATATTTTTTTTTATATTACTAAATGGTAAAGAGATTAAAATTATCATCTAATATATGACATGTGATTGCTTTATAAAATAAATAAAACTATAAATTTATATCTAAAAATCTAATATAAAAAATCAACGTAAAAATAAGGTGAATTTATTTATAAAATGTAAATTCTTTATTCTTTCAAATCAATTCCATACTCTTCAAAGTAATCCTCATCCGATAAAACGCACTTTTGCCAACGCTTTTTCCAATCCTCGACACAGTTGGAATAGTCTTTTTCTAGCATAGTCTACAAGACCTGCTTCGATTCGGTTTTTATATTATAGTTTGCTGAAAAGCCAGAAGTTGCGCGGAGCCAAATCAGGCGAATACGGCGGTAGAAGAACGATATGAGTCAAGTTTTTGACAAGAAAGTCATAAGAACCAGTGCAGTATGACGCGGAAGGAACTAAAAGTTGTAAAAACACGTGTAACTTTTAGATAATTAAACCTTTTGACAAACAGACGCTTGGTAAATGTTATGAACAGTTCTACCAACCTAGGAAAAAAAATACAATTTACCTGCCTGGAGTTTTAAATAATAATTTCACCTTACTTTTTGATCACAGTAGTGTGTCATTTTTATTTATACAAATAAATAATATAAAATTCGGTCAATTTACTTCGTAGAAAGCACAATGTCAAAATTATATAAGTTTAATAAATTATTACTTTATATATATATATATATATATATATATATATATATATATATATATATATATATATATATATATATATATATATATATATATATATATATATATATATATATATTATTTAATTTGATTTTAAAAAAGTATATAGATAATTGCAATTGCACGAAACCGGTGTTATGTGTATGACTGCGATAATAATAAAAGTGATGAAAATAAAAATGATAATAAAAAGCGAAAAACGAGATCCGTCTCCGGGAGAAAGTTGCTTTCGTCTCTTTCGCACTTTCACTCTTTGATATATGTGCGTCTCTTTCTAACATCTGATTTAGCATGCACCTTCTTTATGAACGTTCGATGACTTTTGCAAACTATTTACACGTATATATATATATACATACAAAATATTCCGCTTAATGTGATCGATATTTAAAATATATTATTATGAATATATTCGTGGTGAATAATGACATTTTTTAAATCCACAAAATAATTTTACATTGATATGTCATATTGTACGATTTCGATTTTGTTGCGGAAGATAAATATTTTTAATGTAATATAAATCAAAATATATAATAATTGGTCTCGTTTCGTTTTAGTGTGGGCGCTTCTTTATTAGATAGTCGTTTCCATATTTTTCCAATTTCTCGATCGTGACTTTCGATACAGTTTTTTAAACTGCTTACATAAAATAAAATAAAAGATTAGATTCGTTCAGAAAAAAATGTATTAGCTTTTACTTTGAACAAAATTCATTCAGAAATACATAAAAATTAAATTAATAATATTGTTATAAATCAAAAAAAAAATCAAAATAATCTAATTTCTTAAAATATGCTAAAAATATTATATAATAAATCTTCCACGTATTTTCAATGTTTTTTAAAACATTTGAAATATAAATATATTTCGACTATTTATATATAATATATTATATATATCAGGGGTAGCCAAGCTTCTATATAGTCCGAACCATTATTCAAAATTTAATTTTTTTCGCATGCCACAATTAAATACGTATAAAAAGAGTATTATTTTTTATTATATTTATTAAAAACAAATAAATAAAAGTACGAAATGAATATTTTATAATTGATTTGAATTTAAATATTAAAAAATAAACATATTTATTTGACTTCTTCTGACAATTCTTTAAAATTAAAAATGAAAAGTGAACTCGAATACATTTATCGAGATCCACAAATAATTCTTCGTAGAGTCGCATGTAGCTTACGAGTCGCAATTTGACCACCCCTGATATATATATATATATATATATATATATATATATATATATATATACAATTAAAAATTGATATATCCTTTAAAAACATTAGTATACATTTTTCGAATTCTAAAGTTGTTTTATTCCTTTAAAATGAAATTTAATTATGATTATATCGATTTATTATATTAATAATTTCAAATTTTCAAAAGCTCGTTGTAAAAAAACTGAATTAGCATCGAGATTTTCCGAAAGCTTTATTAAGTTACAACTTTCGATAGCGATTTACGTTTTTTTTTTAATTTTATTATATTTTTATATAATCTGTTTTTATAACTAAATCTTTAAGTACAATATAATGAAAAATATTTAAAAATTAATAATAATTATTAAATTAAAAAAAAATATTACTAAAATTACCTTCATCATTCAAAAATTTCATACGATATGAAATTTTCAAATTCGCATCTAATATATAATACAATAAATACTAATCATTCAAAATTTTAAATATTAATATCAATTCTATTGAACATATATATATATATATATATATATATATATATATATATATATATATATATATATATATATATATATATATTATTAATAAATAAATATTTTAAAATAATAATAGAAAAAGAAAATCAACATAATTTATATTGTGCAATGTATATATCAAAATTCCCACCGGTCAAGATCTCGAGAGTTCGACGACTCAATATGACGGTTTTTCCAACCAAAATGCAATCGTTCTATTGTCAAATAGACGCAATATTTTGTCATAATTTTTTTTTATTATTTTCATTTGCTAGTCGGCGAGCAGCATTACATTGAACGATTCAAAACACGCACTCGTTTCTACTGTTCGCCGTTTATTCGACCCACTTTCGTCTTTGCATAACGTCGGATTTTCCGTCAATATTCAGGACGAACGGTTGACTCACAACACAATTATTTAATACTGACTCCGATCATATTTTCATCAAACGCACGTAATCATTATAAAGAAAAATAAAAATAACATAATATTTCGCAATAATCGTTCGTGCAATTCGATCTATTCTTCTTTCGACGGATCGGAAAATCCGATTTGAGAAATTGGTTCGCTCTGATGCATTTTAAATTAAGGGTGTTTCCTTATCTGTTTACACAATTTTATATATTTATATTTTTATATACAAAACACTGTGATCAAAAACTAAGGTGAATTTGTTTATAAAATATTGATTCTATATTTTTTCCTTCTAAATCAATTTCATCACACTTTTGCCAACGCTTTTTCCAATCCTCGAAATAATCTTTTTCCAGTATAGCCTTCAAGACCTTTTTCGATTCTTTTTTTTATCTCCTCAATCGTGTCAAAACGGCGTCCCCGCATTGGCCTTTTGATTTTGCGGAATAGCCAGAAGTCGCACGGAGCCAAATCTGGCGAATACGGCGGTTACGGAACTATATGAGTCGAGTTTTTGTCAAAAAAGTCGCAAAGAACCAATGCAGAATGACATGAAAAAACCAACAAACTCGGTGATAATTAAACTTTTTGACAAACAGACGCTTAACAAATATCCTATAAAAAATTACAATTTATCTGTCTTCCTAATGCCTGGGAATTTTAAATAACAATTTCACCTTACTTGTTGATCACAGTAGTATACAATATCACAATTTATAAAAAAAATATGTCTCAATAGTGCTGAAACAAATTTTTGTAAATAATCGTGTTTTTTGACAACAAAAATCACGGTCTTCTTGTGTAAACGACGATTTTTTTTTAATAAAACAGTGCGAATTTATTGCCTAAAAATCATTATTTTTTATATTTGGTTTATAGCTTATATTAATGCGATTAACATGTCTGACTTCTATGCTGTTGATCTCGTGTTCAAATTCGGCATACAAACAACATTTACGCTTTCGTTTTTTTTTTACTTTGTTCCGCCATATATTGTTTTTAGTATAGAATTGAAAGTTTTATATTTTAAAATTTAGTGCTCAAATAATAAATATGGATCTTTTTTAATATTTTTTTTATCAAAATAATAATTATAATATAAATTTAAAACTGATAATAATATATAAAATTTTTACTCAAAATTACAGCAAAATTAATTTTTATTTCATACTAAGATATAAATTAATTATTTGATCATAATATTATTAAAAATAAAAAATTTAATTATTCAATAAAAAATATATAAAATTAAATATAAATATCAATTTTGAAAAACACTGAATTATAATTAATTAGTAAGAGAAAAAGATTTCAATCACCATATTAATATTTTGTAATATCAATTATATTACACAAAAAAAATTCATAATTATTATTAAAAAATTATACCGTGAACGATATTAATTTTTCACGTCAAAATAATTACGAATAGACCAAAAAAAAATAGAATAAAACGTAATTATTATACGATTTATAAAAATTACGCGATATTACGGCGCGGTTTCGTGTTATGATTTATCTAAAAATTAAAACGTTTACCAAAAATTTTAACGGCACTTTCTTATTATTTTTAATATATGCAAAAATACAATACAAAACAAAACAAAACAAGAAAAAATATATATACAGCGTACGCATTTAAGGCAATGCGCTAATCATTTATTTAAATTTACCGTTAACTACTGAGAGATTTTCACTTTCTCACAATTTTACTGCGCAATGTTCGAAATTGTACTGTCAATATTTTAAGACCTTCAATTTTTATATCGATTTCATTATTTTTAATATCGATTCGGTGATCGTTGAAAATTAGCATCGTTCGCCGTAAATACGTTTTTTGGACGTTGCTAATTGATTATTTCATATCGTCTTCATTTTCGTCTTGATTTCGACATTATTTTTATCCTATTTTTTAAATAAAATCGTTTTTATTTATTATAGTTATAAAAATTATATATATCACTGTGATCAAAAAGTAAGGTGAATTTGTTTATAAAATATAAACTCACTATTTATTCTTCTAAATCAATTTTATCCCCTTCAAAGTAATCACCGTCCGATAAAACGCACTTTTACCAATGCTTTTTCCAGTCCTCGAAACAGTTAAAAGTCTTTTTCCGGTATAGCCTTTAAGACATTCTTCAATTCAGTTTTTATCTCCTCAATCGTATCAAAACGGCGTCCCCGCATTGCCTTTTCAGTTTGCTGAATAGCCAGAAGTCGCACGGAGGCAAATCGGGCGAATGCGGTGGTTGCAGAACGATATAAGTCGAGTTTTTGGCAAAAAAGTCGCCAAGAAGCAATGCTATATAACATGGTACATTATCGTAATAAAGGAACCATAAATTGTAGTAATACATATAACTCGGATATAATTAAACCTTTTGACAAACAGACGCTTGGCAAATGTTATAGACAGTCCTGCCAACCTAGAAAAAATAATTATAATTTACCTGTCTTCCTAATGCCCGGGAGTTTTAAATGACAATTTCACCTTACTTTTTGATCACAGTAGTATATAAAAAATAAATTAATCTACATAATCATTATCTATATACTATTATGAAATATATATATATATATATATATATATATATATATATATATGTATGTATATTGTATGGGAAAAGTCAATGTCGCCATTTTTAAACAATATAGCCGTTTATGATCAATGAAAAAAATGGCGTCATATATTGGTTTTTGAAATTGTGCAATTGATGTGAAATTAAATATCGTTTTGTGATTCATTGAAGTGAGATGCGGACTGTTTCTTGGAAATGTTTTAAAAAACACGCACTATATATTGCGCAATATTTATGTACATCCTAACCGGATATATCGAACGCACATCGACGTGAATAACGTCACAATTTAGAAATTATAACTTCTCTTAATATTTTTTTCATATTGAGTTGTGATATTGTGAATATTGAAGTGTGATACGCGATGAAACGTCAATATTACTTTGAACTTCAGAAGTATATTGTGAACTTTAAACGTTGTTTTCTCGCATTTTCTCGTCAATAATCACGATTGTTAATCGTAAAAACCATGCACTGCGACAAAATTCAACAGTTGAACGTTTAAAAACAAAAAAAAACACAAAAGTTATCGTCTAACGACACAAAATTAAGAGTAAAAGCTGACAATAACCTTGATCCGAAAAAACGAGTCCGTTCTTAACGAACTGTTACGTTGCAAACATCACTTTCTCCGCTGTACTTACACCGTAATACTATATAAAAGTAAAAATCAATGGCGAACAGACCAGAAACGGGGGCCTTGGCCTCTCTCTCTCTCACACACACACAATAAGGAACTCGTTTTCGCTTTTACGGAGCGTTATCGTCGATTTTATGACCAAACTTCGATATTTAAGGATCTGTTATGCGACTCTTCTTCTAAAATCTTTCTTTCACGATACTAAATCATCTTTGATATTTATTTATCTATCCATTTTTTTCCTAATAGAATATTTTCTACATCTCAACTGATACTATTTTATGATTTTGTTTATTTATTTTTATAAGAAAAAATATTTCAATATCCATTTTTAAATAATTCTATGTTATTTATTTTTCATTTGAAATGTTGTATTTATAGCAAACATTACATTATAAAATATAATAATTAATGAAAAACTTATTTTCCATAACCAGTTTCAATTCCAATTATATATATATATATATATATATATATATATATATATATATATATATATCAAAAGATTTAACTAGTATCAAAGACATATAGAATATTATATAGATAAAACGACCGCATTTTTTTTTGATGCAATAAGAAATAGTAAAACGTGCAGTAAATACGATAACTGGACAGTAAACTGTTCGGTTAAAATTTACGTAACAGTTAACCGAGTCAAGATCCGTCTGGGTAAATCCATACGTTACGTAAATGTATGCATCGATGGATAATTGCATGTTTTTAATGCCACAAAACCGGGTTCGATGCCCTTTTTTTATATAAACACTTACAAAATTTCCGGTAAAAAAAAAATTTTTTTTTCATTAATTAGACTAAAAAGTAAATAATGATTATTTAAAATATTATTTGAAATTAATTTTATATTATACACTCGTATCAATTAAAAAAATATTTAAAAATTGAAAATAAACGTAACAATTCGATCTTGAAAACAAGTCTATAAAGTCGATTTATATAATTTCTTTAATTCCATAACAATATTTTCAAATGTCAAGTTCATTTTTCATTCAAAGCTTTCAATTTTCCATATTATAATTAATATTTAGATATTTCGACATATACGATATATATACATATATAAAAAATAAATTTTCATTAATATTATTATATTTTGAATGTCATATTCCTTTCTTTAATTACAATGAAACCAAAACAACCAAGTTTATATACTATATTTGATCGAAAAAATTTCTTTTTATATTTTCATTATCATACAATATACTAAAAAGGTTACGATTGCCGATTTAGAATTTCGAAATTTAAAAAAAATATATATTTACCCTTATAAATAATACTCTTACATAAAAATAATTTACACTTCCGTTTTAGTACATCGTAAAAACGCAACGTGTGTTTAACACTATTAAAATGGAATTTAATTATCTAAACAAAGTAATAATTTCTTTCTTTATATATATTTTAAATTATTATCATTATTATTATATTAGTATAATAAAGCTTTCGAAAAAAATAAATAAACTTTTCATACCAAATACGAAACAAAAATATACGAAAAAGATGTCATCGATCGTATTTTCTATTTGCTTTCATTAATTAGGTAATAATTTTCATTTCGATTCTAATTTTTATTTACTGATTAAGAAGTGAATTTGTGTGTTAAATTGTACACAAATCGATTTATAATATTCATATCAAATCAGAACTTCTAAATACACGCTCGTTTATTTACCATATATATATAATTTTTAACCCCTGTAATTCCGGACAAAATAAACTCAAAATATTAGATTAATAGATTTAAATATTGAAATTATTATTCTGTAATATTTTTTTCTAAGAATTTAATACTAAATATTACATGTAATCGGTTAAAAATAGAAAAAAGTCGTGTTCGATTAACTGCTCAATAGTAATAAGCTCTGACCTTTCACTTTCACATTGCAATGAGGAATCATCATTTCTTAGATCATCAAAAAACTTTCTTGATTTAATCTAAAATTTTATTATTTTTTTCAATAATCCGGTTCATTTTATCATGATACACAAAAAGTACATTAATTAAAATATACTTACAATATTATATAATTTTTAAATATATATTTTTAATGATTTCAAGAAAGCACCGCATTTTTTTACATAAAAAATCGATTGATTTTTTTTTTAGAAAACTTTGTATTGTAAAGCAAATCGGTTCTCATATTTGATGTAAAATTTCGTAATATTTCAAAATTATATTTACTGTGCGATTCATTCATGAGACTTAAATTGCGCAAAAACTGTGACATTCATCAGTACTACGTTTGATGACATCATAACGTTTTATGAATGAAACATGACATTAACATCATTCAGTGGGGAAAAAAATGAAAATCAACACCACTAGGGTGACCATACTTAAATAATAAAAAGTGGAACAAATGTATAATATTTTAAAATAAAAAGTTTATTTTAATCAATATATATATATATATATATATATATATAATTATGTATATTGATTAATCAGATTATTATATAGACCAGCGGTTCCCAACCTGTGTTACGCGTACCCTAAGGATACACAATAAAAATTATATATATATGTGTGTGTGTGTGTATATGTGTGTTAGAGGATAACACTAAAAAGACAATCGGGTGAAGGGGTACACAAATGAAAAAAAAATTTGGAACCGCTAATAATGGGCAATAAATAATTAATTATATTTAAATCTAATTTATTTTTAAGTAGTAATTCATAAATATAAATATTGAAAGTTGTAAAAATTTGTATTTCGATATTTTTCTCGTGAAATATTTTTTTTTAAATAAAAAAAACATTAATAATAATTTAGAAAATATTTATTTATTAAAAAATATTTAAATAAAAATGTCATCCTATAAAAATAAGCATAACCAATAAAATGTATAAACGGAATATATTTTTATATCATAAATTAATGAATAATTAAAATATAATATCAATAATGAATCAAAATGATCATTAAAAATATATACGTAATTATTTATAATAATAATTTTTGTAGTCGACAAAAAAAAATGTTTTGATAACATAAACGCCTACAC
The DNA here is from genome assembly GCA_024500535.1 of Leptonema lineaticorne. Taxonomy (NCBI): domain Eukaryota; kingdom Metazoa; phylum Arthropoda; class Insecta; order Trichoptera; family Hydropsychidae; genus Leptonema; species Leptonema lineaticorne. Next base: position 2,544,886 of record JANIJI010000061.1, read on the forward strand.
ATTATAAAATAAAAAACCGCCCATCTCCATAAAAAAAAGAGTTGTATATATAATACAAAAAAAAAATTGTCCACTGTGAAATGAACGAATGGTGACCCCACTCGTCATCCCCTACCAGAAAAAAAGAACGGAACGTCTTCGGAAAAGCCCCCTTTTTGCGAAACCGAAAACCGGAGTGCGATATAAAACGACCCACCACGGCGCAAACGGCATCATTTCGTGTTGTACATCCACAACAAAAACAACAACAAACATATACAACAAACCGAAGAGGAAGAAGTAGAGGTGGACATCATCATCGGCGTCGTCGTCGCCGTCGAAGGAGAAAGTGAAAAGGGTAGGGTTTTGTGCATTTCCAATCTGTACACATTAGTTAAGTGGTAGGGTTATATGTGTGATATAAAGTTGCATACGAAACGACGAAAAACCAGTATATTTCCAACGAGTGCGATCGAAAGATAGCTTTCATTTTATACATATATATATATATAAATATAATATTTAAAAATATTTTAATATATTAAATATTAATTTTATTAATACCAGTGAATCGATCTAGATTATTTCTCTTATGTGAATGTAAGACCTTTATCGGATTTTTGTGGTTAGTGAATTTTTTCTTTATATATATATATAAAGAAAAATATATTTTATATATATTTTTATATGATTTATTCTATTATATACATTCAATTTCTATATATTGTATATTGAAAAAAAACATCCATATCAATTCAATTAATGATTTTCTTATTAAAAATGTAATATTATTTTTTTTTAATTATCTAATTTCATATTATAAATTTGTTTTTATTAATTAATTAAATTTAAAATATATTCAATTGTTTTCTTAAACTATTTTATATGAAATGCTAATCAGATATTTTTAAATTAAATTTTGTATCTTGAAATAGAGTTTTGTAATTAATATTCTTTTAATACAGAAAACAATATTTTAATTTAAATTTTTAATTAAATAAATATTTTTTTTATATATAAAACAAATTAAATATTATAAGTAATATATCGATTTATTCAATGCATAAATAGATTTTAAATATATAATATTGAATTAACAACCTGATTCTAAAAATATCAATTAGCATTACAAATTTCGAAATTAAGACACATCTGAGAATCTGAGTATCACGAACATTTAATTTAAATATTATTTTACAATTTTAATTTTTTTTATAATATATATTCGTAATTTATTTTTAAACTTTTGTCATATTTAAACATTATCTGATGATCACAGCGAGTTTAAATTAAATATCAACTTCCTTCTCGTGACATGAATAACTTTATTATATAATATTATATTATACAATTTTCAAATATATTTAATTATACTCATAAAAAAAAGACTTAAACATCTTAGATAACTTTTAAATCGTATGATCAAGTTACGCTTATTTCGTTCGGAATTAACCAGTCCTTCGTTGCACAATCGTCTCTAATTACGCAATACGAAACACGCGTCGAAAAACGCGATTACAATTTATAATTTTTCAATTACGTTACTGTCGTCGGTCAATGGTCGTCTTTGTGAATACGTTTCGATCGATTGAAGAGCTTGAAATCAAAAATATATCGTCATTGAAGAACAAAAAAAAAAATTTCTGCCGCTCGACTTGCTCCATGGTCACGGTAAAACTTTCACTTCTTCCGACAACGAACCATCAGCTGCCGGTACTTCAATGGTCTCTCCTCGAATTGCTCAATGTTAAAAAATAAATGAATAACAAACAGACAGACAAACGACATGAGAAAAATTACGAAAATTTTATGACACGTGAACTGATGGCGCAATAAGTGCATTTGGTGATCGCTCCAAGCACGACTTCTTCATTATACGGTTGAAAAAAAAATATAAAAGGTTTCATTATGTTGTAATATTTTTTTTTCTTTATAATATCAATTATTACATTTTATTTATAACGTAAAAAAATTTGTAATCTTTAAATATTTATAGTTAAATTATTTTTTTTTAATAATCAATCACAAGCTTCAACTATATACAAAATATTACAAAACGATAAATATAGTAAATCTGTAATTTTAACATTTTTTTATTGTAAATACTGCCGAAAATCGTATATAAAACTTATTGTAATCGTTAAAATATTGGCCTGATTTTATTTATAAATTTATTAAATAATATATAAATTACATATCGAATAATATACATATATTTAAAAAAATAATAATCTAATTAATTTTAATTAATATCGAAGCATTTCATTAAAATACAATCTAAATCGTTAAAGATGCACTTTCATCTCTCACATACCATAAACCACATGTCGACGAAAACTGTGAGAAGTTCTCCATACAAAATAAAATAAAATTATAATAAAATAAACAAAAACCTACCTCAATAAAATTAAATAATTCTCTAAATAAATAATAATAATAATAGAAAATTTCACCCGAGTTTTCACATTTTCGTTCGATGCTAGAATCGTTTTCAGTGCGAAAATTTCGACACGGGAAACTTTCTTTCGATTGTTGTTTTCTTTCTTATATATATTCACATAAAGCCTTCTTTCATCGCTTGTATGCACAAAGACAATTGTTTTCATAGACACTTGATATTATTATTCGTTAAAATTTGCCACAATTAACGGTCCGTTAAAATAACGATAACGACGTACACAATGTAACATTTAGTGTCATTTCGAAATCGTCACATTATTATGATATTTTTTAAACAATTTTCGTTCTAATCTAAATTTTACATACAAAATGATTTTATCGTTATTAAAAATCAAAAAAAAATTTTTTTACGGAATCAATATGAATCACATTTAGAATTATCGAATAAAAAAATTTAATTTTCTAATGTGACGCCGGCATAATATTTTCTAAAAAAAAAATCACGTCGTGCTTACAAACAAACACAAGTAAAAACGAGGAAATTTATATAATAAATAAATATAAAATATATTATTGTGAAAGGGAACGTTGCTAAAAGTGAAAATTGATGCAATTTAAACGAACGGTGACATCGCCCGCGCAAATTTTTATTTTATTTTTTTTTTTTTGAAATTTTCTAATACTATTATTTATTACAATGTGTATCTGTTTCGACAGATGCTTAATTTACATTGCGATACCGTTCGATTAACAAATAATATCAATCATAATAATCTATATAGATGTTATGCCCATTTTTATTGTAACGAAAACGTTTTTAGCATGCAAAACGTGTTTCTCAATGATCGTGTTAATAAAATCCATTTTAACTAAATATGATATTATTAAACTGTTATTTTATTTGGATTTGATCTATAATTGACGATTTGGAAACCAGGAAATTTAATGTTCAATATCCAATTATGTCTTCAATCATAAATTATGCAATTTAAAATGGAACATAATATTATATATTCACAGTTAAACTCTTTTGCTGCTAAGTTTAAATATATATTAACTCTTTTTTCTAATTCTAATCAATAACTATTTTTTTATCTTTAAAATGAGTCAATATGTATTTTAGAAAAACTTCTAGTGTTATGTTTAAATCATGGTTCTTAAAATACTGAATAAATATTTATTTTTTGAATATCTAGAATAGTGTATATTTTCTTATTTTTTTGTTGCGATATTGAAAATTTATTTGATGAATTATATTAGCATCTCGTGTTTTTTTTCCTCTTTATCCTGATTTTTGATACTAAAATAACAGCCACATTTTTATATATTTTATACTGTATAAAAAAAAATTAAGACAATGTAGAAAATAGGGGTTCCACAATAGGAATGACAAAAATCAGAGGTTCCACTATAAAAGTGACCACTAAAGTGAGTTCCGCCTATCAAAAAGTTTAAGAAAAGCTAAATTATAGAAATGAATTAAAGTACTATAGAGTGATATCTTACAATGTTATAAATAGAATACTTGTTTGAATAAAATAAAAGAGAAAAAAAGAATATTTGACACAATTTCAATTTTTGGCAAAAAGAAATTTTTGTTTATCGCCTGGAAGTCGCTTCTTGCTATTTATTAATCACGTGTAATCGTCATCGAATTTCACTCGGACAAATATGCTTCGTCTCCGCAAATTCGCAATTGTGCAAGTCGAGTTCGGCCATATTGGTGCGAAAGTGAAATTTACACCGATCTGCCTACACGACAAGATCCTACTCCGAACATGGCCGCGACCCACGTGAACAAAGAATTGCAAAAGAGGACTCCGGTGTTCCAAATCAGGTCTTACGCGTGATCCTTTGATAATAAACATTGTTGAACTAGCGTAAGACGCAATAATGAAAGCTCGAAATGTGGGCGTCATAATATAATAATAACGTTTAATATTGTCCACATGGCAAACGATGGCAACCGGTCGCAAGAGAGTACCGTTTAACTTTTACTTTCATTGTTATTACCATTCGGAAACGACTGTCGAAAGTAGTTGCGCAATGTTTATGACTCGTGTCGTTTATTTTATTTTACAGATCTAAAATGAGATCGACGATGAATATCGTATGTCTAGCCGTCGTGCTAGCAACTGCGATATCGGCAGAAGAACAGAAGAATTGGTCATGGGGTGGTAACTCAAAAGTTGAAAATAGTCAGACTCAAACTGTCATCGAGCCGTTGGAAATTTACGAAGTTGCAGAGACTGCTTACCCTCAACAATTGGAAACTGCTAATGTTACGAATGTTGAAAACATAATCGATACTATACTTGTATCAAATCGTCAAGGCAGAAATGTAGAAGGATTCGATGAAATTTACGAAGATCCAAATGTAAAACAAGCATTGAATTCTGGCGATGATAATCAAGCTAGAAATATTATTAAAGAACGTTTGTGTCATCTTGGATTAATGCAGGTAAAAATAAAACCATATTATTATATAAATACTTTGAAATAGAGTAATATTTTGATTATTATTTTTAGTGTGATGGTAAATCAGCCTATCCAAAACGTCCATACGTTGCACCCGAAGATTTGATATATGCTCAACCGGTTGATATTAAGCCAGTTGGAGATCCTATCCCATCAATTCCAGTACGAGGTCCACCCAGAGCTTATGGTGGGCCTCCAAAACCTCCATCACTGAGTGGAATTCCACCTCGTAAAGTTGGTTATGGACCTCCACCATTCAGACCTCCATATTCTGGACCACCATCAAAATATGGCGGACCTCCTCTTCCGGGTCCAATTGGATTGGGAGGTTCTTCCGGGTCCTTTAACAGTTTTTCGTCTTCCTTTGAATCAGGGCCTACCTATTTATCTAAACCACCTCCAGGCGCAATTTACGAAGGTGGAGTAATTGACGCTGATATTCCTTATGAATTTGAACGACCAGGAAAACCTGGATTTATTAAAGAAGTAAAGGTAGGTGCATCAAGCACTGTAAGTGAAGTTGCAGCTGTACAACAGCATATTCATCATCATTATCATCATGGTGACGATAAAACTAAGCAACCAACTGTGATTGTGAACAATCCTGTACCTGTGGGAACAGAAACCCATCATCACACATCAACATCATTAGCGGGTGGTTTCCAAGGCAGTTCTGGATTTAGTGGAATCAGTAGCGGTGGATTCAATCCAATAAACTCTGGATTTGGTACTTCAGGCAATGGCGGACACTACAGTGGAGTAAAACCAGTTTATGAAAACAACGAACATGGATATGGAGGTGGTTTGTACAAAGGAACAAGTCAAAGCCATAACGGCGTATATAATTTAGGATACGCTTCAGGTTCTGGTTATGCACAATCCGCAGCATCGAACTCTTTAGGATCATTAGGTTCTTATTCAACCAATCAGCTGTATAAAAAAGAGTTAAATACGTCTCCAATAAATAATAATTTACTTGGATCTGGATCCCTCTATCAATCCAATCAGTATAGCAGTCAATATGGCTATCAAGGACAAGAAAGTGGAAGAGCAGAAAATTTTGATTGCGTTTGTGTACCATATGATCAATGTCCAAGCCCAGATATTATTGGAAGAAAAGATGATCTCTTCCTTCCTATCGATCCAAGAAATCTAGGAAAAGATATTGAAGCTTTACCTGATGATAAAGTTGTGGTAACCGATGGTAATGGCACTATGACAATAGTACGAGTACCTAAAAATGCTAATAATTCATCAAAATCCGATCAAAGCACGAAAAAGATTAGCAAAAGAGAAGCGAACGACAAAGCTAGCGATTCCGTTAATAAATCTAATGTTGAACCGGTAAGTAATAATACACTAATCAAAACTGCCTTCATTTTCAATCATCAGACTAAAACTGACATTTTTCGGTTACGGTTCATCAAATGCTGACATATCTGCAAATCTGCCCTAAATCCCCTATTAGTGCCAATAATAATTAATAATAAGTCTTTGATTAACATTTCTTGACTATCTTTCTTTAGCTTTAGATATTAGAAATAGTAGAACGAAAACCGACTACTATGTAAATATGAAACTTATCTCCAAAACTAATTATTCAATGGGACTTTAATTAACGTCTATTACAGAAAAATTAAAATGGTTGGATCACCGTATTGAGGGTATTCTTTTTTAATTCCGTTGAAACTTACAATACAGAGACATTACAGATACGCTATGATTAATCGTTTTATATATTTTTTTTTGTTTTCAAAAACTAAAACGTGACTATACAGATTAAGTGATTAACATCGTGGTGGACGACGATCACAACAACAACAACAACAAAAACAGTGCTGAATTATTTTTAAGATATTTAAGCTATTCATTTAAATTTATATGATTCAAAATTTCTTCAGCGCCAATCCGGCTCTGATGAGGACAGTTCTCGAGGCCTTTTTGGTAAAAAGATCCAGCCCACCTTTGGTGTATCGTTCGGACTTCCAAACTCTGGCTACGGCGGCTATCCTTTAAATCCTTACGGTCCCAACCCTATAGTCAACCCTTACGGATCCTCAATACGCGGTGGTGGAATCAACTTGGGTCCCATTAATGTCGATCCTTTAGTATCGTTACAAGTAACTAAAAACGATTATGGAGAAAAAGTTATCAAACCATTAGTGAATCTACACGTAACACCCAATAATAATTTAGTTAATAAAGTAGGTTCTTATTTAAACTATAAAAAACATGTACTATTCAAAAAACCTTATTTTGGACCTGGAGGATATCCTCCACCAGGCCCAGGATTTGTACATAATCATTATCATTATGGAACCCCGATAAGGCCTCCACGTCCACAATTCTATGGACCGCCAGAATATTCACGGCCTCCTCCATTCATTGGAGCTTATCCTTATGCGGGAGTTTATAGAGAAAATGATTATGATGAAGATGGACCAGATGGTCCGCCAGATGGTCCACCAGATGGTTTTGATAGTGGTGAAGACAACCCTTATACACGTGCGGGCGTTTTTTACGGACGTTCAGTATCGGACCCAAGAAATGAAGCTCCTACAGGTTACGCTCAAAATTTTAATGCCTATAACAAAATCCAAAACAATCCATACCAAAATCCTGCCCGAATCGGAGGTGGTAGTAGTGGTATTAAATTCCCAAACAGCCGCCGTAAGCGAGATACTTCTCAATCTCAAAAGGAAGCAAGAAGTAGAGCCAAAAAGGTAAAGCATGCATATCGATTAAGTAAAATAAGACGTTAAGTATCAAAACAAATTACTGGAGCAATAAACGGATTAGCAGGCATGGTACAAACCTTAAGATAAATTTGTAATATATGCACGCATGACTTACTGCCTGTACTAAAAATATAAAAACTGCACATAGAATCATCACGTCCCTCTACATCTTGCAATGAGCTTTCTATTTCCTATAACTAATGTGAATTTTATTATATTTTTTAATATGAATTTTATTAATACATATTTTACACAAAATTTTAGCGACAGGCATTCTATCAGCCACAAATACAACAGTGTGGACCACGACATGTATGCTGTAGAAAACCATACAGACCTCAAATAGCAACACAAAATAGAGGACAATGCGGAGCTAGACATTCTCATGGAATAAATGGTCGTATAAAAAATCCCGTATATGTAGATGGTGATAGTGAATTTGGAGAATATCCATGGCAAGCGGCCATATTGAAAAAAGATCCAAAAGAATCCGTATACGTATGTGGTGGAACACTCGTTGATCATCTTCATATCGTTACAGCAGCTCATTGCGTCAAAACGTAAGTTAATAATATTATATAAATGAATTTTGATATCTGAAGATTTTTATTTAACATATTTTTTTCATATTATAGATACACTGGTTTTGATCTTAGAGTACGTTTAGGAGAATGGGATGTTAATCATGATGTTGAATTTTATCCATATATTGAAAGAGACATTGTTTCGGTACATGTTCATCCACAGTATTATGCCGGCACTTTAGACAATGATCTTGCCATTCTCAGGATGGATCGCCCAGTTGAATGGTTGAAATATCCTCACATCAGTCCAGCATGTTTACCAGATAAATTTGCAGATTTTACTGGAGCAAGATGCTGGACTACCGGCTGGGGCAAAGATGCTTTTGGTGAATTTGGAAAGTATCAAAATATTCTGAAAGAAGTCGACGTACCTATTATTGGACATCACCAATGCGAAGCTCAACTACGACAAACTAGACTTGGCTATCAATATCAATTGAATCCAGGATTCATCTGCGCTGGAGGTGAAGAAGGAAAAGATGCTTGCAAAGGTGACGGTGGTGGACCGATGGTATGTGAACGAGGAGGCAGCTGGCAACTGGTCGGCGTTGTATCTTGGGGTATTGGTTGCGGTCAAGTCAACGTACCTGGTGTGTATGTTAAAGTAGCACATTATTTGGACTGGATAGCACAAGTAACCGGAAGGTTTTAAACAGCACTTGTGATACAATTCACAAAATAAATTTACACCATCGTTGAAAAATCACATTTGTCTGATAACAGTTGACACAATCATCAAATCGACTGACTATTTAATATATTTAAGTGATCAATTTAGCTGATAAGTACTTAATATTTATTCATTGACACTGAGCTGTTTTACTTTTGATATCGTTTTGGACGATTCAGTCTGAAAATAAGTGTAAAATGCGTTAGCATATTTTATTTATAACAAGCAATAAATTAATGATTTTTAAGTTAGTCGTTGATTTCATTTACACTTCCTGAATGTAATTCTTATGCAACTGTTATGCAAAAGTTTGATATCCTCATTAATACATCCACATATAATTTACGTCTAAAACGTTATTGTGTTGAAACATATGAAAGTCAAAATGCATATACAGTTGTAAGGATTTCGTAAAATATTTATATAATATATTATTTGCGCGACAAAAAGAAAGTAGTCTTCAAGAAACAGCCATAAGAAGCTAGAGAAAGGTGTTTTTTATTTTGTTACAATTGCAAATAAAATGCTCTTTCTTCAATTAATATTCTATAATCGAATATTCTGTGATATATATATATATATATATATATATATATATATATATATATATATATATATAAAGATAAAAATAAGACATTATATAATATTAGAAGTAAAATAGTATTTTCTTTAGTTATCTCTTTTTCTTAATAGTAATAAACGAGACAAAAACAAATTTAATGAATTCTCTATTTATAGAAAATTAAAATAAGACCAATCAAAATTGAAACTCAAATACACAATTAATATTTAAATATTAAATAAAAAACCGAAACATCAAAAATATTTTAATCAAGAAATGTCCAAAGATAAGAACTTATATAATTAATTATCTAAGGAATATTTGACAATTTATAAAATAGAAATTAGGCGTTATTATTATTCACATCGATGGTCAAAACTATATCATTAATAAAAAAAAAATTCAAAATGCAGAAGCAAGTAATGACTACAAAAAAAATCCCAAAAATGATTAAACGATATAAATTTATAACTAAATATATAAATTCCAAATACTTAGTTAAATTCGTTAATCATATATGTAGATATTTATTAATTTTATAAATAACAAATATTGATGAAATTAGGAATGGTGTGATTATAAAAAAATAAAATAAATGTAATAATTCACAATTTATTAAACCTTAATTACACTACATATTCGAACGCAAATTTTATCATATAAAATAATAATTATTTTTTTATCCACTTAATGGAATATCACTGTATAATTCAGGACTGGCAGGCTTTCCAACACTCATGGGTAAAATTTCTTTTGGCTCGGGATGACAACGGAAGAAATTCCGGGAACTTTTATTTATATTTATACGCAACACTAAATCTTCTGGTGGCTGTAAATTAATCATTTAAAAAAAATAACAAATTAAATAAGTAATAAAAAAAAAACAAAAATTCGAATCAATATGAATGAATATATATATATATATACTGCTAATCCTTTCTTTTCGTAATCCATGAGAATAAATTCTTTTAACAATGGTGGAAATTCAATAACATTGGAGACTAATCGTTCCGGTAATACTTTGGTTATTTTGCAATATTCTACTTCCTCTTCTTTAGACAACAAACGATAATCAGCTTTATAAGACGTACGATATATTAAAACTGGATTATGAAATTTTCTTCCCCTGAACACATTCTCAACCCAAACCTTTACTTTACGATAATTCTAAAAAAAAAAATCACTATCACATTCATTTAGTTCGTAAAATTAAAATATTTTTAAATAAAAATCTAAATCTTAAAATAACTAGCATATTAAAAAAAATATATATATTTATTATAAAAAAATACATACTTGAGGTACGTCGATATCTTTTTGTTTAATATAAATTATATCATTAGGGGTAGTTTCAACTTTGAGGATTCTCATAAAACTAGGTTCAGGATATCGTTCAAATATCGAACGAACAACAACGCGACCGACTCCATAATCCTTCAAATTGCCAACAATTTCCCATAAAGTTTTGCCTTTAAAATAATTTGTTCTTCCTATATATTTAATTACTGACATCGTTTAATGTACCTAAAATAAGCAAAAAAAAAAACATATTTTTATTCAAATTATTAAAAAAATGAAAACAAAATAAAATTCATATATGTGGTACATTTCTATTATAACACAAAAAATGATTCAAAATATAAAAAATGTGGTAAAATCTAAATTATCTAATATAATTACAAGTTAACACAAATAACGTCTTATGAAACATTAATTTGAAATAGGTATTTAAATAATGAATTAAGAAAATTACCGACAAAAGAACAAGTATATCAAATTGACAGCACCAAAGAATATAACCTCAAAGTAAAATTGCACTAAGAAATATTTATGACGACTATAAACTATGTTAAAAATATATATAAAACATTTTGTATTATTTTATATACATGACTATTAAAAATTGTTATTATTAGAGAAATAAATATAATATATTAAATATTCACGATAATATATATTTTTTTATATTATCTTAAAATTATTTTAAAAATGTTATTTTTCCCCAAATCATGAATCTGCCAAGAATGTAATATAATTTGAAATATTTTTTTAAAATCATTTTATATTTTTATTTATGTATTATATATTTATTTAAATAATATTATTTTAATTAATGTGCAACTGCCCTCTATAATTATTTATATTACTTTATTAAAAAAATATCCATTCAATATGTAGTTTTAACAATGTTTTATAGAGGTTATTTTATTTTTATTTAAATATTTTCATAATTATAATTAATAATCTTATTCTTATTATTTTACCTTTTTTACATTAAAACTTGTTCATAACAATTTTTTTTAATTATTTCTACCAATAACGATATTTAAATATAAAAATAAACATTTTAATTTGCATTATTTCAAATGTATTATATCAAAATCTTTCTATTTATATTTTTAACGATAAAAAAAACTATAATTATTTATATATTCTTTAGTCAAATATTTGCTTGATATTAATATATTTTGTTATTTATATTTGGTATGGTTATTATATGAAAAGTAAACAGAACATATTTCAGTTTTTTTATTTTTTTTTTCCAAATTATAAAATAAAAATCCAGCTTTAATTATATTCAATAATTATTAATAATTATCCTTGATTTTGGCTAATACAAAAAGATATTAATTTGGAAACTTTCCCAATAGAAAATTCAAAAATCATTGATTTTCAACAGCAATAAAATTCTTATTTAATATATATATATATATATATATATATATATATATATATATATATATATATATATATATATATATATATATATATATCTCATCGATATTTTAAATCGTAATTGTGCAAGGATATAAAGGAAATAGGACAAGAATCGGTAATAAAAAAGATATATTTAAAATCATTAAAGTCCAAATGTTTTATTATTTTATAGTGAATATTTTTACATTATTATATAAGTTATTACATTAAATAATTTTACTTCTAGACGTATTCAATTATTTTTGCTATCTACGCAATTAAATACTATTTACACTCTTAACATGGATCATCCTGCTGGAACAGTCTAAGAACTTCCTTAGGAAGCCAACTCAATTTGAGCATTACGAATCTTTTTTTTTCGACAGTGTTGATTTCCGGTTTTTTTTTATTCCAATCAAATGGATTTTACATTTTTTTCGATTTTTTTTTTATTATTATTATTATCATTTACATCTTTTTAAAATGTAATCATCATATAATCAGAACATTTACATCGAATTTGCAGTCTTAAATAATTCCGTTTGTCGCATTATCATTATTATTATTTATCATAAAGGTAACAAGAAGCTTATTAGACACGACCGTGAAAAATAAAATAATAATAAAATAAAAATTAAAAAAAAAACAATAAATAAATAAAAGCAGGAACATGTTTGAGAAGTTAAATACATGATTTTTTTCACGAGGTTAATTAATATTTTTTAATATATTTTTTTTATTATCAATTTGACTACTACGCAATGTACTTTATATATTTTTTTTTAATTTATTTCGTTAATCATTGGCAAAAATCATACATAAAAACATTGTTTAAAATGTAATTAAGTAAAAACTATTACAATAATTGTTCTAAAAAAATGATATCCGCTCATCTTTTTATTCTTTTATCATTGTCAACAATTTCAAAAAAAAAACCATCAATGGTTATCATCTTTTTCGATCTTGCATTTCTTTATTTTTATTTCAACGATTATTTTCAATTAAATAGAAGATTTTCCTAACTATATGTGAATCGATTTAATATTTTACTATTTTAGAAGTGATTTATCACTAATTTTACAAATACATTGACATAGGTCCAAAATATTCATCGGTATAACCGCCGAATAACAGTTAAACTTAAAATTATATAAATAATTTATATTTATACATTACAATATTTTATAATAATAATAATAATAATAATAATAAATGACAATTCATATTTACAAACAGTTTTTTTTTTCATTTTTTGTAAATATATATAAACTGTCAAAATAGTAATTACTAAGCATTGCCTTTACTTATTGTATCGCTTTTTCTTCTTTTTTTTTTAAACTAAATCGCATACATTTTTTTCATTATATCTGGATAATACTATATTAATAATTAATATAGTATATGTTCATTTATATATATAAATTAATGTTTTTCATTCATATATATAAACGAGAATTTTATTGCAATTCTTAATCCCACAGACAAATAAAAAAGAAAATCTTTTTACGAAATAATAAATATCCTACATCCGGTAATTTATACACAAATTTCCAACTATCGCATTATTTGGACAGAATAATAAAAATAGCTAACATAAGAAACGGGAAAATCTATCAGTCTTCACAATACTTAAATATTATCTTTTTTTTTCTTTAGATATAGAAAAAAAACATATATAAATTACATACAATTACTAAAAACAAAAACAGTAAGCAAAATATATTAGGTGAAAAAAAACGACCCTTCGGATACAAATGTGAAATATTTTTCTAAACTTTTCTACTTGCAAAAATCAGATCTGATAAGTTCAAATTCCAATGCAAAAAAAAACAAAACAAAACAATCGTGTATACAAAATAATGATTACAAAAGTACTGTACTATTAGATAATATGTAGTAAAAATGATAAGACCGTTATATATATATATTTATATATTGTAGACTCAGTCGCCGACGACTACAAACAATATAATATTAAATCTCAAATAGGAAATCCTAGGATATATTGAGCTTAATAAATAATAAAAGATTTTGAATAAATATTTAGATAGAGTATTGTTAAACCAAGTCGCGGTGAACTAAATCTACAAATAAGCAACGGATCTTATGTATAGGAAATATAAAATAATAAAAAAATTAGCTAAACTTCTTTCAACATTTTCAATGTGAAAATCATATGAAAAAAAGTACGCATAAATTTAGAAATACAGTAATTTTGTATATAACAATAAAAAATAAAAAGTCGTTCAAAAATCGCTTACGGATTTTTCTACTATAATTTTATTTAAATATTACGCACTATAAAAAGTAACATTACTCGCTACAAATCTACAATAATAATAATAATAAAATACTTTAAAATATACTTCGTATAGGAAAATGAAAATAAAATAAGTGATCGATTTAAATGCACCGAGATTCCATTTCCAAAGGATGAATAATTGACAGGCGAAAATGCCAAATTATGATTCAATATATATATATATATATATATTTTTTTGGGAATGTGTTTTACAGAATCTCGGTCGAAACGAAATGAAAAAAAAATAATATCAAATCATGTCAAAATAAAAGCAGCTACGAGAGCAAAATCTGTTTTCAAAACAAAATCAGAAGTCATACTTCGTCTACATATAATAATGTAATGCAATGTACAAAGTACGCTTTCCTCTTATCTGTGCATAAAATGCAATATTTATCAACTAATTCAATATTATCACCAACATTCGTATGTTTTTTTATCGATTGCCAACATGTCAACATTCCCGATTGCCAAATAAAAATTTATATATTAAAAAAAAACAATTAAGCTACATTAAAATAATAAATAAATATTATCGTTTATCTGGCAAGACATTAGGAAAGAACGTCGGGAACAGCCACACTCTGACAATCACCATATATAAATTAGTCCTTAAATATTACATAACTTTTAATGTTACCCCAACCTGATAGGGTAACACGAATTTTAAGTTAGAGAACAATTACATGCGTGCACACGCACGCACGCACGCAAAATTTAAGCTAATATTGAAAAATAGTCCCCCCCCAAGGAAAATATCGTAGCTAATAATAACAAAGAAAAAAAATTCGGTTTGGTAAATTCCATCAGCTCGAAATGAACACATTTAATACGAATTAATCAGCAATGCAACTTTAAAGTTGATTCAGGATCAAAATTAAAAAGGATGATCATCCTTGCTCGACGGTTCAAAATCCGAGTTACATCACTGAATCTCCACAACAAACATCGCTCAATATAAATAATTAATACGAAACAAATATACAGGAAAATATATGAAATACAATTTAGCTCCTACTTATATCTACAAAAATAAAATAATAATAATAATAATAGTAATAAAAAAGAACTAAAGAACTATTACGAATTTTCTCTAAAGCAGCGGCGGTCATTTCCGCCAAAAATGGTAAATTTATTTTAATTTATCGTAAAATTAAGAATAACGATAGCGTTTAATTAATCATTTAATTTAATATTAATAATAATAGTGTAGTAAAACTATTGCGACATTAACCGGTGTATCTGTTTGACATTAAGATTACTTAAAATATCAAAGCAGATCACATTAATTTATTTTTTTTTATCTCTTTTCGCACTCTAATCCGCCAGAGTGAATCAGAATTTTTTTTAATTAAAGGAACATATTCATAGAGGCAGTTTGTAAAACTGTCAACAGTTCAGTATCACAATAAAAAATAATCATATCTCCATTTTGCATGATCCTTTTCAATCAATATATACATCATGCAAACTGATGGTATGACAGCTTGGCTGTATAAAACTATAAATGAAAATATATATATATATATATATATATCAATATACATATATATTTTCATCCCAGTTCAACTCCTCAATCCCTACAGTGATTTGCATTTATAAAACTATTTAGTTACGGGGCGACATCGTCTAACTTAGAAAACACTGTTTACAAAATGTTACAAACTCCCCTGCTCATTATTTTTTTTTATATAATCAATTTTCGCATAATTTTTGGCTAAAATATCATAGTTCTTGATCATAGATATAGTTATATTACAACCTTATATCAATAGTAAAGCGGTCCCTTATTGATTTACCACAATCAGATGTTGAAAAAAGCATTTATGAGTTTTCTTCATTAAGCGGTGCCTGGCTGACAGTTTCTACGGGGCAATATAGTGTCATCTAATAATCTTCGAGCGAACGGCAACGAACACAGGAAGTTAGCATATTCGCTGTAGATGAACCCCCCTGACAGCCGAAGCCTGCGTTGCACGAATTGCCTGACTTTCTTATGGAATGGACAAGCCTGTCTACAAGGTCCCCTTTGTAGAGCAAGCATCGAGGATGGCAGCGGAAGTTATGTGTTTTGAGGGTAGGTGGAGAGGCGAACGTCTTCTATCGCTTTACACCAATCTAAGGCATAAGATTCTGGATCTTCTAAATAATACGTTCTGTTTGGCTGTAATGAAATAATAAAAACAAAATTAATAATCGGAAATCTATACTTATTTTATAAATAGAATTTAAATATAATTGATATTTACCGTATGTACAAAGAATATTCTGAAGCTTTTGGGTTCAACGCGCAACTTCTCCGACCAGGGAATTTCACCTTTGATGATCATGTTCACGGGATCGACGTAGAAAAGTCGAGGACCGGTAGTGAGCAAGAGCATTCTTCTTCGGGAGAAAAGACCTTTTCGTTTATCCACAAGACCCTGTTTCAGAATGAGGTTTTCGTCGACGAAGCGATGCCATTTGTTGGTTTTGCGCTGTTTTTCCAATTCGCGTTTGTACTCATCCGGCGAAATGTTTAAAGTAGTACCTGTAAAAGAAAAGAAAACATACTTAATAATCATATTGCAAACGTATGTAGTAAATAATATAAGATGTGTATATATATATATATATATATATATTTCAAGCGAAATCCACGGATATTTTCAGATAAAAAAAAGAAGTAAAATAGTCGTCGATGTTTATCCACGTGTTATTTTATTGATAGGTCAACAGTAAATACGTCCTCATCAGAAATTCTCGATGCGAGCGAGCAGAAAACAAAAACTACATATATATATATATATATATATATATATAAGATCAGAGAGATAGGATGTTCTCAATCATTCAGAGCTATCAATATTTAATTTTATACAAGTTGTCGGAACAGGAAAAAGGGTCCGAGCGGCTTGCTACGAAGTGGAGAGTAGTCGCGGCATGCATAAAGGAAACAATTTAGGTCATACAGTCTCGTTCGGTAAGTGGAGCACTGGAACAAGTCGGAGAATAAAACAAGCCGAGGGGTCCCTTCTCTAAAGAACAAGCGGTGGCTCGTTTCATTCATCGTTGGCAAAATGGTCGAGGCCGTCGTCTTCGAGAAAGTCGGTCAGCGAAATGGTTACGTGAGAGAAGCAATCGCCGGCGACTGTTGCGTTTTTTTTTTCTTTTTTTTTTTTTTTATATAAGCCGACAGTTGCATTTGCCTCACAAAACATTACAAGAAAAATATGTACACAAGGCACCGAAGAGAACGATTGTGCAGCAACGACGACGCAACTTTCCAAGTAAATAAATACATATATATATATATATATATAACCAGCTCTGAAGCTATTGCCGAGTAACCTCGAACGCGTTGCATAATTGCAAAAATGCATTTTAACATTCCGATCTAGGCTTCAATTTTCGTGCGAATCGCTAGTTTTTTCAATCCTTTCACCTGGTATGTGCGAATTGCATACGGTAACTAAGTGTTATATCACGGAATAACTCGGTCGAGTCGTTAATTATCTATTATGGAATGAGAGCTCGGTTGCCTTGAGTCATTAAAGAAGGAAGAATGCGAATGTGTGCATGCTTGCGAAGAATTGCAATATATTTGTTTTTATAAGTTATCGAGATAAAAAAAAGAGACATCTAAGGAAGTGCTGGCGACGATAATGACGATGGTAATGATGATCTATTATCGTTGAATGACTTGACAGTTTCAAACATCGTTGGTCACGGCAAATAGCAAATAGCAAATAACAATATTGTTCATTTGTAATTTTAGTGTTGTTATTTACAAGGATGTAAAATCGTGTGTTGCAAAATATGGATTCTCATTTTGTAATTTGCAACCAATAAAACGATCATTTGCAGCATGAGTAAGATAAATTTATATTTAAACAGTAAAAATGCGATTATTAAATAAGATGTCAATTTTCCATCCACAGCCGGCACTCAAAAATAAATATTAAAATTAAAAATGTTCCAGGCAAACTTTATAAATTTTACAGATTTTATGCTAGAAAATACTATATCAATAAATTCATAAAATTTCATGAAATCACAAGATAGACTCGTTTAATTCCAAGGCTGTCTCTTCTTGCTCGACGATTGCCATCAAGTACAATCGAAATAGACTCGGTGTATTCGTTCACGTCGGTTGCATTTCCGTGCAAAAACGCGACCAAATATCTGGATATAACGGAAGACGAGCGAAACTTTGCGTCACACCGAAACATATTTTGTACGCGATTTATGCACAAAACAAAAAAGAAGAGAAAAAAAGTGATTTGCTTCGCGAAAACGACAAAATCGGCGACAACTGCGCGAAGGTCGTCTGCGTCCGAACGCCCTGGTCTGCTGGTTTTCTCGGTGTTTATGCGTCCGAACCGGATCTTAGCATAAAACGAGATGAAGAAGTACAATGTGGTAGGTAAAACGTATAATGGAAAATGTGCATCGACACAAAACCAAAAGAATTTTTAGAAGAAGAGTTGGTACAAAAAAAAAAAATGTGGTGACAAATTAGGCTGCTCAGTCCTCAGATCTGAATTTCGAAGTTGTGAATTTGCGTAAGATTTTAATGGAGTTCGATTGCGCAATCGTACAGCTGGTTATAATGCATTGAGGAGAAAGAGACCGGTCATTTGGTGGTGGTATAGCAAAACAATAATTTCGAAAGCGCGAACAAATTAGAACAAGGCCGCACCGAACTGTTCTCTTCTGGTTTCGGAGAAAGATTCGCCGCGCTGTCTGTTAGCAAGAAACACTTTCATTTCTTTTTTTTTTTCTTTTTTTTAACCGGAACGCGGAACGATGTCGATAGAGAGGAGTGCTCCGGAACTGGCGGCGTTTGTGATTATAATGAAAGTGATACTACATTTTTGACGTGCTCGAGAAATAAGGACACGAATAAAGTCAAACGAAGGTGGACGAGTAGAAAAGAAGGAATTTCCAAAAAAAAATATTTTAAGAAGGTTAAATGTCGTCATTTATATCAGATATTTAAAATATAATTGGTATATAATGTATTGAAAACTTGGCCGGTTTTGCGACCGTAGGAATTTATACTTTCTACTATGGTTGTAATTGTATATGCCTTTCCACACATTTCAAGGAAACTATTTGTGCAAATAATTATATGACGATGGTATTCAATGTCTATAACATAAAATACGTTCATTTTTTTTAAAAGGATCAGAACTTGACTTTGACACTAAATAAATGTAGAACTGATGAGCAAAAGGAATGCAACTCTATAAAATTCACTAAAGAAGGCGATAAGAAATCAAGAATATAAAGGAAATTTACTGTATATGAAGACTTCATCGGAAAAATCTGATATGGTACAGGAAAAAATATATTAAATGATCGATAAGGTAAAGAAAAAAAAATTCTTAGAAAATGTTCTAGCAATCTTAGAGGAATGTGGTAACGAATCGAAGACGCAAATATAAACTAATATACATTAATTGAATGAGAAAAATTTCCATTCACATTGTACGGATCAGTACACGAACGTGTTATTTCGACTCTAAATCTCACGATAATAATTATAATATGTGGCCATATTGATTGTCAAAAAACGTCGCTCGTATAATATTGAAACAATTGCTTTGACATTGACGAGAGAGACACCTAATTGTGCGGATTTTGTTTTGAAAGTATACACTTGAGTTTTCGAAGACTGTACGGATCGACAACCCTGAGTTCGGCCATTATTCGGTCATCGGCACAGTCTGATGACGTTTCGCGGAACCATGATGTCGATGGCGATGATGTGGACGAGGCGTTACACTGTATCGTTTCCAGCCAAAAACCGACTTGGCGGATGTTTGCGTCGCGTTCATTTACGATCGACCCAAGTTCGCTGGTGTATGTATGTGTGTGATGTTTTTTTTTCTTTTGAACGGCGGCGAAAAAAAATCGATGATAATCGACGAGATGCGTCCAAATTTCCGCCGAATTTTTATTTGGGACACCGAAAATATATGTGGAGCACGCTCCATCGGAGCTGACGGCTATTGGGTCAAGTGTAATGGGTCGATGTCGACCGATTGTGTAACGATCATAAAACACGACACAGATGCAGACACGCAGCAGACTCACTGGCAATTTTGCGAACAAAAATACTAATAGGCTTACGTAGTCTAAAAAATAATAAGTTTTCTGCGCTGTTTTTTTTTCCTTTCATTTTGGACTTTTTTCAGCTTCCCATTCCGAGGAACGCCTCGTCATGTGCCGACAATATGATCGAGTTATTATACCGGCTTTAGAGTTCATTCTTATTCCTGGGCGAAACTCACTTATGCGTGTAAGAACCGACCTTGACATTATCAACAACATTCGTTTTCTATCGACAAAACCACTTCACAACAGAACACAAAAATTCAAAAAAATAAATAAAAATATTAAAAAATTCGTCTAGATTTAGTCGGCGACGTCAGACAAAAACGTGCGAGCAAACAAATACGGTATTAATTAAATAATCAACTATAAACGTATTGAGCAAACAAAGATTGCGCGCGACCACAAATGTGTGCTGCTGCTCACCTCGTCTGGAATATAAATCGTCGTTTGTTACCAACGAAGCTGAAAGAGCAGACATTTCGAACGCGACATAATTGAGATGGAAAGCGTATATAGAAGCGAAAAGTCGAAAAAGAATGAAATAAAAGAAGAGAAAACATCGGTTAATTGCATCAAAATATTGACTCGAAACGGTTCACAGCACAAGTTCACCACCAACGTCTGGTTCTAAGAGACGACAAAAGCAGAAAGAGACCCACGTCACAGAAGAACAAAGACAAGTCGCAGATGGCCATAAGTCATCGGCCGTGTCAGGTCCTGGTTACACAAGTGGGCCTCTAATGAAAAACAAAAACAATTCGATAAGCACTGACAAGAGTTTGAGATACGAAAAAGATAAATGTAGTCTACAAACGCGAGCGCAAACGAATTTCGTCTTCCGCTGTCGCGAACGAAGTACAGTCGGTTCTCGTCTTTTCATTTACCCTACCAATCGGCTATAAAACAAGATATAAATTTGATTATCGCGATTTAGTATAGTTAAAAATGTGTTCGTTGGCCGATGAACTAATATTTATTGCAAGTTCGATAACCTTTCTTGTAATTCATTCAGCTTTAACGAGCGTTTTTTTTTTCTTTTTTATAAAAGCACTGAATCACTCGTCCTACCTATTATTATGAAAAGGACAGAAATGTGAAAACCTTATCTACGACTAATGTTTTTTTAAGTGGTATATTTTCATACAAAATTTGTTCATCGATGTTCCTTTGATATATCATTATAGCCATTTAATGTTTGCAGTGAAATAAAAATAAAAGTATTATAATTCTATGGTTATAATTTATTTTTTATAATAATATCGTATTTAAACGTAATTGTCTCCGAATTAACGATAAATAACTGATAAAATTTAGCTCCATTTTTAAAACCGATTTTTGGCTATCAACATTTACAAAATAATTATGCATCTAAGCATGAATTCTATCGGTATATATTTTTTACACATACAACGTGTACTGGTTTTTATAATGCTTTAATCGAGCAATGCTCCAAAAATTAAACAAAAAGAATTCCTGTCAACACACTGTTCAAATTAAAATAAAATTGAGATATGTGCAAAAAAAATATTTTATTATGCGATAATACAGACAAAAACACACGAAAAAAAAAACAATAAGATATCAGTGAGTTGTGACTAGAGAATAAATGCGATAAGACGAGCTGTGGAGCAAAATTTTCACCGTTTTGACTTTGTAATTATTTATACCTGGAGACAAAATTTAGAATACGTAAAATTTATGTGTCGCCATAAGGTCTAAATCTACATCCGATATGATCACAGCTTATAAATGTGAAAATTATATATACCTATATTTATGTATGAGTCCTCAACTTTCGTATAAAATTCTTATTTTATATACCATGTATATAGAAGTAATAAGGAGACTTTTAATGTTGTATAAAATTCAAAACAACTGATTCAAACACGAATTTTAAGTTTATTTTAAAATAACAATAAACTATGTTTTAAACATACAGTCAAAAAAAACTAAAAATAATACTTATAAATTTACTTGTGAGTGTATATATTTATAAATTTTATTCACAGAATGTATATAATACAAAGCCCACACCAGTCTTATTTTTTCTCTCCGTTATACAAAAGTCCATTGAGCGATGTCTCCTTTTTGACGGTTCTTAGAATTTCGAAAACGTCCTTCGCAGTAAGTTTTAAAAACCACAATTTTTCGCGATGTACATACACAAATAATTTATAGTCCATTAGAGAGGCTGCGTACCGTTATTTTTTTTTTCGAGAAAATAATCGCAAAATCGACGGGGTTTTCTTTTTTATCTTTCATGTATTATTAATACCTTTCCTGTCGCGTCCTGTTAGAAATAAGAAAGATGCAAAAGTTTTATTATTATAGTTGTGACTATGATGAATATAAAATCAAATGAGGCAGAATTGAAAATAAAAATCATAACATTGAATCTATGGGGGGTTAAGTACGAAAGTCGAGGACGTGCATAGCCGTTAGCCTAACCTACCCCAAGGACCGATGAATAAAGGTAGTCGGCGTTTGAATGCAGTCACCGTACATGCAGCAACATATACAGCTCGACATATTAACATATGCACTGCCAGTGTTTAAAATTCTATACGATCATTATAATGACGACGTGGAAAAACTAGATGTAAATGTCAGAAAAAAGATACAACGGAGTGCATTTAGACAGAAAAAAAATTCGTTGCAAAGACAGACAAAAACGATTTATCAGCAAACCAACAAGATAAAAACAATCCCGGGTCTGAACGGCGAAATTTTCATTTTTAATGCGGTCTTGAAAAATTAACATTTGGCGCCCGGTAACAGTAATATTTATATTTCAGTTGTCTATTGAATATAAAAAGAATATATTATATATCCGGGCAATGATAATGTTTAGAATTTGTCTGGCTAGACAAAACGTGGGCGTAAACGCCGTTGGCATTCATCGACAGTGCCGACTTGGCACATTCAATGTTTGTTATTAGGTAAGGATAGGATGGATCATATCCATCTGTGTGAAAAATCAATGATTATTTTCAATGTCAAATGCATTTTAATACATACCGGTAGGAATCTGCGAAACAGGCACGGTATCGGTCAGCTCCAATTCCAATAATCGCGACAATTGATCTCCCAATCCAGGCTCTAAGTTATCGGGAACACGGTATTGGCTCCTCAAAGATTCTTCTGCAGCTCGTCCGGGAAGATATGGATAAATAGGTGGCGGTGTTTGTTCTCTGATATTATCCCAATTGACTCCGGCGAAGAATGGATGATTTCTAATGCTGTAATATGTGAGACCTACATCTTGAGCTCCGAGTCTTTTGGTTGGATCGAGTACAAGGAGTTTCTCGACCAAATCTCTGGCTTGACTGTCGAAACCGTCCGGAAATTTGTACTCGAGGTTTATGATTTTCTGGAATATAATGTATTCACTGTTGCTTCTGAACGGAGGTAAAGCGGATATCATTTGGTATATGATGCAGCCCAGCGCCCACAGGTCTGATGCTCGCGACACACTTTTGTCTGTAAGTAGTTCAGGGCTAACGTACTGCGCCGTACCCACAAAACTCATTCGCCTTTGGCGAAGTCTGTCCTCGCCACTGTCGTTTTCATCGCCGGATCCAGGTACCCTATTGTCATTTGCTAATGGGGGCGGTTTGATTATTTTTGCCGATCCAAAGTCGGTCACCAGAATGTGCATATTTTCATCTAACAGTATATTTTCAGGTTTCAAATCTCTGTGAATAATGCCTCTCTGTTGTAATTGTTCTAAAGCCAATACCAATTCGGCAGCGTAAAAACGTGTACATTCCAAATCAAAAGAACCAACTTTATTTATGTGAGGGTTCAATTCACCGTTCTTTGCATACGATAATACGAAATACAGTCTTTCGGCATCTTGGAAGGTGCAAAATAATTTTACGAATCCATATGGGCAATCGAAGAGCATATTCAAAATTTCTTTTTCTCTGTTGATGTATTCACTCTTCTTTTCGCGAATTATGTGGCTTTTGTCACAAACTTTAACTGTGAAAGTAAAAAAAAAAACATGTTAAAAATAAATAGCGAATTTTTTTAAGATCAAATTGAATCTTGCAGAACTTACTTGCGTATTCCTTTCCGGTATGGATGTATTTGGCGAGATATACTGTACTGAAGCATCCTTCACCAATAACTTTTCCAAATATGAAATCTTTGGCTGTCCTCTTCGAGCTAAGATTGTCCGGGTGTGGAGCGTTAAGAGCGGCGTGCTCCGCGGCCGCAGACGACGGAGGAGGTGCAGGTCGTGACGCAGACACGACTGCAGACTGTGCTCCTTCACTGGTCGTAGTCGTCGTGGTTTCACCAACGGCCGCAGCCGGAGACATTGTGTTATTCGTCTGCACCGTCGTTCCTCTAAGAGGACTCAGCGGACGTCCGTTATTAATCTGAAAAGACGAATAAAAGTTCTAGTTTAGTTCACTAATAAAACGCGGTAAACATTTCTTTCACTAGGCAAAACTCTACTTTCGATTATAGACAAAACTTTACGAACGGCTCGAAGAACACATATAGAATCGTTTATATATAACGCTGGTTTATTATTAAAATCTGGTTTGTTTATATAGCGCAGTTTAAATTCGGATACCGTGGATGAACAAAATTCCACGATCGTTTGGCAGATCGAAGTCGATTAACGCAACCGCGCTGCCAAAACTTATCACGGTCGAATATCGAAATCTATCACTAATTTGCCGAACGATACGCATTTTGAAATTAAACACGTGCGGCCGCCGTACAAATCGAACGCGGAAATTATTACATATCACTAACGACGTAAAACAACTATGTACGCGGCTCTCGACGTTGCGCAAGGTAGCCGAGAGTCTGAGAAGCGAACAAACTAAACGGTCAATTTTACGTAAACAAGCGAAAACAAACGACAACACCTTTTCGGCCGTTTAGGAAAAAAATCTAAAACGTTTTTAAAAAATTAGCTTCGACTAGCGGTGACGCAATACCCGGTTACCGGCGGTGTGAAAGATTCGCGAAAATATTCGGACGGAAAGCCGCAAGCGGCGAATCGGCGAAAGAAAAGCGTCGCAAGACGAGCACCGTTGGAATTTCACCGCATTCCGTAAAACGCAAAATCGGGTTACGAAAATAGTGTACGACTTCCACATTCCGACGGTTAACGCGCGGCGCGTAATCCGAAGGCGCGCACGCGCATAAATTTACCAAATACGCACCAAAATAATAATAATAACACAACGCGGAAGATAAAAATTATAAAAGGGCACACACACATTAGAGCGTAATGTAACTAACTGTAATTTTATAAACGCGCTAGTTATTTTATTTCGATATACGTATCGAGCACCGGTCGTCGTAAATCTCAATAGTGCGGCACTGTCGTAATAATTTTGTGATAAGGAGAAAAAATCACGGGCGTCGATTGTTGCACTGTTATGATCGTTAACACGCAGAATTTACGCATATTATATAACGGCGGTTGTCGGAAAAATCGATGGGAAGATGCCGACGGTCAAAGTTTGCGACGAATCGCGGCGGACATTACCTTGATTTTCATTAAATCGAAGGCGTATCGACAGAAGTATCGGCGTATGTTCGGTCGGATAAGCGATCCGCGAACGGTGGATTTGTACGCCGGAGCGGAAGGAGCGGTGCGCGACTCGGCGGAGCCGCGGTCCGCGTCCGAATGAGAATGTGGCAGGGCGGGGGTTTTTTCGCGTTGGCGCTATTCGCAGTTAGGACACGCGACGGCGCAGTGCCGTCCTTACTGTAGCGCTAGCGAAGCGACATTGAACGTCAAACGTCACGAGGCGCTCACTGCGGCGCCCCGATAGCACAGTTGCGGCGGTGGGGACGACGCGCCTAAAACCGAAGCGTCACGCGACAGACACACGCACACGGCCCGTCTTCAAATATAGATATGCGCGCCAGACGCGAAAAAAAAACTATGTTCGACGGGGGGAAAAAAACTCACTCGACGATTTTTCCCCGTGACGGAAAAGCGTCCGCACTAATAGACGCACATTATTTTCCGCTTTTGCGCTATGATTAAATGACGTCACATTTGCGGTAATTGATATTTTGATAATACGAATTCTAATGATATAACTAATCGTAACGTGAAAATTCTGCAAATATATTGCTTTTTTTCTGTTATAATCATACATTTAAAAAAAAAATTTTTTCTTCAAATAAAAACTCGAAAATTCGCTTATCGCACGCGTACACAAAGTTCCTTGTAAGTTTTACGTCATACGAACGAATTTATGACGCGTTAAAATTAAGACATGTTTTTTCGCAATCAATTTTATTATGATACTCGTTTAAAAATATCGATATATGATATAACAATAACTATATATACTTATTGATTAGTTAAAAAAAAATATTACACGCATTACGAATAAAAAAAATAAACACGAGATATGGGCGTTGCCTCATTTTGGAAAGTAGCAAGACTTTTCGAATCGAACGCGATTTTCGACCAATTACATACATATATGTATATGTTTTTAAAAAAATCGTATTACGTCAAACCGAACGAACGTTAAATATGCAAAAATCACAAAACAAAGTTCAACATTCTTTTTTTTATTTATTTATTTAAATTCCGCGATAAATCGACGTCGAAACTGGAAAAACAACGCGGCGCGTCTGGACGAAACTTAACGCTTTCAGGATTTCGCTAAAAAATGAATGACCCGAGTAAGAAGGTCAACCACCTAGTTGTAATGGCGATGGTTTAAAAAACGAATGTTTTGATATATTTGTCTTCATTATAAATATATATTGAGGAAAAACGCTTGAAATATTTCGGCGAACGCGTATTTTTAGTATAAGAACCGCGAAACGTTGCGAAACGAGGTTTGGCGATGATTGACCGATTGAAATAAATAAATAAAAAAAACGTCAATAACAATAACAATCAAATCGGTAAAAGGAAAAAATACTTGTATATCGCGATATCCGGGTAAAAATAAACATTTTTTTTTCATATACACATTACAAATAGAGATAAAAATCGACATATATTTCATTTATTAACACCAGTGATGCATTGAGAATATATAATAGTATATATGAGAAAAATTTGATAACGTCGTTTTTTTTAACCGCACCCCGAATCGTTTAAATAGTTTTAAAAACCGTGTTTGACTATATAATAAAAACGAGCGAGCGATTCGCATACGTGAAATTCCGTTAAAATACGTCGACGACGATGTGTGTCTGTTCGTGTATGTGCCGTGACGCTTCCGCTTTAGACTCTTTCTTATAATGATACTGTAACGTTTTCTACGTGAAAAATACGACACCCAGGATGAACGTTTTACGTTTTTTTTTTTATGGACGCAAGCAAAGATTAAGGATACGGTCTGCGACGGCTAAGTTCGACTCGATTGAATATAGAATCCGTTCAAAATAGATTTAGGTCCGCGAAGAACTATAGCGCTATACGAAACGTTTAACCGAAATAAAATATTTATGGTATGTGCTCAATGTGGACAAAGACTTCAAGGTGGGTGTCCAAGATATGTAACGTAACGGTACAAAAAAGAAATGCTCTTACAAGGTTATCACGATTTCGACGCATGAATATGTGTTTGAAGAAAAATTGTTCACTCGCGGAATTTAAATTTTTTTCAAGGCATTTATAATGCGATTGAACTATCTAAAATTATTTGAGTATACTTTATTTAAATATGGTTTAATTGTTGCGTCAATTGCGACGATCGGTGACGCTTTCGGTTTTTTCGGCGTGTTCGAGAAAAGAAAACGCAAATCGAATTCGCACTGAAACGATTATAAAACCAAGAATAAATTCGAGAATAGAAATAAAAAAAAAGAAAACTAGTTTCGGCGGTGTCTATTCTCGCGCATGTCTTCTAGTAGTGTGCGCAAATATTTTGGCAAGTGTTTACAAATCCATCAATCGCATTTGTAATCTATTAATCAGAGTGCCAATTCGGCGGTGCAAGGCAATTTCGGTATATAGAGGTCAACGTAACAATGGTGGGTGCTAAAATTAGATGGTTGTCAAAAATAAAATGTATTCAAACGACTGTATGAGCTTTAAAAATCTGGTTCTAGAGAATAGATATAAAAAACGATGCGATTCTTTTTTTATAATAACACAATATATTGCAAGAGATTGTTTATATAAGATGAATAAATTTGATTAAGTATCTATATTTACTATATTATTACCCTAAGATGACTCCAATGTGTACATAAGATTTCAAGTGAAGACTTGTGTACACATTGCTCAACTTCGTAACTCAATCTAATATATTAAAAATAGGTCATTTTGAATTGCGTAAAATGTTTACGAGTGTATTAAAATTATTTTATTAACATTGAATAATGATATAATGACATTCGTAATAATATAAGGAAAACGGAAATGAAACATCGTAGTAAACGGTTAATGGTACAAAGCTAACGTTTGGAATTTTTGCTAACTAACCGCAGATGATAATGACGATTAAATACCGTATTTTTAATATAATATGTATATATAAAATGGCAATGGAAAGTTTCGATTGAAATTAAAAATAATTGTGGAAAAAAAAAGATACACACAAGTGATAGTGACGGTAATAATAATGAAAATTTGTGTACACTTTTCACACCGGCAAATGTTTTCACAGAGACGACGACATTAAAAAGAAAAAAAAAGGAAAACAAAACACACGCAGAAAAATGAAAGAAAAACATTTGTGTACGAAAGAAGAGCCCCCAGTCTGCAAATATGAACACGCGGCAAAAGACAGCAATAAATAACGGCCTCAATATTTAAACACTTGTCGCGGAGGCGGTGGTTTTCGGCGGTTTCGAAGCGATGGTTTTTTTCTGTCACTTTCTCTTTCTTCCTCTTTCTCTCTCTAGTTTTCTGCTCTCGCAAAGGGAAGAGTAGATAGGTGGGTGAGCAGCAATAGGAAAGGACAAATGGCTCCCGGCGCGACCGCCGATAATTCAAAGCCTATCTCATTCTTTCAGGCTTTCCGGCACCCGGGCAAAACAAACAAGAAAACGACGACAATCGCGTTATTAAAATTCTAACGTAAACTTTAAATTGTGTTCTCGTTCCCCTTTCCCTCCCCCTCGCCCAATTCCATCGGTGTATGTATATATGGGGGGGTTCGGGCCTCGAAATCTGGCGACCCCGGCGTTTAAATCATAGACGTTATCTGAACCATTACATCGGCCCTATGTGTTGCCAGAATTCGAATATGAGGCGTGCGAAATGTTGTTGAATTTATTTTAATAGGTTTTCCACCTGTAAATCATCTTCTGTGTACATTCGCTCGCCCGATACAAGTACAGATGTGTACCGCTTTATACGGTTTCTATATAATTTTATTATTTAAACAACACTGAAATATTGGATTGTTTAGAAAAGGCAACGTGAATACACAAACTTATTATTTAGCATATTTTATAGTAAACTAGACACGTTCGCGATAAAATGAAATAAATTAATTTTAATAATAAATTGACCTATATTTACTAACGATTCTAATAGTAATCAACTGTGTAATGTTTGTCTTATATGAATGGATATGGAAATCCATTCATAAATAAAAATCATATATAATTGTGGCTGATAAAAACTATTTTTATTCGGGAAACGAACGCCTTATCTGAACAGATTACTCTAGAAAACAGTGCTTATATTAAAAATATTTATATACATATATGTATATATATATATATTAAACAAACTATTTTCATAAGAATTCACACTAGAACTCTAACCGCTAGCCAATAAGAGATTACGAATCAAAAATATATGTACAACATTTAAGTTATTTTCTAACTATAAATAACAACACCATTCTCTAAGATTGAAAAATAGAAAACCAAAAAAAACAAAATGTAAAAAGAAATCTGCATTTCAAATTTAGACCAAAATTTCGCTCAATTTTTTTCATCAAAAAACCTACCAAAACGAAACGATCGAACTGTTTACGATTCGCTCGAACAAATTTACGAATTGCAATTTACTGTTACGAAAAACTTTCGCCGATCTCAAGACGATATATATATATATATATATATATATATATATATATATTTGCGGTTTTTAAAAACAAAAATAATAAACGCCCAGTTCGCTTTGGTGAACATCACGTATTTTAACGGTAACACAACTTCCTATAAATAATTGAACCTAATGAAATTTAGTATATTTTTGTCATAATTATTAGATTATAATTTTCGTTATCGCGAAAAAATTCCAAGTTCAACCGCAGACCGCAAAGACGCACACGTTAGAAATGCGTAAACACAATAACGGCGAGTTGTGATTCGCAAGAAGAAACTCAAAAAAAAAATAAAAAAGTAAAAAACCAGCGCCGGAAACGCGCAGCGCGGGACAAAAACGTACGCCGTGAAACGCCAATGGGCGCCTTCCGCTCGACGCTCATTCATGCCGTTATGGACCCGATAAGGTTTCAATTCTGCAAGTGAATGGATCCAGAAACAGTGATAACAATAATGAGACGCGATCAACAACGATCATGTCTGATTGGGAATAAAGTATTTAAAAAATAATAATAGAAAAACTGATTTAAATTATATGGTTACCTATGAAGTTATGGTGATAAACGTAGTTAGAAGTAGCAAAGATGTTATAATGTACAATATATAGACAGGAAACAGTTTATTTTATGGGCGGTGGGAAACGTTAATATGGCTTAAACTAAGATATATTGATATAACTATAAAAATAATCAGTGTGATAATTATTAAAATTTCGCCTTCATCTTCTAGAATCTAGATTCAACCGATAATTCACTGCTTCACATTTATGAACCCGAATGAAAACTTAATTTGGAACAAAGCGTCCTTTTGTAAATTGAGCAGACGAGATTTCACAATGTTACCGATGTGCGTTTAAAAAATAATAATAATAAAAATGCGCCATGAATGGGTCTCTCGCACATGATTCATTGCTTCATTCAACGGAGAGTTAGTCGAAGCGCATGCCATTCGACTTACAACACACAATTTATACGGCATGAACGAGAACAACAAAACAGTGTGATCCAGAGGCGTATATACCACACGGGCAACAGTCACCTCCAACGGAAATGAACCATAATTTGATTCTGCAACGGCATAATAACAACAACAACAACAACAAGAAACCCATATATTTGACCAACACATCTCTCGCTCACCTACACACACAATGGATATACTGAGCTGACGAGGGCACGGCCCCGACCGTTGGCAATTTGCATCCACGATTGTTCCTTTTTTTCCTCGACACATACATGCTATAAAATATAGAAATGATGTATTCTTTCGGTTTAAAAATGAAAAAAAAAATCGAGGCTGTGTTTTGTGCGATACAGGCTCCGGTTTCGCAGCAGCAGCAGCAGCGGCAGTAGCGTGGGTCTCTCGAGTTTGAGTTAGATAGGTCGCGGTTGTTGCGTATGCGACAAGATAAGCGCATAAGATAGCTCTACACCTCTCACTCTTTTTCTTTCTCTGTTTGCAAACCTCGTATATGTGTGTGTGTGCATGTTACGTTTTTTTTCTTTTGAACTTGCATCCGAGTATAGTGTAATTATATAGTCGTTTTATAGTCCGAATAGAAAACCATCAATAGGCAGCACGATTTACGTATCTATCTACTCTATTCGATTGCATAATAATATATAAAATATAAGAAAATTCAGTATTTTTACTGTTTGTACATATAATTATTTTTAAACTAACTATGTATGGGTTTGCGTTTTTGATTGAAATAAGCAAATTGGATGCGTACGAAAGTTGAGGACCTCTGTTCTCACACACACACACACACATACATACACACCGCTTTCAATTCGAGCAATTCCTGACCGAGTGAATGATCGTTGTCGACGTTGTAGTGACAACATCCGCTATAATCCGATTTCATTCATAAAACGTCTGTTATTAAAAGAGATACGATGCATGTGGTCTGAGAGTACGAACGGCGATCATCACACGCGTTGTCAGCGTGACGCACGCACGTGCACACAAACGCACCGAAATCACTATTCGATAATGGGGAAATAGTTTATTTTATTTTATTTTTTTTATAAATATATTAATTCCTTTAATTCGAATAAAGTCCCGAAACGACAACGAGGGGCGGACGTAGTAACGCTGTCGCCAAAAATTCTGATGGGTGGATATGGATGTGCTTTCGTACCAGTTGTGGTGTGTCTCCGTTTATAATGAAAAAGGGGCGTATACTTCGAAAAAAAAACCAATAAAAACGATCGTATAAAATGAATATAATCACAAAATTACTATAATCAAAAACATATCCGTATATATATATATATATATGTGTGTGTGTGTGTGTGCGTGTGTGTGCGTCGTTCAAAATATTACGTGGGTTCGATTATTCGTTGGTTCCGTTGGAGTTTAAAAAAAACGTGCACGACCATCGGCTTCCATTTCCTGCAGAGGACAGGATGAGGAAAAACGTACGAGGAAAAATCGTGCGGACTATGGAAATTCCGAAAATATTACATTTAGAATTATTATTTTAAAATATATAAATATAGAACAACGATAAGAAAGTCTCAACATTACTGAAAATTAATATGCTGATTTAAATTTGAGAATATTATGTGTTTTTTTTTTATTAATTACCGTCTTTAAATTCCGAAATGGGCCACTTTAAAATTGTAAAAAAGGGGTCACAAGTGGTCCTCGAGGCCCCATTTGTACGCTATTGCCGTTATGTAGCGTGAAAAAGGCAAGGTGATGATAATGACGGATACTCCAGCGATAATATTGTTGTACAAACATACGAATCGTCGATTATATGAAAATAATTATTGTAGAATGAAATATATATATATATATATATATATATATATATATATATATATATATATATATATATATATATATATATATATATATATAACACTGTCATACCGCTGACAAATGTTCACCACGTACACGGGTATTAATACGAAAACATGTTGAAATACGATGATAAAATGCTGATATCGCCACAACACGACGCCAAAAAGAAACAAAATATTCATATATATGTACGTTATGATATGTACGCACACTGACAGGAAGTATTGACCTTTGATGTCGTTTGACCTTTTTAAATAGATAATCTTGGGACGCGTGTTTTCATTCATAGTTAATAAAAGAGCGAACCCGACGAAAAAGCAAGCCCGAAAGGAAAATGAATTGATTAAAACCCGACAAAAGACTGGACGACCCAAAAGTGCGGAGCAAGGCGCAAGAATTATGATCCCGTCGTAATGAATGATAAAATATATAAACATTCGTCGTTTTTCGGTTGATAATTGTCGGACTGAACGTTGTAACTGTTTACGGTGTAAACACATCGCCCCATCTGTTGTCGAATTTTAACAAACGGGATTCCGCACACGATTGTGTGCGCGCTATCTGATGCTACATTTGCTATTATAATATATAAGTCGTGCTATTTTCGTTCTACTGAAAATTTATTTATCGCTGCGACGAATAAATAATAAACAAATAAATAAAAGACGAGTCGTCTGCGGCGCATACGTTTTCATACGAAATGAGGCCGTATTTGCATCGAAACGTGAAAACGACGCCGGAGTCCTTGGATGTGCATCAAGAGAAGAAAAGCATAACGTAAAACCTCGAAAGGGTCCGGAGTAGAATAAACAGAATCTAAAAAGTGAAGAGTTTGAGAGAGAGAAAAAAACACGGAATGATTACGTACGATTTTTAACTAAAGCAGATCCTGTCTAGACAAAGTGGATCTATTTTTTTCTGTCTTCGATATTTACATACGGAAAAGAGGTTAGCCGGCTAGACTTTTTAGTATTTCTTTTTATTATCGCAGCCGATAACGGAACGTAAGAAACAGTCGATAATTCAAGGTAAATATCATTAAAAAAACGTATTTTCAATTTTAGTCGCACATGCAAAACGTACAATAATAATAAATGTATACCGATTTCGTTCGGCCTTCAGACTTCCAGGTGCTGCTGCACTGAAAAATTGCACTATTTACGATAAAATTGAAAAAGCAATATATATATATATATATATATATATATATATATATATATATATATATATATATATATATATAACGGACAGGATTTGTAAGAGTAATGAAGAGCTGGCAATGATAATAATGTCTTACATAGCAACCGTAAAAAAAATACATATATTGTACATATAAACAAAAAAAATAAATAAATAAAATAACAATATAACGAAAACGAAGTTGTTTATGCGCTAGCTAATATTAGGCGACGATAACAGCGTACCGAGTTTAAAAATAACAAACAATTATGAAGAAAGTGTTCTAAATTGTTTATTAAATTAATGAGTCGGACAGGTCATCTTATTACGATCTAATAAACATGTAAACATCTTAATATATATATATATATATATATATATATATATATACATATATATTCAATCAAAATACTGACAAATTATGCGATATATTTTATTTAATAATAAAATGTTAAAATAATATAAATTTTCATATGGAAAATCTTGATGAATCGTCAGTTTTACACGGTGACCCATATTTACGCAATATATCCATATTTCCGACTAATTGACTAAAGACTGTCGTAATATCGGTAATAGTGATTCAATAATGGCTTCGGTCAGCAAATTATATATAGATAAGAGTGAGCCACTGGGAATAGGTAGGTGGATATTATTTATTTGCTAGTAAAAACAGTAAAATTTCATTCGCCATAGAGAAGGTTAAAACATATAAAATGCGGTTAAGCGATTCGATCCACTCGCAGATGAATTGATCGATCGTAAAAGCGGTTTTACGATCAACCTTCGGAAAAGGCACGAGCGTGGCATATCGCTGAAAATTAACTATCCAGGCGGAAATGGTGAAGTGACTTATTTTTTTTTTATTTTTCACAAAAACGTGGAAAATGAGCATAATTAAAAATGGGCGCGCGTACCGTTTTCGGCCTACTTTTCCGACAAAAATCACCACAAATAAACAGGAGCTAATTATAAAAGAGAGCACAGAAGAAGAAAAAAAAAAAGATGAAGAACGTCCCGTGTGATTTGTGTCAGGGCGGACAGATCTATTTTTCAATGAATATGTAAATATATATATATATATATATATATATATATATATATATATATATATATATATATATATATACAATGAATTAAATTCTGCTCTTTCGATATCATACGTTCTGATCTTATTATATCGATTTTATCGGTCACTTTTAATAGAATCGTTTAGTGAGCACATGGAACTCTGTCAGAAGCACATATGTATCTCTCAGACAGACATGGAAGACCTGGATTGTGTTGCAGTCAAAACAGTGTTATCGCGATGTGTCGAACAATTGTTCTCATCTGCCGGCAACCGATCCTCGCAGACGAGTGGGCGAGGATTTTTATTGTGCAATAGAATGCCTTATATCAGCAATAACTATAACTGATGTGTGACACGACAGTTGGCTTATAAATAATAGTAAACGAGAGTTAATGTAACGGATCGTTATTTAATTGACCGACCACTCCTATATGCCGTGTTTGGCGAATTAACAAATTCGACGATAAAAAGACAATAGGTGTATTGGGAGCGATAATCTTTTCAATTTCAAAGTTGCTTTCATACAAACAATATATAAAAGTGTTTATTTACGGGTCAAGTTGGGGTCATCGCTGTAAACCAACCGGACTATAATGTTTAATTACTAGTGTAATTAAATGTTAGATAAAAAAGGCATAACAGAGATTAGGAGTGGATAATGGAAACGACAGAGAACACAAATAACCTGACTTTTAATTATTAGTAATAAATGTATCCGAACGTTACACTAAAAATAATAGTGATAAGATTAAGCAGTTCCGCTTGGAACGATCGAATTCGTTATAATGAATTACACTATGTCGATTCGCTAAGTATTGAAAATTATTATAGTAAATGAACGAAATACTTGTGAGCGTCGAAAGGGTTAAATATATAAACATTACATCACGTTATCTCTTACAAGAGCCATCCGCTCCTCGTACACGTGAACATAAATTGGGCTCACGACTGACAGATAGTAGTAATTCCTTGTCGCTTATCAATGACTGGCGCCAGGTTTTTGGCTCATAGGCTCTTCGATTTGATTACGCGATTTTTTCGAATGCTATTTTTGCACTATAATCAGTAGAAAAAAAAACGTCTTATCACCATATACGTTAACGTGGATCATTTTGAAATACTCGCATACCTCAAAAAATGTACAATCTAATCATTAATAATAAAGACGAATATCTAGAAAACACGTTTCATAAACAAAGCCGTTGGCAGCTGTATTGAAATAAGGATGAATATACAGTGATGCGCTATGACAATCCAAATATTAATAATAACACTAGATGACTCTTCGTAAATGTCGCATGCATAATATATAAACAATGACGACCAGGTGAAAAAGATATTTAAGATTAAAAGCTAATTACACAGGCGACTCGTCAACAAAACACGTCATCTGTATGACGCACGTGAAAGGGTTCAAAAGACACAAGTCACGAGTTTTTCGTCCCATATTTACGTAAGCCTATATATATAAAAAAGTGATTACAACCGAAAGTGCGATAGGCTAAAATTACCGAATCTCCTCCCATAAATACACTCGATTTCGCCAAAATTGACGATGCGATTCAATGAAATAAAATTACATATCATCGTCGGATAATTTGCTCAAAAAAGTGCGACATGCGGATCTACAGCGCTATTCACGTGCCAAATTGAAGCATTTTATATCATGTAACGAACATAATAAACAACAACCTTCGTACGATATTGCTCTTATTGTGGCGGTTATCAGTCCCATTAAAAGCATAGTTATGCCGTATTAAAAAAAACACACACACACAAATAAAAAATAAATAGTATAGAAATATTCAACTAGTAGAGAATAAAGTGCGGAATTTTTTTTTGTTCCGTCTATATACAACAATAATGACTGCGGTGACTATGAAAAAATATTTTGCAAATGCATATATGTTATATTGCAGCAGAGAGCAGTAATGATTTCTTCGACATGAATTTATTCAAAGTGTGTATCTTGCTTCAAAACATGGCGTGAAGGTATTCATTACTTATTGTATCCGTGAATATCATTTTTGCTAGATGTAAATTGCTGATGAGAATGAAAACTATATTTGTATCGTTATGAAGAATATATGACAGCATAGAAAATTTATTTAAATAATTTTTTAAACCTAAAGGAAATATATTAAAATCATGATAAATTTAAATGTTAAATACTAATACGATAGATCCCTACATAAATAGCATGGGTCTATTATAGTAAAATTAATCAGTTTCTGTATCAAAGTATATATATTATACCTTTATAGTCATCGGTGTGAGGTAGTCTCAAATAACCATCGAACACAAAAGGCGTTAAGACTGAAAAGATGAAAATGTTCCTCGATCATTGGAAAATTTTCAAACCCTCCCATTGAAAAACCTTTTCCAGAAAATGGGTTAAGATTACCAAAACGGGAGATAAAAACAATACGAGATTCCATGACCCAAATATTATGGGCCCGATCCGAAATAGACGGTTGTTTACAACTTAGAAAATGTTTATTCATTCAGATGAAACGAGATGCAACGCCTATATGTCGTAATGGCATGCTGAGGCCGCATAAACGCCATAAAATACACATCTTAAAATCAAAATAATCCAAAAAATACGTAAAAATCTTTTTGTAATAATATTTATTTCCTCTGAAATCGAGTGAATTATAATAATCACAAACAGCATAGAATTAGACAAATGACATTATAAAGTTTAAAAAGTTGGAAGTTTAAATTTGCCGTTCACCTTTTTATAATTCTAAATCTTTTAATTTCTTAGAAATCTCGATAATAAAAAAAATAGACGTCTGCTCCATTAGAACGTCTACTTCGACTTCGAATGGCAAAAAATGGGGAAAAAATAAATAGATTGCATGTGGCGTGTCATAAATATCTTGTTTTTGGTCGACGAGCTATAAAAACTGGCTCGGTCGGGTAGCTACGACCGACCTTCAACCCTGCAGGGTCAATATTTCAACGAAAGTCTTTACGGTCGTTATTCGCACGTAAAAAGTTCCCATCGAACAAACGAGTTCAATAAAATTTTGCTTTTCAAAACGTTACCGAAATCCATAACTTTAGTGCCTTCCTCGAGGTGGTCGGGAAAAAAATCGACTTCAAACTGTAAAATGTTTAAAAGAATCAAGAGTATTATGTATTATTGATTATTCACATTAAAATGAGCAGATATATAATAAAACTACGTAATACTATATATGTATATTTGAAAAATAAAGTTAGAAATTGCCGTTGTATTTTGAGAAGTGGAATCGGTGAAATTTGACCAATGTCGTAGTATGGTTCTTCTGATTGAGTGGTTTCGCAAAAATAAATATACTATCGAATTCCAAGTATTTTTCTTTTTGAGCGCACTTGGACAAAAATACCATTGGAAATTATCAGAATTGTAGAGTGCTTGCTCGTCGATGCATTCCGAACTCTTCGCGGCAACGCAAAACAGGTAGATTAGTACTGCATTCCTGAGCGTGCCTTCAGACTACGAATCGCAACAGGTAAATGCACTTCTGGAATGCATTTCTTGAGAAGAAGAAACAAAACGAAGTGGAATGTCTGCGCGGCTCATAGGAGGAAGAAACAGAAGGGCGTCGATGCAAAAATCTGCACTTAAAAATGCAATTCTGAACTAGCAGCACATAAAGCATGAGAAAATCTGCACAGAATGCACGTATGAAAAAATAGCAGATGCATACGGTTGCAACAACAAAATGGCAGGGTGTTTACCTGAACATCAAAAACACCCACGGTCGACTATGAGAAGCAAAAAAAATGTTGTTTGCCGCCAACAAAAGCGCTTCTGAGAAACGTATCAAAAGGTGAGTGAGGTATATTGGTTTGATTTTTAGCTGGAACGGTTCCCATTGATTATCATCACAACTGGCCAGGTAGCTAAAAATCCATCATTCTCGGTACGCATGCACTCCGAAAGTAAACAAATGCAAATCCATAGAAGTGTACTACGTACACAACATACGGACATGTTGTTATTATTATATATATGTGTAATGGCGAAGGTGATTTTTAACCAAGGCTGTCCCATATTTACAGGTGTTACAAAAGCATAGTCGGTCAGAAATGTGTGTCGTATATATATCGAGTGCGTTATCAACAAATAATTACGTAGCTTCACATATGTGTATATATGTGTAATAATAACCGTGAGGATACCGCTTCCAAATCAAAATAAACCGATATTATATCTAAATGGTAGGCAAGGGCACAATAAACGCCTTGTAAATAAACGCAAAAGTTGCGTCATAGCGCAATCGCTGCGCTTTGTGACCCATTTTAGGTCACTTACTGGCACTGAGGAAGTGACCTAAAAAAATGGCTTTTTGGGTCAACTGGTGCTTCCAAAGGTGCATAGAAGCTCATTTCAGCGTAATTAACAACTCCGAGATTAGAGGCAATGACGACAAATGCGCAATAGAGCATGATCGAACGGCACGCGACTGACACACATACGACGAGGCTACTAGACCCAAATAAACACTATCTGCTAACGGCAATCAAATACTCGTACGTACATAGAACTATATATGCACTACACGATTTTTTCATTCATAATATTGAAAATAATGAGTTCATATACGGCTTGGTAATGTGATGTAATCTGAGAATCCGTTGCATTACAATCTGCGGTACTGGAAACATTCCTAAATTGAACCTCAGATCTCTACAACTTTCGATACTATTCTACTTTGATATGATGTAGCAATTCAATGAAATCTGCAAGTCCTATCTATTATTTTAAAATTAAAGAAAATATTAAATATTCTATATTACTTTTAGCTAACTGAAATGAAATAAATAACATGTTTTGTTTATCTACATCAAATTCTATTAAATTAGGCCAAAAAACAAAAATCAAACAGTAAAAAAAACAAAAGCATATATCTGCGATCGTTCCAAAAACACTCAGCAATCCCAACTTGTTTACAACACTCAAGAAGGAATGGAAAATCATTTTTTTTCTAAGAATTCCTAATAATAAAAAGGCGAAGAAACACAAGTGTGCGAAATCATCTAAAACCGAAAAAGCCGCAATTGACGAGAGCACAACACAAAATTTGAGAAAAAAAATTCCGAGAATCTGCAAAATACCCCAGCATTATAGAATAAACAGGAAAACGTGAACACACTAACAAGTGAACAAACAAACCGCTAGTACATGTGGACGACGGCACATCATTTCGATGAACTCGAATGAAATCATCAATTGTCAGAGCCGTGTGCATCATCACCATCACTACCATAATCATCATCATCATCATCACATCCATCACGAATTGTCATCGCACATTGGCAGTGCTGGTTTATTTATATATAGTTTGTTGTTGTTTTTATTTTTTTCTCACGGGATAAAAAAAATTACTTACGTTGACGTCTGGGCAAAAATGAAACCGAGCACCGATGAATCACTAGTAAATACAAAATTGCCAGTTAATCTAATTTTAATCTGTCCCGGTGGCCTGGTTTATTTCTCATTTTTCAAACGTCATAACGATTAATTCATCAATCGCGTGCTTCAATGTATGTACATATATATACATATGAATAATTTTTTTTACCGGACAATAATGATGATCGAGAACTAAATATGCATGCGAATGGCGCATACGTGCTCAATTGAGTAGAAAATAAAAAGATGTGACCGTGCGAAAGTAGAGGATCGAACACGTACTGTTATTATATTATCATCAAAAGCCAGTAAAGATAGCCGATTAATGGAATTTTTCTATTCGTATTCTGGCTCGTTAAGTTTTCAAGGGTTCAGAATAAAATCCGAACCGTAGTCCATTATAAATGACGCAGTTCGCTACCTCTATAAAATATGTTTATTTTTGAATAAATAAATATTTCAATGAGTTATTAAAAATATATTATAGTAATAGAATATGCGAGTATATAAAATTATGTAATTTGAATAAAAATATTATAAGGATGCACATTAAATCTAGATATTGTTTTATATAAAATGGCAAAATGTTAGATCATTACAGAGAGCCTAATATCAATAGCGCGATCCTATTAAGGTAATCCTGAAGCATAACACAAGATCCTGTATTGAGGAGGCTTGAATAAAACAATGCGTCTAAAAATAGAAACAATTATTTCAGTAACGACTACTCCTACATTGTGACTGTGGTTTATTAATGGCAAAAACCTGGTCGATTTTGAATATTTATAGTAAGAGTCGAGGCCGTCGTGGGTTTTATATACCCAACTATGCCGCCTCCGGCCGTTGTCCAACAAATTTCATTGATAAAGTTGAACAATGGATACCACGCGCC
This sequence comes from Leptonema lineaticorne, assembly GCA_024500535.1. Taxonomy (NCBI): domain Eukaryota; kingdom Metazoa; phylum Arthropoda; class Insecta; order Trichoptera; family Hydropsychidae; genus Leptonema; species Leptonema lineaticorne. The sequence continues at coordinate 2,586,779 of JANIJI010000061.1, forward strand.
GGAAGTGGAGACACACACCTCTTCACGGCTCCATCACCACTATCATTATCAGCATCATCATCATCATCATCATCATCACCATAGCTAGTTATGGCTACATCGTGGGTTTTTCTGCATGTGTGGGTCGATTCACATAATATGCGGTCACGGGAGAACGAGCAACGAAAACGCATGCGAACCAGCAATGGAAAGTCTAGTCGTCCCACTAGGAAAATTCTCACGGTAAACGGTGAAAATTTCCACCGTTAACGGTATTACGGTAGAAAGAATGTTTTGTTTACGTTTCGTTCAAAACAATAACAACCGCCGTAACTAGACGACGGAGAAAAAAAAACGAAACGATAGCTTATCATTGTGAAAAACGAACTCTTGAGCGATCGCGTTCTACTAAAAATAGTATAAAAAGGTGGCCGTATTGAAATACCATAGTAAATTGTTTACCGATTATAATATTTCATAGTTATGACACGAATTGTGAGAAAACGACACTGACCTATTTTACGGAGAGGCTACGTGAAACCTGATGTGATTGCAACTACGACTGACATATCCGTTTGCTCAACTCATACAATGTATGTGTGTGCATGGCATGGCTCTTTCTTTTTTGCGATTCTCATCGCGAAATGCAATAATAATTGTACGAGGACAGATATTGTATGCGCCGTTTTAAAAAATCGTGGGATTTACACTATGAAATCATAACCGACATAAATAATGTTCGCATTCCTAAATTTTGCTAGCTCAAGGATAAAAATGACACAGCGTTTTAAATTGGCCGAAGTTGATTCCAATTAATGCAGTGCCACATAAAAGTGCCCAGATGCGGCAATGACGGCGAAAAAAAATAATCCTGCAAAAAAAATCAAAATTTTTCACCTTGATCGTTGATCCGTAGAGAAGACAGTGCTTTTGAACCGTTTCAAAAACTTAAAAATAATATTTCAACTAATAAAAATATTGAATATTTATAAATTATTATATCCACTGATATGAATTCAGGATATAAAACGGAAAATCATTTCATTGAGTAGTTGAAAATCACTGATATGGAACTGTGACAATTCAGCGTATTTCCAAAGATAGCCTTAAACTAAATAATCAACTATCAATAGTGCCAACTTAAATAGTGCGCGACACATTATATTTATCATATAGCTCTTTTAGCTGAAATTTCATCCTACAATGTCCCTATGTAGACTTATATATCTGTCTCGATTTCGAAATATATAGTATATATAAACCAAAGAACAAATGTTCGTGCAAACTCCGTTTCGATTGCGAAACGTCAACAATATATCAATTTACCGTGCATATAGCAAGTACTGGGAATCAGAGAGAGTGGTATCGGCGCCGTCACCAACTTCCCACAGAGCGGCCATATAAAGCCTTATAAGCCGCGACCAGATGTTTTGACCGGTGCATGATTCATCTCAACGATGGCTGCGATGAATAACAACGATTACTGTTATGTACACACAGTAAGTCATCGAGGTGCAGCTTTATGGGCACAATGGCGAAACGCACGATCACCCCGTTGAAATAATTCAGTCAATGAATGAATCATCCTCGTTCATCTCAATGCACGATGTGTCGAAAAATAACCGATGAAGCAATCGGTGCACACCCTAACGAAATGAAAATCTGATAATAGACCCTTATCTGAACATAACGTAATGACGTACATTACGAAACAATATTTTTTACCTCATCCGATGACGATTCTATAGATATACTATGTGCAGTATTTATGGCGTCCTTGATGATTACACAACTTCCAGTAGAATACTGTATCTGTTTTCATTGATTTTTTTGCGGTTGCTACTGTATTGCAACGTAAATAATCTCAATTATCAATTAGTCTAAATATATAAACTAAAATATTTACCATCCGATTATAATATGGCCATTTTAATATTAAAAGAAAAGTTTATTGGTTCAGATATGGAAATTAAAACAATATTCGATTTATTTTCTTCGACAAAACAAACGAAACACTTGTTCGACTAAATGTTGACTTTAATTCGATTACGTAAAGTGCGTAAAAAACATGCGTAAAGTAAAAATGCTGACACCTGAATAGAAACAATTAATAACAATGTTGGTCCGTGTCAATGTGTATACAAATATATATATATATATATATATATATATATATATATATGAAAAAAAATAGCAAACGGTTCACCTGTACATAATAATATTGTATACAAATAACGGCTCATGAGGCCCCTGCAGACAACGTAAGGTTAAGTAAACGTAAACAAAACGCGAAGAAGAAAAAGGAGGTCAGGTGCAGAATGTTGCGGCACTGGTCGATTAGCCAACCGGAGACTTGGTACGTTGTTCATAAATAAAATGTATACACACATACGAAAATAAAAATAAAAAGTGACCAAAAAAGAAAGGAAGACATTGGCTTCTACGAAGAGAGTGGCTTAAAGCGATAGAAAGAAAAAAATACCCTCATGTCGCAATAATACCGCAACATTCAACATCATCATCATCAACAACAACAACAACAACAGCAACAGCATCGATAATAACAACAACAACAACAACATGGTGAAAATGTAGGAAGTGAGCTCAAGAGTGCGTGTGAAAGTTCGACTGGTGAATGTCGAAGAAATTGCCGTTCTATTAACGACGACGACGCGCAATAGCATATGTGATGTGTGTATGTATGTTTGTGTGCGGTAATTGTGCAATAACTATTAAAAATACAACGCAATAATGCGACGTCGTAGATCGAGACCGACTTCCATCATCACAGCAAGGTCTTTTATAACGAAAACGTAGCATTGACTTTCTTCTGATTATAAAATCGTAGCATCAGATATGATGAAACTGATAAAAAAAACCGCATTAAAAATTATAATTTACGATAAAAGACGGACAAACTATTGTTAAAAATTCAATTTAACTAACAAACTATTAACGCTGTCCTTCATTCACTTGATAAAAATAGATAAAAGTCCTCTAAAATTATTCTGGATCGGCTAATAAAAATTCTCATTTTGAAGCTATATACTTTTGGAGGACGCGGTGTCAATTATTTGTCACGATTCAAGGCGGTTGGACCACTATTTTTTAATGTGTTATTTTTTCACTTGACCTGGCATTTTCAGGTTGCCGCCGTCATGAAACAGGGCAATTGGTCTATGAGGCGCATAATTTTGCAGAATTGTTGCATCCTTTCGTATGATGTCACCGTGCAAATTGAAACGAAAGCAAAAATTCTATCGCACGTCCTGATATTACAAAATAAATTACGCTATCGAAACCGAATGGAAAAAAATCTATGCTCGAAATTTTGTTATTGGCAAGATAAACATGCAATAAAAACAATATTAAAATTAATCGCAAACACTGTTAATAGTGCTAAAAATAACAAGTTTATGATAAGAAAGTTATTTTCGAAATTAATCAAACACTTAATGCTAACGAGAAGTCGCAAAGTGTTAATCATTGGTAATTCCTTAAATTCTGACAAAAAATTCATCAAAATTCAATACTATAAATAAAGGTTTTCGATAACAATGATTTGGAACTTACTGCTCTTAGAAAATGTCCAGTTTCTAAACATCTGCTTTGTAATATATAACTAATTATTTTAGACACTGGTATAATTCTTATTTTTCCTGCGTCACATTTAAAAGCTGATGAACCAAAAATACGTTAAGATCTCAAAATAATACATTACCAATAATCTACTGATTACGCACTAACAATTCGATTTCCGAAATAAATCAGAACCTCACGTTCGGAGCGAAGATGAAAGACAACCATCGAACATAGACGAGAATAAAATGGAAGAGAGAAGAAAAAACACACAATAAAAACAAAAATAACCCATGATCAAATAATAATGCGGCATTATGATTGAGTTTGGTTTTAGTTGAGGAAAAGGGGCACGCTTATACATACATATGTATGTCCGAAGGGAAAAGGCGAGGGTGGTACATTTTATACGCATGATTGGAAAAGAGAAGGCGAAGGAAAAACAAACGTCGCCGGGGCAGCAAACAACAGACACCAAATTAACCGAGAAAATATTTGCAGACGGGGAAAATGAGTTGTTTTCCATCGGCGCCGCGAGCCTTACGCAGCCTTAAGCTCGGAAAATCCACGAAACGCTAATCGTGTCCATATATTTTCCACATTTTTTTTTCATTCGTCATCATCATCATCATCATCGATGCGACTATTACCGGTACTATTACTATACTACTACGAATATCATCATTATCATCATCATCATCACCGTAGCAGCAGCGATCATCATGTCTATAATTAACCCCATCGACGCCGACGGCGCATAAACATTACAATAATAGCAATAAATAAAATAACGGCGGACGAGACACGTCACGATGATGACGTCACGAGAGCCTTACTGCGCAGTTAGGAGAGTGTTGCCATTATAAAAAGCACAATGCACAAGAGGAACTTTGCTTACAATGGCAATAACGATAATTATGGCAACGAACGGCAAATTCGCTACGACAAAATAGCCAAAAAAATCTACGCCAGAAATCCGCTAGTTCTAGATAAGGAAATATGCGCGCTAAAGGTGAATACACATTGGCAAGAAACTAACTAGATTATATATGTATGGTATACACTATATATAGACAGATAATCAAGCTAATTGTATATTGTGATTACGTTTCAGTTTCAAAAGGCCTTAGATTTTTTCAAGTACAGCTCCATTTCCTTTGTATTACTTAATTAGATTTCAACCTTTTCACTGTCTTAAAGAAAATTCTGCAGTGCAAATTTGTAATAGCGCTCTCATATTTGCGTATGTTAGGACATTACGTAACATAAAGAGAGTTGCACGTCGTATCGAAACGCGCACTTTCGAACGAGATGTACCTCGTGAAAAGGAGAAGAGTCGATTTTTTTTAGAGTACAGTTAATTTCTGTGTTACGGTTAAAGTACGTGCATACATACGCGGAACAATGTTATTGTTGATGTTATGTTACGTATAGTCGGATAGAAAGTGCAATAACGGAAGGAATGTGGCGTCGTTGAATAGAATTCCGCGGCAATAGCACCGAGCAAGCAACAGCAACAACGACAACGACAACAACAACAACACAACAACATTAACAACATCAAAAAGCAAGCAAGCGAGCAGCCATATAACTGTTCCGTCGTAAAAGAAAGAGAAGTTGAGGAATGCCGTTATACGAAAGAGAGCTCGCGAGCGAGCGGTCGAGAACCCAAGCGACGCAATCCCAAGACTAAAATCTTTAAATACACTGTTGAGGAATGTGCTTCAAGAATACGGCGCAGAAAAGGAACGAGACCTGATGCTCGAAAAAGAAAGAAAATGGCGAAGGTACGAAAAATGCATCGCGCATCCTAATTATACCACATCTACAGCAAGTATTGTTATTCAAAATCAATTTAGTCATAACAGATAAATTGATCCTTTATAAAATTATATTAAAGCGTTATCTGATAGATCGCAAACGCAATTGTGCAATAAGTGCCGGCAACTGGTTAGTTTCCGTCGAGGGTTCCGCATCAGCGTATCTGGAGCTGCGATGCAAAGAACGCGCTGACGATGCTGATGCCGATGCCAAAGCAAGACGGACGACACGACAGAAAGGGAAAGGTATAGGCATAGCAGTTGGTGTATGGAATGCGGGGCCCCCAGGAATCGTCGGTTAATTTTGGACGTCTAGACGGAGCGCGTCTCGCTCGCTCTCTTTCGCGACCAACGACCAACGATGAACTTGCGACCAGCGATGAATGAGCTGACGAGGCCCTTCACCTTTCACAAACAAATATGCATTTACACACACACACACTATTATAGACTGTATTAGAGATAGGAATGTCGACTCCGTGAGAAAATATTCGACTCCCGACTCCAATACATGTCGATTTAGGTACTACAGTTCTAGCTGTTTTTTGCGCAGTCATATTCAATTCCATATTTTGATAAAATAATTTCAAGTTTATGGGAAAAATATATCAACTTTAATCACAAACAAAACCAATGATTTTCAATATGTAAATGGATCTCGAATGGCGAGAATTCGTATTAGGCGTCAAATCATCTACACTGCGGTTTATGAATCATATTAAGTTTCAACTCCGTGGGAGAATTTTCAATTCATATAATAATATCAAACTGTTTCAATAAATGTAAAATATATAACTGTTAAATAACAATATTTTATTAATTTATCGATTCAACAAAAATAACATTTAAATATAATAATATATCATACAAATTGAAAATGATCAATCAATACAAATCATTATCTAACAAATTTATTACACACAAACGTATGCACAAACAAAACACAATTAATCCGATAAATACATTTATTGCATATATATATTTAAACCTGATAACGAGCGGGTTAAAAAAGCGCAACACAAAAACGTACACAAACATATATTCTACATAACGAATATTTTTTAAACTACCGATTTATACAATTTTATTAATTGAATCATGTAAATAAAATATTTCACGGGTCAATCGTGCAAATTTAAAATTTAAAGAAAACACACACACACATATATTAGATATATAATAAAGCATAAAAGTGTCATAAATGCAATGTTTAGAGTCGTAAAAATAATCAAATACCCACATTAATGGCGTAATTTTTACTATTTTATTTATTGCGTCGAGACACAATTTCATGGCAATTATGCGGTGTTACAAGACAGAAAAAAAAATGGCAAAAGATGCGATAATCGACGCACAATATTATAAAATAATAATAACGTATAATAAGCAGTATTCTCAGCATCAAAACAAATTCAAATTATCGAAGCATTGCAATATATATATATATTTATATACATAAATATATAATAATAAATAATACATACAAAACAATAAAATTATTTTATCGTATGCATCCATTTTTTCCTCGAATACAAGGGCATATTCTTCACACGTATATTGAAAATTATATTATATATTATGAAAATTATATATATATATATATATATATATATATATATATATATATATATATATATATATATATATGTCGTGTTTGAAAAATTATGTAAGTGTTTGACTTACTTCACAGTAGTTTTTTAGCATGGCACTTGTGCAACAATAATTATTCGCAAATCGCATTAAAAAGTACGATTGACAATGTAGAAAGTGTCAATCGTTAACAAAAGTCGAGCACTCACTAAAATAATGTAATAATATTATATGTGTATATATTTCGATCGAATAATAATAATAATAATATATAAATGAATTAAAAACATGTACGGATATAATAAAAAAACGTAGGTAGAAAAATATACATACCTCTAATTATTGAATTAAAATATGTTTATATATAATATTATTATATTATAAAAAAATATATAATGTATTTACAATTTTATTCATAAAATCCGAACATGATTAAAGAATGAAAGAGTAAAAATGATTCATGAAAATATGAATCACTCGATATTTGTTTTACTTTATAGAAATTATTTTTAATATAAATGAAATAAAACATTTTTACATTCATTGATGCGAACTCGCAATATGTTATATATTTGAAAATTGTAACCTAACGTTTAAAAAAAACTTGTTTTAATACATATACATATATATAATTTCTATATGAATTATTATGCCTCAAAAGTACAATATAACATTTTTGTTTAATTATTTTTTAATATAATTGCAATCAAAATAAAATAAAATTATATACATATATATATAAAAGGGGAAGGGGAAATGCGAATTTCGTTCCACTTTCGCATTTCCCAGTTCGTTTTCACGACGCGAAAGTGTACGCTTATATAAACAAAATTTCGTACGCGAAAACAAAATCGAATAATAATAATAATAATAATAATAAACAAAAACAAAAAAATTAACGACGACACCAAAACAAACTAACGTATACGCGTCTTTTTTGCGTGAATTGATAATACACACAAAAACTTACGAAGAACGTTCGAAAAAGAGGGAAAAAAGCGCAAACACGTTTCCAAATAAATATTACGCAGATTTTCAAAATAAACGATTTATTTTTTATTTTTTTTATTTCCACTATATCGACGATTAATTCGCTAATTATATAATTGCAGTCGATTATGACTGCACTACAAATGGCGCCGTTCGTGCCCTACATAAAAATGCTATTTTTTTCTTATTTTACAATATTACGCAATTCGTAGATGTAATTAGTGATGCAATTAGTGCTTGTGCGAGTATATTTTTGTTATAATTAAATAACGTATGTAACGTTTGAACCGCGGACTATGGACGCAAAACACGTTAATTACAAACGAAATACGCATTTATAACGACAAATAACGATTGTGTATAAAAAAATGCATCGAGTGAATCTGTTTTTTTTTTTTTAATATATACACCTATATATAACAAAAATAAATTATGAACGTTAAATGCGTAGTTTCATTTTTGAGGAGGAAATTAAACGTTATAAAAAACCGCTTAATGGCACACTCATTTTGATATTTCGAAAATTTTGCAATGAAAACATTCGATTTTCAACAAAATACAACTAATGTCACCGTCATTATAGGCAATGTAAACATTGAAAAAAAAAATAAGCGTACTCACATTGAAATTTCTCATTACGGAGCGCTTTGTTATGATTTGTATTAAAAAGTAAAAAAATAACTATAAACGCGCGTAAAATATTTTCATTGTAACTCTGACGAATATTATTATTATCCAAAACAAACGATTTACGTACGTTAAAAAACCCATTTTTTACACGCGTCTAAAAAAATATAATCGAAAAGATAAACAATAGATTAGAATCTATATTAGCGCATACTTTTTTAAAAATTTTAATCGTACGTAATTCGTCGAAATAAACGAATTCTATAAACGGGAACGATGCTATGAAAAATTGCGAATTTTAGTCTCAAAATGCACTGTTATGACTGAAATTTCTCACGTTAACTGCGCAACATTCTCGTTTTACCGTTACGCGGAGAAATTTACTTTTTTTATACTTATAATTATTAACGCGCTTTTTGTTTTGTTTACATTTTTACGAATCGAGTTTCGAAATTTAAATTGGAAATAAATAAAAATATATTATCGATAATATTTTTGAATTCGTATTTTAAACGCATATTATCAAATATATTTTCATTTGTTTTAAAATAAATATTAAAAAGTGCAACGTTATAAATTAAAACGAAATTTCGCTCGATATATTTTAAGATATGCGAGAAAAAAAATCTAAATATTTATATTGCGAAAAATACAAAATTGAAGGTGAATGTTACGCGGATAATCTAGAAAACATTTTTACGATCGTTATTTATAATATAGACTCGGACGTAAAACAACTATACGTATTACGATTCATAAACACTTTGGAGAAAACGATCGGTAGAAATTTTTACATCGTCGATTATGGACAATAAACGCATTGTTATTATTCGTACTAAACATATTTACGTCAAACATTATAATATTATATATGTACGCAATAGTTTTATGCAAAATTAATAATAGCGTTTGTCGTTACCGCATACGAAATAATATAAAAATAATAAATATTTGAAACGCGGATACGGCCGTTTAAAACGTCGTTAGAATCGCAACGGTTTCCGATTCAAAATCAAAACAAACCGGCGCTTTTCCCGCGCGTTCTCAACGTAAACAAGGGGGATAGAAGCGGGACGTGTGCGCGTGTTTATTTATTTGTATTTTTTTTTTTTTGTCGATATTCACCTTTTTGTGGTTTTGTCTCTTGACGGCCTGTCGGCCGTCGTCGAAGCCCAGTATCCTGAGAATCCTGTTGGCGGCCGCCAGCAGCGTTCTGACTCCGCGCGACCTCTTTGCCGTGTTTCTCGCCGGGATCATCGAACTCATCGCAGGGGAAGAGACCCCGCCGCGGGCATTCACACAACCCGCCACAACAACAATTACAAAATATTATTATACTATTGTACTATTATTATTATTGTTATTATTATTATTATTATTATTATTAAAAATAAGTCGACACTATTTTAAAATAATATACGCGAAAGATTAAATAAATTGTGCACGTAGATTTTGATTTATGAAATGAAAACAAAAAAAAAACAACTGGTTATGTATCGCGGCCGTTTGTTTGTTTGCGTGAGAGAAAGCGCGCGTAAACAAACACAAGTGATGCGATGGTAACGCAACGACGCGCAACGTGCTAACGCTGCAGCGTCCGACCGGCGACTGTCCGCAGTGGACGCGCTCCAAAACGACGCTGGGGGCGCGACAGACGGAGAGGGGAGCGGGAGCGAAGAGAGAAAGAGAGAGAGAGAGAGAGAGAGAGGAGGAACAGCGCCGCGCGAAGGGCCCGCGGGAGTGCGCGGCGGGGGGGAGGGCGATACGTGTGGGCGCACGTGTTGGAGCGCCGTGCGCATGCGCAGCTCTTTTTACTAGCGCGACGCCGATAAATGCGTCTCTTTCTCTCGCACTACGCGCGTCTCATTCGACGAGGGTTGTTCGTAGCGTGCGGAACTAGGTTCGCCGTTATATGTTTGTATGTACGCGTAGCGGCAGAAGGCGCGAAAAGTCTTAACAGCGTTTATCGCGACCGTGATCTTCGCGAAATATTTACACTATACTATATGATACGCTTTTAACAAAATGAACGAAATAATACTATGTAAATAAATACTCGAACTTTACTATTATCATATATATTTTCATAAAATTTTCATCATCATTTAATTCTATATAAATTAATTACTATACTATATATTGAACACAATTATTATACAATCTATGTAGTAATACAGTATAATATTGAGGTAGAACGATCTAATACATCTCATCGAATGACTAATGAAAAATGAATGACAAATCTTTATGCGGGTACTTTTAAAAAAAAAACATTGAGCTAAGATAACACTTTCGTGTATTATTATTTTTTATTTTACAAATATTCTTTCCCCGATTGATAGTTAACCGTGTTATAATGTTCGTTTTTATAACTGCGGTTTTAAAACGGAATTATCGCTTTATTTAAACTAATAAATTCGCCGTCAAAATATACGCGCGAATTCAATAAAATGCCGAACGGAAATTTAATGGTCCGCATTTCGCACGACATCACCGATACGCGCGGTTATAAAAGTTTTAAAATACGACCATCGCCCGCGTTGAATCGGCTAAGAAAAAAAATGAAAGGTTCTCGTTCGGGCGGTCCTTAATTTACAAGTTAATATTTTTTTTTATTTTTTATATTCGGGAATCGTATTTAAAATTCGAAATCGTAACGGTATCGAATTGCGACCATTAAACGCGATGAAAAATGAATGAAAACGATACGGATTGTATGAATGAAGATTTGGTAAAAAAAAAAAAAGAAAACCATTTTTTATTCAATTTTAGTAATACTAAAAATATGCAAAATATCGTAAAAGTAAAAATCGATCATTATAGAATTATAAATTTTACGTTTTGAAAATATGCTCTAAATTGATCTATTTGGCAATTTATCTCATAAATAATAAATATTTTATTTATTGTGAAAAAAAACATTACATTACATTATTGATGAGCTCACTTTTTATATTATAAGAAAAAAACTAAAAATAAATATTTGTATTCGAAATACCCTAGTCATGATGACATATTTCTTCTATATCTAAAATTTAAATGTTACAAATCAAACCAAACATGTTAGAAAATATTTATCAAGAATTTGTCCCGTAGTTGTAATGGGAATATATATATATATATATATATATATATATATATATATATATATATATATATATATATATATATACACATATATGATAAATATGTGAATAATGTTGTTTATATACAAAGTACAATGAGTCAACTCAATGAACTTGTTTACAAAATCCGAAATCCATAAAATATATGTATACATTTTTATAAATTACTCTATACTAATAAACAATTTTTTTCGGTATGTGGCGGAAGAAAGTTAAAACCTCTAAAAATAGTCGTGAGAAACTTTTAAGCGTGAAAAGTCGAAAATTACAAAGGATTTCTGAGAACTTTCGACAAATATGAAACACATCTTTAAAATTTAATCACGATTTCTGTCGCGAAAAAAGAAACACAGTTGACGCTATACGAGAGTTTTTCCAAATATAAAAAAATAAACTTTTTTTATACGTCTTTCTAAATAAAGAAAAACCATCGATAAATATGACAAACTCGCCTCGCGTTCAACTTTCTTTACAAAACTTATGAACGAGAACCTTTTTACTGAACATCATAGTGGCATAAAGAAAGAAAGGAGGGTTAAGAATAAAAAAAATTGAAGAAAAACCTTAGTAGTGTGAGGGTAGTAGATTATATGTAGTACACTTTCATGGGTCGGATGATATGGATGTTGTTAACGGAGGCCTCGTGCTTTTCATGCTTTCGACATTACACGGCAATATAGAACACGATGAGGCATAAAAGCAAAATATGACCGAAAGGTCACAGGTTGTATTCGTCAAAAGATGCGGCAATACAAAAATTTTTCAACCCCTACGATGAAACGCCCCCACGGACTCGATACAAAATCAGTGGTGATCAAGCTTTAGCCCCCAGTTGTGTAAACATGAAGTTTTTAAGTTCAAAAAAATATTTTATTTTGTATGGTAATTTATATAAATGTAAAAGATCCATATGGTCTGCTTAACACTCGTATCACATTATTCATTCACGTAGTAAATTTAGCAAACTTTAATTTATTAACCATATTATAAAATTAAGATCATCGATCCATCTGAATAAACTGACTAATGATAGCATAAATGTTAACAAGAAAAATTTTTACTATCTTCCAGAAGTTCTAACATGAGCTATTTATTCATTACTTTTTGAAACAAAAATCGGTGGTTAAGGTTCACATCATGAGGATTCCCAAAGACTGAATAAATATTTACTATGTTAAGAAGATGGAAATCAACATTTGAAAAATAAAAGCTATAAATAGGAATAGTTGAAGGCATCTATTAGAATGATAATAATATAAAATACTATAACAACTCGAATTTAGTATATATTTTATATTAAAAGATTTTTTCTACTACAAAAATAGAATTTCTTAGTTTAAAAAAAAATATTATCACAATTGTTATAATGATTAATTCTATTTTTATACACTTTTCTTTACATATATAATATAGAATATAACATAACAATTATTCTTAGGAAAAAATTGAGTCGAATCTACAGTTAAAGCTTCAGCAAAACCGCCCATTGTATACCCCTGGCCTTAGGGCTTTTCCTACTCGCGTCGCAGATTGATGTTCAACGTATTGTATTCGCCAGAAGGGCATAATGGCTGTTTCTTTTCAAAACTTTATTATTAAGTCCATTCTATATAAGACGGGGTAAACAAGACGACATAAATAATCGCACGATAACACAATTATTATATTATACATGCATTTATACGACAAATGAAGAAGCTTTTAAACTCAAAAAGTAAGGTGAATTTGTTTATAAAATGTAAATTCTTTATTTATTCTTCAAAATCAATTTCATCCCCTTCAAAATAATCCCTATCCGATAAAACACACTTTTGCCAACATTTTTTCCGGTCCTCGAAACAGTCGGAATAGTCTTTTTCCGGTATAGCTTTCAAGACCTTATTCGATTCGGTTTTTATCTCCTCAATCGTGTCAGAACGGCGTCCCCGCATTGGCCTTTGGAGTTTGCTGAATAGCCGGAAGTCGCACGGAGCCAAATCGGGAGAATACGGTGGTTGCAACATGGTGCATTATCGTGATATTTGCTAAAAACTCGTAACCACCATGGTTACGAGTTTTTAGCAAAAAAGTCACGAAGAACCAATGCAGTATGCCATGGTGCATTGTCATGATAAAGGAACCAAGAGTTGTAAAAACACGTGTAACTAGGAGATAATTAAACCTTTTGACAAACAGACGCTTGATAAATATTCTACCAACCTAGTCCAATGACAGTCCTAGCAATCTAGGCAAAAAAATACGATTTACCTGCCTTCCTAATGTATATAAAATTATTAAAAATCAAAAACATGTATACGTTATATTTGTCGATATCAATTAATCAAAACTGATACAGACCATTCAACAACCGTATTATATAAAACAGGAAAGACACGTGAAAACCGCAACGGCTATTTTAAATATGTTGTCGTAACGTTCAGACGCCAAAGGAACTAAACGCGTGGAAAAACAACACCGCAAATTGGCACCTGATAGACAACGAAGCGGCGCGTGATTCGCGACGTAAAACAAATATAAAATAACACACAAATATATATATATATATATATATATATATATATATATATATATATATATATATAATGGCGTTATCGAACCGCTCTTCGACGCTTATTATCGTCGATTAATCTTGTTTTTACGGCGCTGACGAAACGGTTGCCAAATTTCAATAAATAGTATCGATCGTAACGTCCATCGTTGTTATTGTGTTTATGCAAAAAAAAAGATAAATAAATAAATACGCGAAAACAGTATTGGAAAATTTCGCAATGGTCGAATTGCGATAAAATATTTTTTCGGCGACGTAACCGAACGATTTTACGCCGTTTTGTAAGCAATTAAATGTGCAGTTACAATATGGAAATTTTGCACTGCAACTTGTTTATTTCACAAATAGTTGTTTGTATATAGTCACATGATATATATATAAATATATATATATATATATATATATATATATATATATATATATATATATTTCTTTATATTATATATTAATACATATAACGTTTTCTATTTTTATATAATATTATATTAACGATTAATAAAAAATACTATTAATAGAATATTTTAGAAATTCTGGAACAATGATATCTTAAACTCAATATTAAAATTAAATAAATTTAATAATCATCACATATAACGATATTAAATAAAATATATCGATTGCACTTAAATTGGTAGCATAAATACTTTTAGCTCTAAGTCTATTTTTTTTCATCTCAATACGGTGATTTACAAATTTTTAAATTTGAATAACTTTGAAATATTATATTTTTATATAATATATAAGATTAATTCGATTATATTTTATAAATACTACAGCCCAATATACGCCCATGTTGAAATATTCATAAATGTCAAAAAATATTGACTTGCCTTTTAAACAATGAATTAATATTTTTTATATATATATAATATTATGATCTCTAAAAATGCCAGTAGGAGTTCAATTTTTTGCTAATTAGTATTGTTATTAATTTTATAAACATCAATGGTTGATATCGACTTATCATTTTCAAAATGTCACCATTATTATACGCATATAACACTGTGATAAAAAAATAATGTGAATTTCATACCCTTCAAAGTAATCCTCGTTCGATAAAACGCACTTTTACCAACGCTTTCTCCAGTCGGAATAGTCTTTTTTCCGATATAGTCTTCAAGACCTTATTTGATTCGGTTTTTATCGCCTCAATCGTGTCAAAACGGCGTCCTTGCATTGACCTTTTGATTTTGCTGAATAGCCAGAAATCGCACGGAGTCAATCGGTCGAATACGGCGGTTGCGAGTTTTTGGCAAAAAAGTCGCGAAGAACCAATGCAATATGCCATGGTGCATTGTCATGATAAAGGAACCAAGAGTTGTAAAAACACGTGTAACTAGGAGATAATTAAACCTTTTGACAAATGTTATAGACAGTCCTACCAAGAGTTTTAAATGAAAATTTCATCTTACTTTTTGATCACACTATATAAATATATTTTTAATAATTATTTGATTTTATTATAACATAATTTATATATTATATAAATGTATCGTTTATATCGCACGTACAGAGCTTACGAAATACATACGATTTTTATGAAATAAAAGGATCTCGCAATTTAGAGGATATTATAAAATATCCCATAAAAGGATAGAAGGCGGAGGGCGAATTCCCGCCAAAATCCGACGCAAGAATCCGAGAATGCGTAGAGAAAATCCTAATATCGTAAAGAAATACCTTTATGATCCGCACGGTCCGGCTTATAGTAATACACATACTGTTTTACGATCGAAAAACCCGCGACTAATGGGATTCTCGACATTATACACAATCAACACCCGCGATATCGCTCGTTTTTTTCCCACCCTCTTCAGCATTACGACATATTGTCGCATTCATATTTTTTGACAAGCGACCGAAAAGAAAAATGCGAAGACGAGAAAAAAAATAAGCGACTGTTTTACAAGCTGAAAGGACTTTTTATTGTTATGTTTGTTTAGCGGTTCCAGAAAAAGACGGTTTCTACTATTATTAATGATCCATTTTACCGCATTAGAAATATATATATATATATATATATGTGTGTGTGTGTGTGTGTGTGTAACATTAATATTTTTTTAAAAAAATAATTTGTTAAGATCTTGTGGTAACGCACTTGTTCGTTTAGTTACGATCATTCGCACTTACGAAGAAAAAAAATAATTTTATTTAAATATATCATTTTTTTTATAATTTTCGTCAAATATATATTTATCTAAATATAATATTGCACACTTATGACGATTGAAATTCGACTTACGACCATTTCGACTTACGTCCAAAATTGTTGAACCGAACCGATTGTGCATAAAATCTATTTCTTAATTACAAATATTAATAATTAATTCACCAAATTCTCATTAATAATATAAATAAATAATTAATATTTTTATCTGTTTTATAATAATAATAATAATAATAACAATAAATCATAAATCCGGGCGAAAAACAAAACGTGTATTTTGTATTTCAATAGATGATAAACGGTTATATTTTATATACTCTTTTTTTTAAATTATTATTATTAAACAGATAAAATTATGATAAACAATTGTAATAATAGTAAAAATTACTCAGTTCGATAACCATAATAATACTCATGTTTAAAAACGGTATCCCTTATCTCACGCACATGCCTGTATTTTTATTATATTTATTATTAATAATTATTAATATTACATGTGATAATGAAATGTTATATAAAAACATGTTTTTTTTCATAAAATATACAATATTTTAATTAAATCGAATTATTACGTTATGGTAATTTATAATAAGGCATGTAAGTGCCCTTATTTTCCAATTAAAAACTATTTTCACTCTTTATTTACGTCATATAGAATTCTTTAAGATATATCAATTTATATATATATTTAAAAAACATACTAAATTTTAAACTTGCCCCCCTTTGATAGCTTTATCGTCAATTTTTTTCTTCATTTATCTGTAAAGATAAAAAAATCCATTTGCATATTACATTAATGGTGTTCTTATCGATAGTCGATTTCGTATATGGAATGGAATTCGTTTCAATTTAGCCCCCCCCCACACCTCTCGAAATTAAGAAAAAAAATAAGCTCTGAAATCTGAACGATACCGGGATAAAAACGAATTTTTATCACACGTCAAAATGTAAAGGTGCGTTCACATCGCGCGAATTATATGCGACGATATCGATCGTGTGGACGCAGCTTTACGCGAAAACGTAATGGAAAATCGTGTGATATAATTGAATTTATATTGTTTACATACGTATAAAATATATAAACGAGGAAAAATTGTCCCATATATATTTTTTTTTGTGTCATTTCGTATCAATTTTAATGAGAGTATCAAATATTATAAATTGGTTTAAAAATCATAAATATTATTTGTTTTCGATTTTATTTTATTATTACAAAAATTTCGAGGAAAATATATCGAATAACAAATATGCGAAGAATGTATAATATTTTTTTTTATATTATTATTTACGATTTTATTTAAATTTGTTTTTTTTTACTCAATTGCAATTAACCTCATTTTTATTCGACGCACATCTTTCGTTCCGCGATGCATCAGAGTTCTTCTCAAAAATTCCGTATGACACCTTAAATAATGCACCATAATAAATAATAAAATATAAATAATGTTAAAAACTAATAATTGATATTTTGCCGTATTAAAATATTTGAATTATTACCAAATATTCATAGATGCTTTCAAAACATTTTAAATGTTAATTAATTAACCTTCACATTTTTTTTAAATTAATATTTAATATTAAATATCAATAGACTTCCCTCGAGCTACAGGTTGTCACGTTACAAGAACATGTATTTGCTAAATATCTATATTATTTTTCTATAATTACAAATATTTTTCCGACAGCAATTATTATAAAATTTATTTTCACAAATTTCTATTACACCAATAATAATGATTTATATATATATATATATATATATATATATATATATATATATATATATATATATATATATATATATATATATATATATATATATATAAATTCATAACATAAATTATGTATAATAATATATATTATTTAAAAAATTATTTTATATTGTATATTTTTAAATAATTTAATAATTAATAGTTACAAGTGTGTCCGATACATGAAATTCGTGCATTATAAAATCAATTGTTGATCTCATAAATCTGTTATATTTTTTTATATATAAAATATAATAATAATGGTTTAGATAAATTAATAGATATCTAGTATATGATAAAATTCGAATTTAAAATCTGGTATGGCAACATTCTTTTATCATTAATTTAATCTTATAAATAATAATTATGTTTTTTTTTAATAAATATAAATTAAATTTAAAATTTATATTTGAATATGTATAATATTAAAAAAATACTGTGTTTCGTTGATTATAGGAAAATATATTTTCAAAAATATTTACCAATAATTTAATTCTATTAATTTCTAACATTTAGATCAAAGTTTGAATTTGAAAAGTTTCACTAGAAACAACCTATCGAACTAGTTCTATTATACCGCAAACGGGATAATACTCTAATAATAGAAAACGAAATGACAACACAATTGCCAATTATTATTAACGCTCGCATCTTTTTTACAACAAAATCACCTATGACAAAGTGGAAATAGTCTAGATGACACAATAAAAAAAAAAAAAAAAAGAAAATAGGTGCCATCGTCGCACGGAGGTCAGGGGCAGAAATGTTACGGGTCTACATTAGACTACTTTAGACGGGAAACGCGTCTCGTTCCCTTTTACCCCTTATTCTTTTCATCCCTTACCCGCCTCGTGCGTCCTCCCAGAAACGTCCCGTTCGCCCCCCCCCCCCGGTTTTCTCTACCCACGCCTTTTTGTTCTACAATATATACACCCCCCCCCCTTCGTGCTTCGTGTTTTGCGCGCGCATTCCCCTCAATCTGTACAGGGTTCGGTTCCCGGATCGATTTTGGCGGGAAGCACGTGTCGCGCGCACGAGGTGACGCCCGCGTTTCAAACATAACCTCAAAAAACACTAGCGCGAAAGCCTTAAAAATACAAAATAATATTAATAATTATATTTCAAGTATTTTTATTTTATTTTATTATTCTATTCTACAAATATCAATACTAGAAATTTGATAAAAAAAATATCTAAAATTGAAATTTATCTTCGTAATAAAATCAATTCTTGATTTATGACAGAATTCATTTTTGTTTTTCGTTCAAATTTTTGATTCATTATTATTATAAAATAGATAAAAGTATTATTTAGCCGTGTATATTGTTAACACTTTAATAGCCGACGGATCCATATAGGATGCATAACTAAAACAATCTTTAATGGTCAGTGGAACCACATTGGATCCATAATGTCGCCAAATTGTTAACTTCCGATGGATCTATATATAATATAAGAATATAATTTAATAATTTATAGTGTTAAATTTGTAATTAATATATAGATTTTAAATATAGTAAATCATTGACTTGCTGTTGGGTTCAGTTCCGCAACTTCTGACGTAAGTCGAATTTCATACAAAAAATAATATAATATTTATATTATATAAACAAATATAAAGTCTTTTATATCTAATTTTTAATTATTATTATTTTATTTAGCTAAATAAATAGATTATTATTTGAGCAATCAATTGCAAAAGAGCAAAATTAATCGTTAGAAACCCGCAATTTTTTATTAGATATATATATATATATATATATATATATATATATATATATATATATATATATATATATGTGTGAGGAAAGTTATAAAAATAGTTAATTTAAAAATATATATGAATTTTGCCGTCGTAAGTCGAGAATTGGCTGTATAATTATTTTGACTGCATAAAAAAAATACAATTCAAAATCGACACTCTTAAATATAATATTGAAATTTTTAATCTATGCAATACGATTGTTGACAGCAAAAAAAAAACAAATAGAATAAAAGTATAAAACTGAAAACCTTTTAGTTGAAAAATCCGGATGCCACACCGATTATGGTCAATAGATAAGGTCTTTTTTTTATTATTATGTTCGAAATATTTTCGACGACCACTTTTTGCGATAAACGCTTTGGAAAAATTAAAATTTTACAAATTAAAAGTGTCTTATCGCAAAAAAGAGACTTGTCATCGAAATTCCGAAACGGACCGGAAACCATATTTTAAACGTAAACAATATTTGTTGTTTTTAATATAAAATTATTAAATTTATCCGTATAAAAGCGTATAATGGAAATATTTTTCGATATAAAATTTAATTTTTAACCACGTCGAATCGTTTGATCGGATTTGAAATTACGGCGGCAAAATTCATAATATGAAACGCAATAGCATCCATTTGCATAATGGATTTAAACGTAATCCTCTTGTAACAGGGATGTTATCGCACATGCACACACATGTTAATATTCAGATAAATATAAATGAGCAAATATAATTTTTTTTTCATGAAGCAAGAGGGTGCAAAAGGTAAAAAAAAAACCACCCCGGAAAATGCTCTTCGAACAAAATCACTTTTCATAAGAGTGAAATATTCTATAAACATATTCTACTGCTGATAAATTCAATATTATTCGCTACTTCAATTTAAAAAATATATTTATATATATATATATATATATATATATATATATATATATATATATATATATATATATATATATATATATATATGTATATAATTCTTGAATCGGAAAATTACCGATTTTTGTCTCAGACGGAAATTTCCTGTATAGAACAAAAGTCCATATAAAAATGAATCAAATTTCTAGATGAATTTCAGCTATATACGAGAAAATATATATAATATATATAAGGTCTTCTTTCATTTTACAGGTGTAAAGGTTTTTTATTTTGATTTATATCTTTTTTTTCGCGTCGCTTGTTTAGCCTGGAAACGAGGAGCACCCTTTGAATGAGGACTTTAGTTGAATGGATCCCGGGGAACGCCCAGACCGGAGTACTATATACTAGTAAGGGAGAGTCAAAACTGGAACGGGACAACCGATACTTCTGGACCCTGGAAGCTTCGCAGTGAGGTCCCACCTTCGTACCACCTTACCAATGCATCACCGGGGCAACGATCTCATACTCCGTAGGCAACCCCGTTTTATGGCAGCGATTCCCAACTGAAAAGTGCTTCGTTCATGCGGTGAAATATTCAAGTTCAACGGTGAAAGTAAAATCGTCGAATGTTCGTTTCGTTCACTTCGATCGTTTTCATAGATATTTCAGATTGTTATTGTGTAAAATAGATTAATTATTAGATCATTTGAATCACATTTTGATAAAAATCACATTATATACCTATTAACATAATATATCGTTCAAAATATTTATCTCTAATTAAAAAATATTTTCATAGATCTGAATAAGAATATTTTTGTATTTTGTTAAATGGAAAGCTGGAACGATTTTCATTGATTACTGAAAGTGTGTTCGGAGATTTTGGAGAAAGTTATGAAAACATCATAAATACTGAAAATAGTTAAATTAAGTAATATGCAATATCTCAGACACTTCTTGAAAAATGATAAATACAGGCTTCATTAGATAATTTTGGAAGTAAAAAGATCTATAGGAGGACGTCAAAACTGATGGCTTAGAAATCTTAATCGTTGGTTCAGCTGATCGTCAATATAATAGAACTCGTTCGAATGTTTCGTTAGTCATATGGATCGCCAACTTTCTTAAGGAAACGGTCTAAAGCAGAAGATCCTTTAATATTTTGGTCAAACAACGAGTAATTCCTTTCTATCTCAAAGTTTCCAACATGACAATCGTTATCTTCTTGCTTTTTTCCAGAATTACAATTTTTCAAAGTCAGATATATACACAAAGTATCAAAGAATGCACCACAGATATACCATATATACAATGGAAATTCTTTCACTGATACTATTCTTTGAATATGTAAACGAGCATTCATTCTATTTAAATTTTAAACGATATGTATTCCAAACGATGTGTTGATAAGAATCGACATCTATGAAGGTCATCTTCACTATCGAATAATAATAATCAAGAAACTAACATCGTATCCTACGGTTGAGAAACACTGTTTCACACCCATTCTACGAAGTTTTGAAGTTCGTAGACTTCGAAGCGTGTGTAAATTCGTCTCGAGTACACGCACTTTACGCATTGTACACAATGTAACGACGTTACGTTCTATTGTACGTATTCACAGCCAGTGGCGTACGCATTCTGAATGTTCCACGGTACGCCTTTTGTACACCGCGTGTCCTCGACTTTCGCGAGTAATTCGCACGTGAAAAGTCTATTTTCAAGTTTCGGCCGAGTCGGAGTATTCGACCGAAATAGAAACCACTAAATTTACAAAGGGGGTAAATAAAAATAATAATAATAAAAAGAATAGAAAACATTATTCTCAGTTACGTAGTTTCGTATTAACTCTATTCCATTTAGACCAAGTGTTTAACTTACAGTAATTACCGTGTCTTTTTTAATTGATGAAATGATTTGATTGTTGTCGTTGATTAAAATTTATTGTACTACCATATATAATGTAAAATATATTAAATGGCGCAACATTTCGATCATAATTATATTATAAGATAAATAACGATTAATAACAGGGATGGTAAATGTCTTGATGACATTAAACGATAGATTGCACCGCAATGACAATTAATTATAGACATTTGTAAAACGATATTAACTCATTACGGTCGTCTATGATTTATCTACTAAATTTATTATACATTAAAATAATATATCAATATTATCAATAAATCAGTCTGTAACATTTTTTCATATGCGATCTTAAATTCTTGTTAAAAAATATTTTTTAATCAATCGATTTGTCAAAATTTGACGCCACTGGAGAACTTCCGTTTAGTGAATGGATACTTTTCGTGCATATTTCAGAGCTTTTCACGTAATTTTTATCACGTGATAATTCTGTTAATTAGTTTCTCTGTTGGATTAGATTTATAAAAATATTATTAAAATAATTAAATATTTCATACAAAAAACGCTTTTATTATATATGAGGTGAATGTTTATTTTTATTTTTTTTTTCATTAAAGTTTATATCTATTTTTTTGCGGTTAAATATTACTGTGATGAAAAAGTAAGGTGAAATTGTCATTTAAAACTCCCGGGCTAATTAGGAAGCCAAGTAAATTATATTTTTTTTCCTGTTAAGACTATCTATAACATTTGCCAAACGTCAAATTACATTGGTTTTTCGCGACTTTTTTGCCAAAAACTTCACTCATATCGTTCCGCAACCGCCGTATTCTCCCAATTTGGCTCCGCGCGACTTCTGGCTATTCGGCTTACACAAAAGGCCAATGTGGAAACACCGTTTTGACACGATCGAGGAGATAAAAACCGAATTGAAGTAGGTCTTGAAGGCTATATCGGAAATAGACTATTTTGATGACTATTATAGAAAAGGTGTTGGCAAAAGTGCGTTTTATCGGACGGCGATTACTTTGAAGAGAATGAAATTGATTTGGAAGAATAAAGAATTTACATTTTATAAACAAATTCACCTTATATTTCGATCACAGTGTTAAATAACCATTTTAAATATAATACAATATTCAAATTTAAACTATGAATTAAGAGAGATACAAATATTCATCAAAGCTTTACATACAATGATCGCAAAATAATAAAATATATAATCCTGAATTCGATATAATTCATAAAAAATAACGATTTATAGATAAGATATATATATATATATATATATATATATATATATATATATATATATATATAATAAAAAAATATATATGAAAAGCAATCATAATATTTATTTCTCGTCGATTCGGTCAACAACCGCCGTCGCATGTTTTTCACGTTGACATCAATCAAAATACTCTGCCAAAATAATAATAATATAAAAAAAAGAAAAATATAGACCACAGCATGTATACTCTGCCAATAATAAATTTTCCAATTAATAATACGACCTTTAGATGCGAACAATTCGCGTGTTTATTTACGTGATAAAAATAAATTCGTCACGTTTTCGGAACGTACATACATCCCTGATTAATCAATAAATAAAAAAAAGTATTTATTTGCCACAATATATATTTACATGTATATATATATATATATATATATATATATATATATATATATATATATATATATATATATATATATTATGTTTTGTTTGCGTACTAAATTCATTATAAATAACGCATTAAGGTCAATTTGTGGCCAGAAATTGTATTGCACGTGCATTGAATGCAATTGACGTGAATATAAAAAAAATATGTAAACAACGTTTAAATATGCTTACGTTTTATTGCGTGAACAATGCGACCTAAAAATGTGCGTACGTAATGCTTTTTTTTAACGTTAAAAATATATATTATTGCACTACAATTTTATAATGCATTTAAATAATTATTTATACTATTATTTTCTTTTCGATTTACAAATTATAGTAAATCGTAATTCAATATTATTTTTATGTTGAAAATTTCATACTAATAATGATTTAGTTTAGATCTGAAGTAGAGAATCTTTTTACTATTAAAGATCAATTTTCAGCAATAATCTTTCATAGAGATCGTATTTAACATTTTTAAAAAAATGTTTGATTTTCAAATAAATGAAAAATGTGAAAATATAATATTTAGACGTTTATACTTAGATAAATTAAGTTGACTGTAAAAATATTGAAAAAAATCTCTATTCCAACATTTGCTTTTTAATATATGCATTTTATATATAAAATCAAAACACTTAAAAATATAAAAGGTCTAAATTGTTAGTTCAAAAGACTATATAAGACCTTAAATCTGCAAGTTCTTCATTTCTCATTTCAAACTCAAAACGTTGAAAATTGAAATAATTGTACTTTGTTTCATGATTTTTTTTTAATGATACTATTTTCATATATATATATATATATATATATATATATATATATATATATATATATATATGTGTGTGTGTGTGTGTGTGTTTAAGAATTACGATAATCATGAAATTGATTTTGCAATTATAAAATCAATGTATAAAAAATGAACTTATTTTAGTACAATTTGACAAATATTATAGCATAATAATAATTCTTTCTAAATCGTAAAAATATAAACATTAAAAATAATAACAACGTACGATTTTAACAATAAAAACGTACACGAATTTTTACCACCGCCTGTATACGTTTACATTTTTTCGATATTAATCTTTCATTTGTATTCCGTGTGCAACATAGAAATATTTTTTTTTAAAAAAAAGGAAAAACAAAATAAAATCGAATGATCACAATGATTTTTCATTCATGTTTTTCGTGTCGCCTACAAGTCTCCGATTATTATTGCATCGCCGGTTATTGTTATCATCGAATGTCGGCACGATACCCGATGCGTCATCGTGATTGGGTACGCGAGAAAAACATACGCAAGGTTGATGATGTTTTGCAATAATTGTCATTCGTGTCGCATGACATCGTTTTTTTTTTATCTTTTCATTTTACCGGTAAAAATCCGGTTTTTCCCCCGATTATTTAATTATTTTATTAAAAGCAATATCGTGTTTGTTTACAAATAAACGTACAAAGTTATATATAGATTCAATGATAAATAAAATCCTTCAATATAAATCGATATTTTTAAATATTAGAAATTAATTTTCATTAAAGTATGACATCGTTGAACTTTGATTATATAATGTATAATATTTCAACGGTGACCGTTTTCAGTGCAAAAAGTTAATATATGCCGGATAAATTGTATGTTTTCATGTCAAATATCAGAATTGTATACAGAAAATCTTGGTTTGAAATTTAAATTGACGTCTAAAAGGAAAATAGTGTTTATTTTATGACTTGAAGTCCCTCAAGTTTTGTGGGTTAACCGAGGGACCGACATTATATTCAGTGAAACTACATTGTTGTGAAACCGCACAATGTATTTGCAAGACTTGGCAAATTATTATACAGGGCAAGGATTCATTTTCACCCTAAGAATCATATAATGACCGATTTACACTGAGACGATTTAATTTCATGGTATACATTACAAAATATATATATGTATAGCACTGTGATAAAAAAATACAAATTCTTTATTTATTCTTTCAAATCAATTTCATCCCCTTCAAAGTACTCCCCGTTCGATAAAACGCATTTTTGCCAACGTTTTTCCAGTCCACGAAACAGTCGGAATAGTCTTTTTCCGGTGTTGCTTTCAAGATCTTCTTCGAGTCAGAAATCGCACGGAGTCAAATCAAGCAAATATGTTGGTTGCGGAACGATATGAGTTGCATATGAACCAATACAGTATGACATAGTGCATTATCGTGATTGGTGAAAAACCAAGAGTTGTAAAAACACGTGTAACTCGGACGTAATTAAATCTTTTGACAAACAAACACTTGGCAAATGTTATAGACAGTCTTACCAACCTGGGAAAAAAAATGCAATTTACTTATAATTCATATAATATCATTCTTGATATATATTTATGACCAAATTTATATTTATAATATAACAATAAAATTTTATTTTAAATTTATAATATAATAAAAGTTAGCATATCATTATATAGTTTTGAAGTAACTATATACAAAGAAGTCATAAATTTTGTTTCAAATTAGGCTGCACATTTAACGAACGATTTTCATCAAGGATAAACCGATTTTTTTTTTTCAGCGACGTAATAACTTCAGATTTCTTCGAAAAATGTCCGTAAATCTAGGAAAGACCGAATTTCGCAAATTGCCACATAATAATAATCGGGCTTTTATACCCTCCCTTCCTACCCCCCTCCCAGACTATGTCCCATATAATTTTCCACATGCCAAATAAAACTTATTTAGCTCGAAGCCTATATAGGTGCGTGAGCAATGAAAAAAAAAGTGTCCCTGGAGATCTGAACGATACGAAAATAATATAATAATAAGGTCCGCGTATTCGATTAGGATTTGCACTATTTTTATGCTAATGCCTTTTTTCCCATTGCCCCTTACGATGTGCCGTATGTACACCGAATCGAGGGTAAAAGAATAATGTGGCACACGTATATAAGGAATAAAGGGTACATGTGCCCTTTGTGAGTCTCGGAAAATCCAATTTTGAACACGACAGCGTTCTCTGGTCTGATTGAAGACCGCGAATAACTTTGAACTTGACGCGGTTCCGCGACGAGGGTTCGAATTCGGGTTCTTGTACTCCCAATACGGCGCGGTCAGAAGCCGAAGGGTGCAAGTTTGAATTTGAAATAAATTGAATTAGCCACTAAGGTACAAGAGAGGTGGTGGTGAAATTTAACGATGAAAAGTCTCGAACCATAAGTGAATTGGTCGCTTTCAGCTCGCGTGAACCATTTGAAGTTTTAGATAAAATTAGTTATGTTACAAGCAAAGAGTTATTGATGAATATATTCTAATATATAATAATTTATAAGGATATTATATTTAAAAAAATATATATATAGAAATGAGTCATATGTCTCGTGCACTTGTATCCTTTGAACGCCGTTGTGCCTATATGAGCGGGGGATGAGAAATCAGACAGGGACCAGGCCAGACGTATCCGAATGTATACAGGGGTGACTCGAAAGTTACGCATACACCACTCACCCTTTTCCCAAAAACACCCCTAACAGAAAGAAATAAGTGACGATTCGGGTTAGAATCCGACGACCGTAAATTACTAACGATCGTTTTGCAACCGAATTTATATTGTCGTTCGTCTGTCTTCATTTTCATCTTTTTTTTTTCTTTTCTTGTATTTGTTTTTGGTTTTACGACTATATTTTGTAATTTAGTAAACGATATTATGGGGTTGAATTTTTTTTTTTGTTTTTGATATAATATACAATGTCAGGGATGAAATTTAGATTTTATTAAAGTGTACATATTTTAAGCCAATTTTTAAAATGAAAAATAATAAAAAATATATATAATAATTAATCTAAAATTAAATTTGATGATTGAGCGTAGAGTTAAAGTCTCAATTGTCGTAAAAATATTTATTTTAATATTTTAAATAATACTACTAAATGCTCATTGACTATATTTGCATAAATTATTCAAAATATATGTTATTAATAAATTGATCTCTCAAAATCAATTTATTAATAATTTTCAATCTCATATCAATCTTGATCAACGATAGATTGATATAAAATTATATATCCTTTCAACAATTTTCCAATATATTATTATTATTATATGTATATGTCATATGTTATATTTTTCCATAATATATTTTATAATGACCGAGTGTTTAAAACTGTGGCAATTCATTTTGAAAGATCAAATTGACACAATAATGGTATCGATATGCGATTTTTAATTGAATTTCGAAAAGTAGCCAAGGGATAATACTTTTTTAGGGCACTTGGAAATTGTTATCGAGAAAAATCTACAATTGTGACCTCAATAATGCAAGTGAACGGTTATTGCGAATTATTTGTAAATAACGATAATTTCCAAGAACCGTGTGTACATTAATTTATATTATATATATGTGTGTGTGTGTGTTATTTTTATTATAAAATAAATACAATCTAAAGTTTATACAGAAGAAGTTATGATCTGATAATATTCTGCTTGGCAGGTCAAACTATTGTAAACTTTTCCTTGTAATCTTTCTCAATAGTTATTAGACTATAAATTTAGAGATATGGCATTATTACATAAGGATAATGATTTTAATGTCTGATTACGAGTTGATTTAATGGCTATAATATCCATTAACATTAGTATTAAAATATTTTATAAACTAATCTGACTTTTTTAAAACTTTTATTATTATTTTTATTGTTATGTGTGTCGTTTTTCTTTCATAAAAATATCAATTTTTAAGAGATAAAAATATTTTGGAGATCAAAAAAGATTTTTGAATGCGTAAATTATTTTTAATTTATATATATATATATATATATATATATATATATATATATATATATATATATATATATATATATATATATATATATATATATATATATATAACGATAATATTAATAATTTATTATGAGAAAAAAAATTTCAACCCTGAATGAAAAAAAAATATTCTCAAAAATAAGATGTACTAAATTTTTCGATACTCGTTTTCTACGAAACAAATTTAAATTAATTCATCGCAAACAAATAGACAAATAAGCCATTATCTCCATTTACCATTTCGGTAATAATTCTGTTTGCGATTAAACTTGGACTCTGATTCAGAGTTCAAGGAGTTTTCTATCACCTTGCCGAAAAAAAAAAAATAAAATAAAAATAACAATTTAACCGGTCTTACATAATGTCGAGTATTATAATATATATTTTATCCGTTCGGATAGACAAGCAGGTGTTTTTCTAAGAAATTCACTCAATAAAGTCATATTATTATTATTATTTACAAGTAAATATAATATGTGTTTACTAAAGACAATATTCGCTAAATGATGTATAAAAACCTCGCAGGTGTCTTGTTTTTTTTTTCCCCAAAAAATTTTCAATATTTGCAGATCGTTGAACTCAATCGATCAATATTTAAAAATTGGCTTTAATAGGAAGTGTTTTATAATATAAATTTTAATATTCCTTTTTTTCTGATACACTATTAGATCAGATAAAGTTTACAGTGAATCGCCTTGAAATTATTACAATTCTCTTGAAAAGAATCAAATTTTATATTTTGATAATCGGAATTGATTTTCAATAATATAAATATTATATTAAAAAAAATGAAAATATCAGTATGTTTCTAAAGATATAATTAAAAATTCAATAGAGATTGATCTGAGACAATATATTAAGATAGATATCTCTCAAAAGAATCTATTGAAGACAACAGATCTTAAATCATAATAAAGAGTTTAATAGATATTAAAATTGTTCCATTCATAATATTAATAAACTTTTTTTTTTAAATATACTATAATAATTGCTTAATGTTTTCAATGAATGTTAATTTTTTTTTAGATATGAATTATCTATTGTCTATCCCATTCTATCGTTAATGAATCGACACTTATACATTCCGTTTTAATTAAACTTGACCAGCCCTAAGTCGCGTCGTAATTCGAGCCGATAAAAATGCAGCTTTGCACGCATCGAATGTCTGTCTGTCTGTCTGTTTGTCTGTTTGTCTGTTTGTCTGTGTGTTGAATTTGTCAGACAGTGTAATGTTTCGGTTTGAACACTGACCTATGCCATTATTTTCAAGGTGAGGACACTGGAATATATAATATATATATAAAAAAGCAGTCTTTCACACACACACACACACACACACACACAATAAAACACGCGCCGTATATATAATAATATATAACGCCATATGAAGAAGAAAAAAAAAGAAAAGAAAAAAAGACAGACGGGCTAAAGTTTGCCGTTTCCTTCCGATCGAAATAAATTAACGCACTTTTGCAACTATAAATTATGCGAGCGACCGAATAATATACATTACAAGTAAAATAAAGCTGCGCTTCTAAAAAATATATGCATAATATTTCAAAAAAAAAAAAATTCCTTTGAAAGATTTTGAGAGATTCATATGAATCTCTCAAATTTATCTATTTTTTTTCATTCTTCAACTTTCACATCAAATCTATTTTTCTCAACAAAATTTTTTTAAACATTCCTTGTCGCGTGTCAATGATGAAATATTCATAAATAATCAATTATCATTGAATTATTTTTCGGTATAAAGTAGAAAATATTATCAAAAAAAAAAATTTACATATATGTTTGACAATCGTCATTTCAACAAACAATGAGCTCACATTTTTATCATATAGCATCATCATTCTTTAAAATGTCAAAATGAGAATTCGACATTAGAAAAATGTAATATTTTTTATTATTATTATTAACAATATCTATCTTAAAAAGAATATCTGTCTTTAAGATTTTAATTTTTTTAAGAACGATCTTTAAATATCTATTTCTACTGATATTTATTTTAAATTACTTACATTATCGAAATAAATCTGAAGATTTTATTACGAATATCTCAATAGAATAAATTAATTATATATAAAATGTATAAAAAAATACTAATATGAAAATTAGAAAATCATCTTTGATCGAATTTTAACATTTTATTTTTTTATTATTTATAATATATTAAGCATAAAAAATATATTTAATGATGTTGTTTATTGCATCATCGAATATTTTCGAATATTCACTTATCGCGCATTACTCATACACAAACAGACATCGATTATCATATTCGTGATAACGGATAAAAATGTAGCACTTTTTGCACTTTTTTTTCTATTTTTCTTTTTTTTTGGTAAGGATTAATAATCCTAGATTAATTTATTTCATATTTTTCGCATATTTCATCATCGTTGTCATAATATAAATATATAAATATATAAATATATATATATATATATATATATATATATATATATATATATATATATATATATATATAATGTAACAGCAAAAGATAACCGTAATGATTACGATATATTATTATATTTATATATGTGAAGTAATTTTATATTATATTATATATATTATGTTGCATTGAATTTAAACGATGCCATAGATTATTTTCATGGAAACTATTTTGTGTAATTTTATTTTTATTATTATAATATAAAAATGTATTATATTATTATATTAAACTGCGCATTTCCTTTTTTTAATTTAAAATGTATTCAAAAAATTTTAAATTATATTTATGTATTGATCAAAATTTATTTGATATTTTTATCAAATATTATCTAAAAATTGTAATTTAATTTTTTTTTCACACATTTTATCTAATTATTCAATACATAAAAATAAATCGATTTATAAATAAATGATGATGAAAATCAAAAAAAAAAATTTTCACTATAACTATTATATATATAATATGAAATAAATTAATTTTAAATATCGCATTCAATTACTCTAGATTAGAATGTTTTACTTCTATTTTAATTAATTTATAATCAAATATAATAAATGCTTTAAAAATTAATGAATATTTTATAATATAAAATAATTATGTATCAAATAGTAGAGAAATCTGTCTCTTTAGAAGATTATCAGAATTTTATCGTGAATAAAGCAGATCGTTTTTATTGTATAAAATATATATTTATTTATGAAGCCTTTTGAATATCTTTCAGCAACTGTAATATTTAATGTTATAAACAGTTTCGTTACAATTTTCATATCGTTATTTGTGTTTGAAAATATTTTCGTAATACAAAACAACTAAAATGTCACACTAATAATGGCGACAGTCGAGTGAGCAATCATCATTAGCCAGCACTCTGTGATAATTTAGATTATTTCACATATTACACACGTATGCATGTGTAATAAACGACGTATTTATCTAATTGGAGTTTTTAATTGTCGGCCAATTAAAATGATTGCGGGGTTAGTATGCAGTAAACAGACGATAAAACCGCTCACAAGAACGAACGCGAGATGTGCGCCTTTTTTTCCACATTTTCCCAATTAATAGTTTTATTTTCTAGTAAAATTCTATATTCTTCTCAAAATGATTCATAGAGATCTTTAATTTTTTTTATATCTGCTACAATCATTAATATAGTGATTTTTATTAACTATCTATTAAATAAACCATTTGGTCAATATTTGAAATTTATTTTAAATGTATGCAATTTTTAAAAACTTTCTTTCAAAAACATTAATTATACTTTCATTATGTCTTGAACATAGTACACGTTTCTGTATCATAAGTTGTAAGCGATCTTTATGATTCTTTTTTTCACGAAGAAGCTTTCTCGATCAGCGGAAACGTTTACTTTCCTCCATTAGTCTTTTGAAATCCTTTCATTTTGAATTTGAATTTCAGATATTAGACGAGGAAAAGTTATAACATCTGATTTGCTTTATTTATATATATATATATATATATATATATATATATATATATATATATATATATATATATATATATAAACCACTATAGAAAGGAGCAATAGTAATAACGAGATGAAACAAAACAAAAACGGCGATTCATTCTTCAATCAACGTCAGCTCACGGATAAGACATTCGTCTTATTCGCGACGGACATTTAATGCCTTTTGCACAAATACCATGTTTTATTTAATAGATTGATGGTTTAGATACACGAATAGTAACGATGTGAGGAATTTCACCTTTCACATTATTTACGGTGATTCGCAAAATGTTAACAATATCTCTTTAAAAGTTGACCTAACTAACTGAGATGCTATAAGATTAAAGCGAACGCGCATTTAGCAGTGCATAATTAAAAAACACATGAAACTGTGAAAAAATATTATAATATAATAATAATATACTACTGCGATCATAAAGTAAGATAAAATTTTCATTTAAAACTCTTGGTAGGACTGACTGTAGGACTTGGTAGGATTTAATTATCTCCGAGTTACACGTGTTTTTATAACTCTTGGTGTCATACTACATAGGTTCTTCGCGACTTTTTTTGTCAAAAATTCGACTCATATCATTCCGCAACCAACGTATTCGCCCGATTTGGCTCCGCGCGACTTCTGGCTATTCGGCAAATTAAAAGGTCAATGCGGGGACGCCGTTTTGGCACGATTGTGAAGATAAAAACCTGCCGGAAAACGACTATTCCGACTGTTTCGAGAAAACATTGGCAAAAGTGCGTTTTATCGGACGGAAATTATTTTGAAGAGAATAAAATTAATTTGATAAAATATTAACAAATTCACGTTACTTTTCTATCACAGTGTTATATGTCATGTTAAAAATTTTGTCATACGGCTGCGATAACCCGATTAATAAGAATGTGATGATTAGAAATAGAGTATGTAGATAAATTTTAATAAATGTAGTGAGATGTGTATAATTTTAAACGGTGATTTTGAACCCGCGGATGATCATTAAGAAAACTGTGAAATTATTTTGTTTTAACGCTAACAACGCTAACTCAAATGTTAATTAAATTATACTAAATTCTCGAATATAATAGCGAATGTTTATGTATACACATCACATGACTGGTAACATCATGATGTCATGCCAAAATTGAAAATGTTATGTAAAAATAGAAATGGCAAAAGGCATCAGATTTTTGACTGATTACTTCTAAGTATCAACATTACTTATAAAAAATTATATTTTCATACTGATCGATAAATAATATTAATAACAAATCACACGATATATTTATATAAATAAATTGATAATTTCACTATATAAATATTCACAATATTACTAAATCAGATGAAGTTATAAATTTTATTTACACAATGTTAACTTGTCGTATTGAGATCATGGGAATAAAAAACATTTACTTTCTACGATTTAATATCTATAATAACTGCTGCATTCTATAGATTAGATTAAAACCAATTGTAACATTATTTAGTTTGTAATCGACGACCGGATTATATTTGAACAGTGAATAAACATAGATGACTAATCGATCGTTTATTGGTATCAATTCATAATGATTTTATTAACAATATTAAATTTCAATTTGATTTATGTGGATATTATTTTTCAAATATTTTTTAAACTATTCAAACGTCCTCCATATTCGTCCGATTTAGCACCACTCAATCATTCATACTAAGATAAGTAATAATATGGATTGAATTTTTTTTTTTACTATTTCTGATTAAATATTAATTAATGTCATTATCCCATATATGGATTTAATTAGTCTTAATACAATTTTTATATAGCGACGTCAATAACGACACATATTTGCATTCGCACAGATAAATAATATACGAGTTTGATACATGTGAAAATAAATATTTAAATTTAATACACTTAACGAGAAGACAAACATGAAAACATTCGTCGAGCAAATGAAAAACTCTGCAATGTCACTTCCTAATATAAAATTGCATGCAAATTTTCAATTAACCCACTTATTGTATCGAGACGAATATATTAACAGTTTTTAACATTAGCTAATGAAACGCATTTATCAACGTTGACTCAATAAACGTACGCATATATTTATAATTAAAATATGTACGTGTGTATGTGCGATTTTATCTTTCAACAAACAAACGCATTATCTTACGTCTTATATATGGTGTTTTGATTTTTGAGCAAAAATCATTTTGATCCATATTTATTCACTTTAATGTAAATAGTTTATTTTAATCATAGAAAATTGATATCAATTGCATATATATCACAATGCGCATCTTTCAACATCATTATTGGAGATAGAATTCTCTATATTCTGACCTATTAGAGATAGACTCATGAGATCTATCAGAAACAAGTCTAAAATTATAAAAAACAATTACAACAGCTAAATTAATTAAATTTTCATATCGAACTAAATCGTGACATTTGTCTTTAAATATTCTAAATAGTTCTCTTTTCAATAAATAAAAATACCATCCTTCCATTAATATTCAAAATATTATATTAAACCAACATCTGTTTATTTTTCATCATTTTAACACACCTGAATCATTCTTTAATCCTCTCTTACCTTATATATTTTTCAACATTTTCATACAATCCATCCCTAAAAACAGCCATACTAAATAATTTGCAGTGCACCTTTCCTATTTAAAATACGAATATACCACACCCTGTATATATATATATATAATGTATAATATATATGAAAGCGTGCATTAGATGGGTTTTCGGTGCATAAACATGTTTTCTTCCATATTTTTTTCCTGTCTGTCGACCAAACAAACGCTCATAACGACGAAGGTAAAAGACCTTTTTGTTGTTGTAAACATGTTTTATCCGCGCAGAAGCACACATTGAAAAATAAATAAATAAAAAAACAGGTTAATTATATTATGAGCAAACACCTGCCAATTAGGCAAAGTTCGAGTTTTAAAATAATTCACCGAAAATATATATACCATATATATATATATATATATATATATATATTTATTTATTTTTTTTTTTTTTGAAGAATAAACGGGTTCAAAGAACTCGATTCTCATTTTGTCTGTGTTTTTTCGGTTTAATTCGTATAATTCGGGTGATTTTTCGTGATTAGAAGGCGGCTTTCTTATTTATTTGTCGTCTCGTAAGGCGAACGGTTAAATGTCGGTTAAATGGCATTCGCATAAAATTGTATAAATTAAAAATCGTCTTTCGATTTTGCCGCTTTATAAATGACGATTTTGCATAGCGTAAAAATGTATAAAATTATTATTTTTTTTGTGAAAATAATATTTTAAATACCTCATACATTATACAATATAATGATAAGTGTTATTTTTAATATGTAACTGGTTTATATATATATATATATATATATATATATATATATATATATATATATATATATATATATATATATTATTGAATATTGAATGAACTAATAGATCAAATAGAAAAAAAAAGAATCATTTTGTTCCGCATGAATTGTGAGGAATTTTAAACGAGCCGATAATATAAAATACAAAAATCAACAATATTTACGTCAAATGTGTACAGTAATAATAAATATTTTATTTTGCGTCGTTACTAAAACGAAAAATCATATGAAATATCTTTAATTCAATATTAATTATTCGATTAAAATGAGGGGGGGTCATCTTTATTAAATATAAACAAAACAATCTTTTTTTGTTAATTTTTATATTAATACATTTTACAATCGACAAAGGTCAATGGATAAAAAAAATATATTCCATAAATAAATTATTGTGATATTTTTATAACGTTTGATAATCGTATCGAAATATTTTTCACTTTCTGCATATTAATATTTTGTTATTGAAATCGTTTAAACGTTTAAAATATTTATATAAAGAATATAATCTGGATTTAATTTAATGGTTAATCCTAACAGTTGATTATTACTATTTTTAATATATTTTTTTTACTAGATTTTAGAATCGTACGAAATGTGGATTCTTTTAAAATACAACAATTTATCTATCGATATAATTATTCGCTCTAAATATGCGTTTAATTATATATAGAATGTAAACATTGAATAATATTAATGTTGTTAAATCGATTATCTAATGTAGTGAAAAACGAAGCCAATGTCGTTTTTCTTTGAATGGTTTCCATCAAATTGCAAATCTTTAAATCAAATTAATTTTAATTCACCGTTACGAAAATAATGCACTAATTTAATTAAGATATGTGTATTTTTATCTGTTTTTATCTATCGGTAAAGAAAAAAAGCGACTAAATTTTATTATTTTTATTTTTATACTACGAGTAAGCAACTAATATAATATAATGTGCGAAATATGTTTACTTTTTATAATTTGAGAACAGGTGATTTTTAATCGAATCAGCGATTCGTCAACTTTTAATTGAATCTAACGACGGTCGGCATTCATCAATCGTCGTAAACTGAAACTAGTTATATAACACTGTGATCAAAAAGTAAGGTGAATTTGTTTATAAAATGTAAATTCTTTATTTATTCTTCAAAATCAATTTCATCCCCTTTAAAATAATCTCCGTGCGATATAACGCACTTTTACCAACGCTTTTTCCAATATAGCCTTCAAGATCTTCTTCTATTCGGTTTTTATCTCCTCGATCGTGTCAAAACGGCGTCGCAGCATTCGCCGTTTGAGTATGCTGAATAGCCAGAAGTCGCATGGAGCTAAATTCAGAGAATACGGCGGTTGCGGAACGATTAAGTGAAGTTTTTGGCAAAAAAAGTCGCGAAGAACCAATGTAGTATGACGCTTGGCAAATGTTATAGACAGTCACCTTACTTTTTGATCGCAGTAGTATGCGATATATTTCTAAAAAACAAATTAATAAAATGTAGAATTTTAAATAGAAGGTATATTTTTAATATTTAGTCACATTTTTACTGGATCAATCTCGCATACTTATCGATTGTTTCTCGAGAGCGTTACTTGTGACAATTTCTTATAATGCGCAATACGTGAAATTATGTAAATTGACAATGTAAACAAATTTTTCATTTACACGTGTAACGTTGATTATAAATATATATATATATATATATATATATATATATATATATATATATTGTTTTTATTCGATAATATTTATTGTGTATTATTTATTATTTTACGATTGTGCGCTATAATTGTCTGTCGCACTTTATGCGCTCGTGTGCATTTTTAATATTAATAAATAATATCGCTTATAAATAACCTTATCGCATGTTATATTATTATTATTGTTATTAAATCGATGATATTGCACAATATTTTCAAATATATTATATATAAATATATATACATACACATACGACTCGGTTAATTACGGTTGTAACGCACATGTTCACCGTACAAAATCAATAAAACGCGAATTTTCATATTTTTCAAATATGGATTTATTGTAATATTACAGAAAGGGTTGTGTGTGTGTGTGTGTTTTTTTTTATTCATGAATACGATGAATTATTTTATCATAATAATTGCGATAATCAGAAACGTTTATCTATCTGGAAAATGAAAGCAATATTTATGTTATATTATATATTAAATAATTTAAATCATTGTGCATATATAAAATGTAATATTGTTTATTGTTTGTAAAATCTTTCACTTTCTAATATTTGATATTTTAATATATATATATGTATGTATATATATATATATATATATATATATGTGTGTGTGTGTGTGTGTGTGTGTGTGTTTGAGTCGTTTATATTATGATATATAATTAGCAAATTTTTAAAGTGAAATATCATTTAGTTGTGAAAGAAATTTTCTATATAAATAATTTAAAAAATAAAAAAATCACTATTAAATAAGAATTTCTTCACAATAAACGAAATCAAATTGAAATACACAAGGATTTATAACACTGATTTTTTTAATACTTCATGAATTTAAATAGAATCTTTATATTCTTTACTTTTATATCTTTTTCATATATTGCATGATATGAAAAAAGTTAAAAATTACTGTTTTATGATTTAAATATCTTATAAATTCTAGCTTAAAAATATAATAAAAAAACGTAATGTCTATTGTGCAACCGTTCAAAAATATTTTTTTCATATTTTATATTATTTTTTTTTTATATATAATTCGTAATAATTTTATAATATCATATCCGTATTAATCAATGAAATCGCTCTACTATATTTACAATGAAAATCTGTAATGATAAAAATATAAATGTATATAATTATGCTATTTCTAATATGTTATTATTAAAAGTAAAATAAATAAATAAAAACAGACCGTTTAATAAAGGCCGATCGTTTCCCGCGTTTACTACGAGCTCGTAGTAAAATAACACCACGCGGTAGTCACGCCGTCACTACTGTTTACTACGAATACTCCATACAATCATACAAATACACCCTTACAACGCGGTCGTTACAACGACACGTCGGCAATAGTAACACTGCACTATATATTTATATTTACATCCATATATATATATATATATATATATATATATATATATATATATATATATATATATAAATATAAAAAAGTACATTGATACCGGAGAAGTGCCATACGGGGTATAACCAGACGGCAGGGGTTCTAAATCCCGCGACGGCCAGACATAATTTAATGTTTCGGCAATATCCGGTCGTGTACCCAACGAGTCAATGATGGCCTCTGGAACCCCCTTTTTTCATCTTTGCCAATAACCAAAAGCTCGTCTGCCCCTAAAGCTCGCTAGGGCCAGACGTCCATTAGCGAAAATGTATCGGAGAGAGCGCTAATCAAGTCGCATTGGTAAATATTATATATATATATATATATATATATATATATATATATATATATTAAAAATTGACATTTTTCTTATTGATCGTGATTCGTTTTGTAAGTGACGTTTAATTTTCGTTAAGCTTTTTTTCTGTGCTCTATTGGATCGTATCCGGATCTCTTTGTGTGTTTCGTTTGATGGATGCCAGGTATATCCAGGTATTCCTTTTAATTTTGACAAAATGAAGATGCTTTCTCGATAAATAGGTCAATTTATATATAAACTGAATTTTGAATAAGTTATAAATATATAACATATATAATAAAAATATTTTTTGAAATTGAATCGTGATAGACATGAATGAAAATGCCTTTAGAAAAAGATATAAAGTAGTAAAAATCTTTTTATATTACTTTAAATTATAGAAGATTAATTCGAATAATGCAAAATTTAGATATGAATTATCCAAATTCGGCCGACAGATGGCACAGTTTCAACGCTTTGACTATTAAAACAGTTTAAAATACTAAATCCTAATAATAGACTGATGATAATTTTGCTCTGCGCTCTGACCAGTTAAAATCTTGATCAATTAAAAATGAAATTTACTGTTCCAACTTTTACCGTCTGTATGTATATTTTACAGTCGTATAAATATCGACTTTATGTAACAACGTTGAAAATAACAATGATAAAACAACGAACTTAATCGTCCGTCGTCTTTTTGAAAGTAAAAATAATAATAATAATAATAATATTGAACGCATAAGCAAAGGTCAAAGTGGATCGAACGCTGAAAAAACAAGCTGAATTTTCACACGACCCGAATGCGTGCCTCCGTCGAAGTTAATCTATGGGTTCATACAAATTCAACAGGAATTAAAAAAGCGCCACCGGCACGAGACAATGGCGACAGTTTTGTTGAAATATGTAATAAATTGTGAACACAATGACTGACCCATTGTGTCACTGTTGTTGACCCAAACGCCTGAGTATAATAATACAACCGTACACATTATTATAATTTACGTTTACAGGTCCGAAGAACAATCGACACCGGGGTCGTGTTTGATGACTTTTGTACTATTTTCCTCATCGCTCGTGTTTTATTTAATATGTGTACAGTGCAGGGCTATCACGTGATGTGTCAATTTGTAGGGAATCATAACGTTTATCTTTCAGAAACGTTCGACCGAGGAAAAGTCGTCGAATGGGGCACACGCCAAAGTGGCATCACGTTGAAAGTGTGTCAAGTTTGATCTAATATATATATATATATATATATACATGACAGAAAGTATAGTATCAGTCATTCTATTGTGCGAAGATAGGGTTAGCCTTTATATGTTGTTGTCAGTCGCTGTGTGCTCAGGCTGTTTTTGTTCCACGACGTTTGTCACTCGAAGGTTTTTTTCTGTGCTCTGAAAAAAAAAAGACGCGTGAATGATGAGTTTATCTTTTTCGTTGCATGATCTTCACCTTAATTCCATGTTATACATGTTTATTTGCGCGTTAGGAAGGTTGTCACTTTGCCTCGTTCACAACCGGCTATTAACGTTAATAGCAATTATTGTTAAATAGTGATGTAGAAATGGAAGATTGTATTTAATATATTAAGATTCTGGTCATGATTATCATCAACATGGCGTTATGACTCTCTGGATTCTGGCTTCCTAATCATTGATCAATATTAGAATGAAGACATTTTCAGAAAGTCTGATCAAATGTCTTGTATTTTATTTCTTAGTAGAATTTTTCATAAAAAAACAACTCCAACTCTATCTAAAGAAAGAGTAACAAATTAAAAACTAACTTTAAATGTTTCTAACAACACCAGCTAAATTAGCATTTACACAAGTTTATAATTTATATTATCATCAGCATATTAAATTATTTGTAATGAAATACTGTTTATATAGCAATTTTCATCAAACGTTGCAAATATTTTTAATATTAAAAAATGACTTTGAAAGTATGTATAATAACAAAAACAATGACCAGAATAATTTTGTTTGAAAATATTTTTCTATATATTATATATATGTGATTTAAGACTTGAATGATATAAAGTTTTATGGACGGGGAGCATCATTTAAAAGCCGTAAATTGTTTCTATGAAATTGAGTCGTAATAGTTAGTTACTTTTTTATGACTCCACCGAAAAATCTCATACTCCTTCAATCCCGTGGAGCTATAAACAGGCATTGTTATCCTGGCGTGTATCATTTTGTTGTTGTTACACAGGCACGGTTCCATTTTAAGATAGTTTGAATAAATCAGACCACCCAGAAAAGCGACGCGGTTGTTTTATTCGATTTCGCAGGATTTGTCCTGGTAATTGGAAGCTTTGGATGCGAAAAGTCATCATCGTCGCCGAAGGGTGGAAAAATCCACAGAATCCCGCTAAGGATTTGCGTCCCGGGTAACAAGTGGCAAATGTGCGAAGGTCTGACGGATAAAACGGGCGAAAATACGACCGCGACCCAACATTTGGACAGACCTGTCTCCAGACGTCGGCTTCAATGTGGGGAGAACCCCCATCGTGCAGACTGAGGGCGGCGCCCCTCTGATTACGCACAGGTCGTTGGCCTCGCGAGTGTGTCTACCTTCTGCACACACAGTTTGAGCACCCCTGCCTGCTCCAGACCAGGGGTCGACCACCCTCGGGTTACGGTCAGAGCGGGAGTAAATTCTTACAGAGTATGCGTCTCATTTTTCTAACTAGGGTTGTGAATTTTTAGGCGCAATTTAAATTTATCGACTTTAGAAATTAGAAATACTTTTGTATTTATTTCAAATAGTTAGCGTGTCTTATTTCTATTCTGAATTCGAAATCTGATTCGTTATTTTTTTTTATATTGGATATTTTTAATTCACCTTTTTAGTATTGAAGGTTATAAAAATATGACACAACAACATTTCTTTTCTATAATATACCTATATATATATATATATGTCGTCAAAAGTATTATCAATAAACATTTATAATCAAATATATTATACTAAATTATATATTGATAAACTATTTTTGTCAAAACATTGGATATTTATATAAATACTTCTATATTATATTTTATTATGGATGGAAAAAATAGAAAACTCTTCCTAGTTCGCAGCCCTACCTCTAATATTTCTTTCACTAGGGGGTCTGCGATCTATTTAAATTTTCATCAATGCATTTCTTTTTCATCTTTGATGGAATTATAGCAAGAAAACCTCTCGAAACTAAAGAAAAAAAAACTACCGAAAAAAAACACGCTACGTAAATGCATAAGAAAATTGAATTACTTCATACGAATTTGAAAGGGCTGTTTATAATATTAATATCATGAGAAATTGTTTTAATATTCGAATCAGTGACATTTATAGGGTTGTCATTTTCACCCTATGAAATATATTTCACTGCAATAATAGTACATATTTTCATCTTTTTCCTATAAATTAATCGGTATTATTTCTAATATAAAACGATACAAATCAGTGTTGTCTCCCTATTTTATATGGGGAAGCGGCGTGATTGATTCGATCAGTGCACCGTTTGCACTGTGATCCCGGCCTGACTGCGCCGTAAACGACCGTTTAACGTCAACGACTCAGTCACCATATTACCGACGCGATATTTCACCGGTTAAACTGCTCCATTTTAGTTAGACAATCGCATTCGGAAAACCGCCCGGTACCGGTTTTGATCGTTCGTCGTCGAAACGTTACCTTTCTGTTCGTAATGCGATAATACAACGTAATGGATACCTTCTGAATGGAATTGTAATTATATTTTATTTACATGTGGAATTTATTTTTATTTATATACATACATATATTTTTAATGATTTATTAATACTATATTTCAATGGAATTATTGGTTTATATAGCATCGTAAACTATGAACTCTTTTCAAAGTTCATAGATATTTATGATACGGTATTATTATCGTTGAAATTTAGATCGAATTATAATGTTTATTTTTATTAGAAAATAATGCTTTTTTTTTTTACATATATTCTCTTCTTTAAAGTTCTTTTAGACAAACGTTTATCTAAAAATCAACACACAACTTGTGAAAATGAGTCAGATCTATAAAAATTAAATTTTGTCAGTGTTTTTAATATGTAGATCCGAAAAAAAAAATTATTCATAGACCTTTAAATGTTTAATCTAATGTAAATGACATAATAATTAAAAAAATAGATCGCGAAAATGTGTTTCCAAAAATATTATTGTTATTAAGCGAGCAAAATTTCTGGGGTCCATAAAGATCTCATTAGAAAATCATCACAATATGAAAAAAAGATGATTGATAAATATTGAAAATTTTTATTTACAAATAATACGATTTTGTGAAAATAAAATTCATTAACACGTAATTTTATTACAATTTTGATACGTAATCGAATACATATCGAAAATATGACTTTCATTCATACAAAAAAAAAATGCATTCTTACGACGTTTGATAAAAATATATACAGCGTTGTCTCGTATTACAAGACACGACACATCAGACTATTTATTGTATGTACACGATTTTTTTTTCGCCTAGAAAGGTCAAAAAGTACATAAGTAATACGATTATTTTATGTATTGTATCAAGTCATACCGTATGCTATAATAATCTATGCCGTTATAAATTTTAATATAATATCTCACACTTCGACCTTTTTCCATATGCAAATTTGATCTTTCAATGTTAATGTCAATGCTGCATCGATTCATATGTTAAGTTTTTATTTATCTTTCAAATTGAAAATAAATATGTTCGAATTTCGTATTGTGCCTTACCGTATAACATATTCAAATGGATACACGGTTGATAGAAAAAAAAAAATATATAAATAAACACTTATATAAGCAGAAAAAAAATCGGTGTTT
Organism: Leptonema lineaticorne; assembly: GCA_024500535.1. Taxonomy (NCBI): domain Eukaryota; kingdom Metazoa; phylum Arthropoda; class Insecta; order Trichoptera; family Hydropsychidae; genus Leptonema; species Leptonema lineaticorne. The sequence continues at coordinate 2,631,432 of JANIJI010000061.1, forward strand.
TATAGAGAACATTTTTCTATATATGGTCATACCTCGACTTAAACGCGTCCGGGTAACGAAATATGAACGCAAGTCGATCATAAATCGATTATTTCAAGGCAATTTAAACCATATATAAATTTTAAATTGATTATGAAAAAAATTAAAAATCCCTTTTTTATTGATACATAATATTTATATATTACTATGATCAAAAATTGAGATGAAATTGTCGTTTAAAACTTCCGCAGGTAAATCGTATTTTTTTTCCTAGGTTGGTAGAACTGTCTATAACATTTGCCAAGCGTCTGCTTGTCAAAAAGTTTAATTATCTCCGAGTTACACGTGTTTTTACAACTCTCGGTTCCTTCATCACGATAATGCACCATGTTGCAACCACCGTATTCGCCTGATTTAGCTCCGTGCGACTTCTGGCTATTCGGCAAATTCAAACGGCGAATGCGGGAACACCGTTTTGACACGATTGAGGAAATAAAAACCGAATCAAAGAAGATCTTGAAGGCTATACCGAAAAAAAACTATACCGACTGTTTCGAGAACTGGAAAAAGCGTTGGCAAAAGTGCATTTTATCGGATGGGGATTACTTTGAAGGCGATGAAATTGATTTGAAAGAATAAATAAAGAATTTACATTTTAAGGTATAAACATATTACACTAAATAAAACTTTTTGATATAAAAGATAAACTACTTGTGATACACAATATCATTTACATATATTATTATATATATATATATATATATATATATATATATATATATATATATATATATATATATATATATATATATATATATATAACTGAGATATAATATAGATTTTTGTATCTAAATAAAAGATTAAAATCTTGTAGATATTAAAAAAAATATATAGAAACAATTTTTTTTAACACTTATGTAAGAAAATGAAGAATAATAAACGGTTGGTGATCGATAGACAGTTCTTTGATACTTTAATTTGCACAAATAGCGTATATTTGTTTATTTTTCGATCGTCGATTATAAATAAATAAATAAATAAATAAATATATATATATATATATATATATATATATATATATATATAGGCTATAAAAACTTAAACGGATTCGATATCGTTAATAATTAACATAAGATTATAATTTTATCGCCCACAGGCGCTGGTTTCAAACTTCGACTTGTTCCCGTTTGGCAATTAAAAAAAATAATGCTAAAAAAAATTGTAATCGAGTCAATTGCAAAATAAATGTAACGGCCGTCTGCCAAACTCATATCGAATTCTAAAACTCTCAAACTTTATATTAAAAAAAAATATATTTTTTATGAATCATATTTGTAGAATAACTCTCTCGGATGTAGGAATTCAAGTATTTTTTTAATTATATAAAAGTAATATATTCTAGCCGTATTTATATGGCTTATACGGCTAATATTTTCATTTTCTTTTTAATTTTTATTCTCATTTCTGAATATTCCAATTTTCATGAATATAATCCGTAGAAATTTTCATAGAGAAATAATAAAATTATTTTTCAGATTAATTCACAATATTTTTAAATAATTCTATAATATGATTTTTAATTTGTAATAAAAATGAAATATATTTTTCAATGTTAAAAAAAAATTCTATAGATTGTAAAATCCTTTGAAATAAAAGTACAATAGTTTACAGAGATAATATTTTTTTTTTTTTAGAAATCTCCAAAATATTTTCCAACATCAAAAACAATTTGTTTAAAAGGCTATTTCTAGATTTCGTCCTTTTCACAAACCAGTATCGCCGTATACAAAGAATGGCGATCTATCGAAGAAAAGAAGCCTTGGTCTATATGGAAAATGTCACGTCTTAAATATATTACCTTACTATTATTTATATTTATATATATATATCTATATAAAACTATGTGTGGTACATCACTTTGGAACAAATTGGGAAACGCTGTATATAGATCGCTATGAAAAAGTGAGAGGCCACTGTCCATAATAAATGCGTGGTATGCGATGTGTGGGATTCCTAGTTGAGTCATGAGGGGAATAAATGCTGGTATGCGTTAATTAAACCCACTCGCCATAATAATTCTAGTTTGCATTGCAAGTTCATAATTTCGTGAACGAGTACGACGACACATTTGCATAATGCAATTAAATATGCGCAAAAAAAAAAATACCCTTTTCGCAATGCTGCGACGTTTTTCATAAGGAGGGAAAATTTTTTCGGACGGAAAATTTGATGAAATTTTCCTTTGAAAACGTTATACATGTGCTACAGTCGAACCTGTTTTTGGGGCGGATCTTCATAAATATAATACATCTATGAGAAATAATTTTAACACAACATATGAAAAAGAAAATTATGCGATCGAAGGGGACCGTATAAAAAAAATCGGTGACAACGAAAATGACTGAGAATAACTAATGAAATAAGCTGATGAAAAAAAAATAATGCCAACAAAACGTATTGTGATTCATATACCGCACAAAAAAAAGAATCGCACAAAAAACGCATACAAAAATCTTAGTAATATTTATTATTGACAATTAAAAATTTTGTAAATTGTTATTTTTGACACTTCCGATTCAGAAGGTTGCCGATTCATGAATTAGACTACTTTGTTAATATATTTAGAGGACAAATAAAACGTATCAATCAAAAGAGATTAATTTCTGATTTAATGACATACATTAAAAATTACAATAAATTTAATAAGTAATTGAATGATAGATATATATATATATTATATATAAATTTTATTATTATGATATTAGCAAATTTAGAAAATAATATTTAATAAAATGAAAAATGATAAAACACTCGAAGAATCGCTGTTTAAAAATGAAACATCACGTCATACGCGTTCTGCCTTTTGATGCCATCGTGTACAATTTGCAGTATGAAAATAAACATTTTTATTGTTTATTCGGTAAGCACTATAATCGATCATTGTAAAGATCGTTGTCCCCATATTTATTTAAACGATGAAGTAATACATATGAGTAACCATAAAGGAATCTTTTTTTTTTTAACACAACATAACGGTAAAGTTCGATGTGTAAATTATGTTTGAATTTTCTTTGTTTTCAAATGGAAAAACAAAGTTTTCATGTCGTTTTTACGTTTTCTTTACGTTATTATTGTTATTATTATTTGTGAAAATAATTTGTTAAGTGTTAAAACAATGTATTATGAATTGATGCTATTGTTGAGTTTGATATCGTATCTGTTTAGTAACGAAAGGTCCTGAATTTAACAATATTTAACCCATTTCTATTAAAAAAGTCTCAAAATTGATATTACAAATAAAAATTTAAACTGAGACTCTTACTTTCTTCATTTTCTAAAATCGTTTAAAATACAATAGTTCTGTTATACAAATAAATTTTTCAAAATCTAATATAGAGTTGATTATTTGATCCTCTAAAATAAATTAATATTACATAACTTATAAGAAAGAACTAAATTCACAAGAAAAATGATGCAACAAGTTTATTACATTAAGATCTACAATTTTTTCAATATTAAAAAAAAAATATTATTAAACAAATTTTTAATACTTTTAGATCATTACGTAAAAATTTTATAATTACTTATATAAACAAAAATATTTTTCGTGCTAAATTATAATATTTTTAATAATAATTGATAAGTTTTGAATTAAATTTTATTTTAAAAAAATGGTTTTTTTTTTTAGTTAAATGTTTCATATCATATTTTCATAGTAATTTATTGTATTATATTTTTTAAAAAAATACATGCATAAATGAACGAACAAATTAAGTCATAAATTATTTTTTCTCTATATTCGCACGAGGCAATAAAATTACATTTTTTTAACTCTCTTGATACACACGATAATTGTTTTATGTATTCCGGACGAAATTATATTTTCATTTCTATATAAAATTTGGAAGAAGGGGAACAGAGAATTTTCCGAATACATAAATCACGATTATAAAAAAATAGATTACTACACTCGAGTGAAAATACATCAAAAGTAACATGAAAATCGCCAATAGACCCTACGCGACTAGACAAAACACCGCAATTACGATTAATTCAATTTATCGGGTCGATTTAATACGAAAATTACCCGGCGGCGAACGGGTTAAAGTGAGACGCTGAGGACTGAAGGGGAATTTTTATAATTAATAAATTTTATTTACGATCGAAAAGTGCAACGGGGCGTGGAATTTTCGGTGTTAAAAATAAATTCGAAACACATATATCGTAGGAAATTTGCATAAATTACGGTAAAAATGAAGAAAAATAAACGAGCGTTCGAGATATTTTTATGTTTAAAGGTTGTCAGTGAAAAAATCGCACGACTTTCGATTCAATTATTTTATCTATAAAATTATCGATTGTGTTTGATTTTTATTTTATATTAAACTAAAGGTAAATATTTATTTTTATAATACTATTATATATTTATATATATATATATATATATATATATATATATATATATATATATATATATATATATATATATATATAATAGAAGACTGATTTTTCATTGTCATAACATTTTTGTTCACATTCATATTTTAATACTTAAATTTTTCCTTATTAATTTGTTAATTATTTTATTTCGCATTTTATCATCGGTTCTTTTGATGAAGTATAAGCAAGATTTTTTATTGTTCATCGACCAATCATTATGAATAACACACATTTTACATGTCATCTTCTCACTCGCACATATAGAATATTATGAAGCACACCATCATTAAAATTAAAATTTTGCCCTTTTCTCTCGCCGCTTCATAAATAAATATAAATATATATATATATATATATATATATATATATATATATATATATATATATATATATATATATATAATATTAATAATATTATGCGAAAGGCGAAATTTTACAAATCGCCCATCATTTACGAGGAGGCATCGCATTAACCCTTTCGCTGCCGCTCGCCTTGCAAGCGTGCAAAATTCCGTTATGCACCGCGTCATAAAACATATTTATATATGCGTAATTTGCGTATTATTTATGCGTGACTATTTACATAATATTTTATATGTTTTACGATTTATATATATATATATATATATATATATATATATATATATATATATATATAAACGCGGTAACCGTTATAAAATGTAAACGGTATAAAATTTTCTATTCACGTGAAACAAATATTTACACATTAGATATATATAAATTACCTAATAATTTTGAATAATTGGAACGTAATTTTGATTGCAATTTAAAAAAAAAACAAGTAAATCAATCAAAAAATAATAAAAAAATCAGTTTATCTGCATCGAGATGTTTAGAACACGAAGGAATAAACCTGTATTATTATATCATAAAATGTCATAATTTATTAAATCCTTCAATGCGAAAAAGTATATAGGATGTTTGGACGTAGTCTAGACAATGACTTGATTTCGTAAAAATTTTTAAAGGATCAAAAACTGTACACGAAAATCCTTAATCCTTTTTGAATTGTTATTCCACCGATAAATGCATTGAATAAACGATATAATTTCGGAAATTAAAAACGTGTAATTGATCCAATAGAGGACTGTTATAACTGGTAAAAGTAGTTGGTGGACTTGATAAAATACGAATAATAATATGATAATTAAAGACCATGTGAATCACTTTAACAGCTGTTATCTTGAAAAAAAAAAGAAAAGAAAAGAAAACAAGGAAAAGGATGTGAGCAAGAATCAAACGTAAAACGCATAATAACACACTTTGTACTTTAAACAGCGTGTCCAGTTGTACTTTGATTCGATTTTATATAGAATAAACAAGATCGAAATCGTAACTACTTTAATTATCGTTTTATACGGATGTGAACCGTTTAAAAACGTCGATCGGATTTTATATACGAAATTCCTAGAGTAATAAAATGTCTCGAATCGAGTCTGCGACCTTATTCTATATACATATATACACGTTCACTGGTAAAACGACATTATTTACCGATTATGTCGTAATCCAATTACGCCATTTTGTATAGGATTTTACACGCGGTGCATTCCACAGAGTGAATACATTACATACACACGTCAATTGTTATTTAATTACGTTATAATTCGATCGTGCTGGAAGCATTTACTTACGGAAGCCGTCGAAATGAGACGCTTTTAAAATCGTTTTAAAGTATGTAACGTTGAATCACGAAAACGCAGACGACGACGACGTTGATGATAATGATGACGATGGAAAACAAGACGCTGGCTGTTTCTTCTCGGAAGAACGGTCTTCGGTTACGCTTCCCACAGAAGTAGAAGCTTGGGAACTTTTGAAAGTGGAACGTCTGCCTCCGAAAATAAAGCACATGCTCACTATACTCGGCTTTTACAGTACAAATTTTAACGTTTCCTATGTTGATTTAGCTCCTTGTGAATTTCCGCTATTATTTCTATGTTTTTGATATTATCATATAAATTTATAGATAAATTTACACATCGCATTATTTATGGCAATTATATCGTAAAAATAATATAATTAATATTCTATTAATTGATCAATTATTTTGTAAATCTGATAATTGATTCTTGCATTGTCATCGAAAGTGAGCAAGTATGCAAAATTTCAGCTTAATCGGATATCGAGAAGTGCTCGAAAAATCGATTACAAAATTCCATCTAGACAAACAGATAAGTGAAACTTATATGAAAAATGTGTGAAAACTTCAACTTTTTTAGCATGAAATGAAAAAATGATATAATCATAATTTAATAGTTTTTAATAAAAATCTTAAAGAAAAATAGACAATGAAAATTATTATCCTACAGCATAATATTGAGCGTGAAAGTTTATAAGCATTGCATAGTAAACTTGCTTGTCATAAACTTTGAGCTTACTATATTGAAACTACATATATTTGCACTTATTGTTCACAATAACCCATATAAGATACATAATATCATTATTATATTATAAGTAATGAGTCATATTAAAGTTTATAATCAAACTTATTTATGTACACTATTTTAAAATGTACCTGAATAAGTAAGAATTTATATAGTTTGAGAGAAAAAAAATCAATGTTTGGAAGTAAATAAATATAGTGAAATTTTAAGTGATTGATATTATTAAAATATATTCAGAATAGAAGATTGATGTCTGGATTTCGTTTCAGAGTAAAATCTAAATTAGACCGACCTCAATCTTAAATTTAGGAGCAAGTGTTCGATACGATAATAAAAGCATTGGAAATATAAATCATATTTGAGTTTATTGTTAATGTCTATCGTATAATAATAATAATAATATTAAAAACATCGTTTCGCATTTCGATAAAGAAAAAAAAATTAAAGTATATTTCACAAAATCATTAAAAGTTAAAAGAATGAAACAAAGTTCAAGAACGAACTTTTCAATTAATTCAATTGCTCCATTGCTATTTGCCTTCGATGCGTAAACAAACCTTGATTTCAATATTGTAATACAAGATATTTGTATTTGCAATAAGGCATTTTATTACCGCAGTACCTCAGTAATGCGCTTTGTTTCCCTTAGCTTTTAAAAATTATGCCACCCGTATTTAGAGCATTTCTCGGAACTGCAGACGTTTAAAGAATCTTCCACTCGATCGTTAGAAGTATTCATTGTGTTTACTTTTGTAAAAAAAGTTTTCAAAAATACAATTACAATTCATAAGAACGTAATTCTGAAGCAGGTCTCCTTACTTTTATGAGTCGTGCTTTCTTAGAAATTTTTCGTTTAAAACGAACCGCATTTTCGGTTATGTTCCGTTATGCGGTCGGTTGGTTCCTTATCGAAGCGGTGGCCATTTGACGAAATTTCCACTGATCTTCTTCATAAATTTTAATTAGCCAATTTTTTTCCGGTACTTCTCGTTCCGATCAAAGCGCAGATTGAAAACTCGGCTGAAGACCAGTTTTAATTTTATATATATATATATATATATATATATATATATATATATTCTTCTTTTCGTGGGGAGGGTTTTCTCTTTTAGAAGCACGTATGCATCTTGTATGATATACGAGCTCAGAAAGGCACATGCTACGCATTGAATGACAATAAATTTCGCAAACAACACAATGGGATGCGTATCTTCAAAAAGCGCAAGTGCTGTCTTACAACAACTCCCCTAGGAACACCTGGCTTTTATAGCGCAATATTATTATTGTATTGAAGAAGAAAAAAATGGAAATTCGAACGTACAAGGTATTCGATTTCTATCCGTAACGGATATTTATTGTTCAAAATGATTATAAAGTTCCAACGTGTGTAACAACTGTGATCAAAAAGTAAGTTGAATTTGTTTATCAAATGTAAATTCTTTATTTATTCTTCCGAATCAATTTCATTCCCTTCAAAGTAATCCCCGTCCGATAAAATGTACTTTTGCCAACGCTTTTTCCAGTCCTTCCGGTATAGCCTTCAAGGCCTTCTGTGATTCGGTTTTTATTATCCTCAATCATGTTAAAACGACGTTCCCGCATTCGCCTTTTGAGTTTGCTGAATAGCCAGAAGTCGCACTGAGCCAAATTTGGCGAATGCAGCGGTTGCGGGACTATATGAATCGAATTTTTTGGCAAAAAAATCGCAAAGAACCTATACAGTATGACATGGTGCATTATTGTGATCAAGGAACCAAGGATTGTAAAAACACGTGTAACTCGGAGATAATTAAACCTGTAGACAAACAAAAGCTTGGCAAATGTTATCGACAATCCTACCAATCTAGGAAAAAAATACAATTTAATGCTGGGGAGTTTTAATTATCAATTTCACCTTACTTTTTGATCACAGTAGTATATACTATTTTTTTATTAATTATTTAATAATCTTCAAATTTTATATATTATATCAAAGTTCGTATATCGTTTAGATTCATTAGTTAATTATCGAGAGTACCAGATTAACGCGCTAATTATATTATAGCAGTAATCCCTTCTGAAATGTTCTTCGGGGTTGGTTTCAGTGGTCTGTGTTCGCCATCTAGATGGATTGTTTTCAAATTTTGTAAACTTTTAAGTGGATAACTTTTGTCCACAAACAAACCAATTACATTTTCTATACAACAGAATTTCTACAAGTGCGAGTTACATTATCCATAAAGAATAAAAATGGACGATTAAATTATACATATTTATAATAATTCATTTTGATAATATATCAATAGATTTATAAATTCCATTACATTGTCAAGCAATTTCATATTTAGTAAATGGAAGTTGACTATTTTTTTTACACACTTTTATATAAGCTTTTACTTGTCTTTTTGCCCGGATGGAATTTTGTAATCGATTTTTTCGAGTACTTCTCGACGATAAATTGAGCTTAAATTTTGCATCTATGACAATGCAAGAATCAATTATCAGATTTATAAAATAATTGACCAATTAAGCGGCAATTAATTATATCGTTTTTATTATATAATTGCATGACGATAATATTATTTTTTTTTTAAATACGATATAAAAGTGTGGCATTCCATCGTTATGAATCGGACACAGGGTGAACTTCGGTTAATTTCTGTTTTATATTCTTTCGAATTCTATTCACGGTCGCGTTCTTTTCAAATCGTTCATCATTCGGAGGGTATATAAATAAAATATAACGATATTCGACAACACAAAAGGTATAATAAATGCGTTCTTTTTCTGCTGCATCCGTATCATATATACGGTTCTCTTGCTCTTCTTCTTCCGCACGCTAATTTTTCGCTTCTTCGCCTTTTCGGCGAGTCGGTTAATCGAAAAATTGCGATCGTCCGTCTGCTGCGCAGTTGTTCTTGAACTTGATTCACCTCAATTTGTCTTTGTGTGTGTGTGTGTGTTTATATGGTTTCTGTATACATCTTTTAACGTTCGCTCACGGTTGATAACCCCGGAACGCGTGTTTGGTTTTTGCGCGAAAATTTCGCGCGAAAGCGTACCGATTTCCCGCCAAAACGCGCTCACGCGTGCCAACTGCGATTTTACCGTATTGAAAACAGCGAACGATTCTAATTATCTTTTAAATTGATTTATTATATATATATATATATATATATATATATATATATATATATATATATACATATATACATATACACTCTCGTAATTGGACTTGTGCGAGTCTTGACCAGGCAATGAGGTCAATGCATTAGAACACATTAAATCCTTGTTTATATAGTCTCAAGTGTCACTGCGTTCAATTTTATTACACAATCATTTTATTTTAATGAATGAAAAAAATATATATATTTTTATATAATATAAATTCTACCGTTATTTTATATTGAACTGTAGTACGTTTGTAAAGTGCTGTAAGATTAAGAAGACGAAAGTCGCTTTGAGACTTTTTGACACGATACTTTCACGTGCCCGTACAGATAGTGCCTTGTTGATCTTATTTGTGGACTGCATAATGGCGCACGATAACTCGGTAAAATGGAGAAAGTTCGTCTGTTTCGATATTATTATACACGAATGAAATATCCTGTAAAATTGATTTCATATATAATATAATAATTGTTCACATATTATACTTTTATTAAAGATTAAACGGATCAAGAATGTTTTGAAGCGGACAGATTATTTAGAGAATAGATGGAGAAGTTTCTCAGATCTACTTCGGTGTGTGAATCGTTTGTAAATACACACACACACACACACACACACACACACACACATATATATATATATATATATATATATATATATATGACACGCGGTTATGTGTATGTTTAGAAAATGGTGGGCGACGTTGGAGGAAGTTCGTCCGTTTCGCCTTCCGCTCACAGAACGTTCATATTTAACCGCGGAAGACAACAGCCGAGCCAATTATACCGGCATGTTTCATTCGCACGATCAACGTCATCGAACCGAATCCTGAACCCGTTCAAAGCGCATCATTTATTTATTTATTTTAATATATATATATATATATATATATATATATATATATATATATATATATATATATATATATTTATTTATCGGTCTTGTATTTTTATATTGCGATGTGCTACGGTGTGCGGCGGATATATATATGAACGGCGTACTCGCGATGAATTATTAGGTGTGCAACTTGTTGAAGTCAACGAACCCGTTCCCGTTCCCCTCTATTTTGTTTAACGACGCAGATTTTTCATTTGACTCTAAAAATAATCCACATCATATGAAATATATATATATATATATATATATATAGTGTGAGAGGTTTAAGCGCCACATTTTTGAGGATCCAATGTTTTGTTATTTTTTTTTTTGCTATAAACCACATCCATACAACGGTGAACTATCGCCGAGAACTTTTAAAACTGCATTCCTCTATAATACAATAAACGAAATGAAAAGATTTGATACTAAATAAGCAGAAATGTTTTAAAAATCTTACAAAAGACAAGTCTTGATTTATATATATGTATATATGGTATATAGAGAAAATTTTGTTTGAAGAATAATACCGCGATTCTTCTAAGAAAAATATAACAATGACCTTTTTACGAATTCTTTCATACTGACGAAGATTTACGAAGGCGCCAAAAATACTATTTTGAGTTATTGTTGTCTTGTTATTATTTCTAAGGATAACGCAGGAAACTATTAAAATAACACGGTTTATACAAAAAAAAAAAAAAAAAAACCAGTGTCCGACAACAAAAATAAATGCAAGCGGCAGGTAAACGAGCTCAAAAGAATAATTTTGCATTTTTTTTTGAAAAATGGTTTTATATTATAATCGCTTGAGCTTCGCATAAATATGATCTTAATCTGGAGTAAGTGAAGCGAAAATTTGATATGTCTGAATTTTAATTATAATACATATATGAATAGAAAAAAAATATTTGTAAAAATATATATATATATAACAAATTATGAAAAAAATAATATTTGTATATAAATACGTATCTACAAAATATACATAAATTAAGCGAACACATTTTTAATCTTTTATTTTGAAAATTTTCTATTTATATATATTTTAATTAGGAATAAAGTAATTTTATTCATGTAAATAAAATTGTTTAAAATATAGTTTTTTTTAATGTTGAAAATATTTTACATAAATATACTGATTATATAGAAATAATATGAAATAATTAATATGCAGAAATGAAAGATAAAAGTATGATAAGGTCATAAGAATATTTGATTTGTAAGTCCTTATTAACTATATTTAATTAAGGATTTTATTCAATATAATTCCTTATTTATTTTCTCTGTTATCTATGTATTAAAAATAATAATAATAATAATGTTAAATTTATCATTTATGAATGGTGTTAATATATTATTATATAAAAGTGGAAAATATAAAATCGAAAAACGACGATATTTAAGTATATAATTAAATAATTACGCTTATTATGAATTACGCTCCTTGCACTCGGTTATCCTCGCACAATAAATTATTAAGTAAGAGAGGAAAACAGTATTATATTTCTCAAGATTGATGACGGGTTCGCGAACACGCTATTTTTGCCGTAAACGTGCACACAAACATAGAACGCGTACATATATATATATATATATAAATATATAAATACATATACGGGTTTAACGCACTTGTGTGAGTGGTAACGAACCTTTTTCAAACGGCGGCCTTCACACCGGATTGGGTTAACGAACAGGACGAGAACGCGTTGCGCATGCGCACACTTAGTACGTTTCCTTCGATGTGTATATGTGCGTTACCACCATATATATATATAATATGCAAACACACACACACACACACATAGACAATTTACAACAGTCAGACACAGATGTGCGTACGCAGACAAGCGCAAAAATTGTTACGTGCGCAAGTACAACACACCGGTGTCCTTGCGAGTGCCTTCACCTTGCGGACTCGTGGAGGCTCTATTTACGCCGTTGTTTTTGCCGACAATAAATAGCCGCCGGCAATATTTGACTCTTGTACGAAACGGAGTTATATGTATTTTTTTTTATTTTATTACTACTATTATTATTATTATTATTATTATTGTGCGTACGCGCGTGAACGGTGACGTTTCACGCATTAGCGCAATTTTGGATAATTGGCGCGTTGAATTTTTGCGATTTTTCTCGCATAGTACGAATGAAAGACTCTCTATTCGGTGTTCTGTTATAAAGAAAAAACTATGACAAAAAAATATATTTTTTAATTGAAAAAAAAAATCAATTTTAGAATTAGAATTAGCGAATCTCTCTAAAATATATACGAATAATTGGAAAAAAAAGCTTTATATTCGATTAATTTCAGTGCTTATTTTAATTTAAAAATTTTCAATAAAATGATAAAATTTAAAACATAGTTTATTTATAAAAACTAAATGAAAGATAAGAATATAAGATTTGATTTTTATTCTGAAGTATGTTCAAGATAAATTTTCCTTCTATCTTTATAAATAAATATTTATCATTATATGCAGAAATATTTTCCTCAATTATACCATAATTACCATAAAAAGTAAAATTAATTTTAAATGTATACTGCTGTGATCAAAAAGTAGAAATTGACATTTAAAACTCCCGGGCATTAGGAAGGTAGGTAAATTGTAATTTTTTCCAAGGTTGGTAGGACTGTCTATAAACATTTGCCAAGCGTCTGTTTGTCAAAAATATTAATTATCTCCGAATTACATGTGTTTTTACAACTCTTGGTTCCATCATCATGATAATGCACCATATCGTACTGCATTGGTTCTTCGCGACTTTTTTACAGAAAACTCTACACATATCGTTCCACAACCACCGTATTCACCTAATTTGACTCCGTGCGATTTCTGGCTATTCAACAAACTTAAAAGGCCAATGCGGGAACACCGTTTTGACACAATTGAGGAGATAAAAACCGAATTGAATAAGGTCTTGAAAGCTATACCGGAAAAAGACTATTCCGACTGTTTAGAGGACCGGAAAAAGTGCGTTTTATCGGACGGAGATTACTTTGAAGACGATGAAATTTATTTGAAAAAATAAATAAAGAATTTATGTTTTATAAACAAATTCACCTTACTTTCTGATCACAGTGTTATATTAGTAACATAAACAATATTTTTCACATTTGATCGAATCTCTAGCGCGTATCCTTCTTAATAATTATCATATATTTGTCATCTAAAATCAATATAAATTCATTGAAAACATTTCCGGCCGTAATTTCCTGAAACAAACAAATATATGTATTTATAAATACAAAAAAAAAATCGCAAATATAATTTTTTATATAACCGAATCGAACAAGGATACGCGACATGATTTCAATTGCGCATAATCGAACGCGAATCTTCTACGTACAAATTGAAATATTGTATGCACGTTTATTATTTTACTATTCATAACACGAATCCTATTTTGAATGTTTAATTTTATACTAAAAACATTAATCATGACACGGTCGCTATTAGAATAGCAATAAATTTAAAATTAGAAAGAAAAAAAAATAAAGAAAAATATAAAACGATTTTTGTATAGTTGCGCTCGATTATTTTATAAACGATGTAAAAACATGTATTTGAAGATCTATGTACACGTTAATGTTATCGTTAAAAATATCGATAAATATCTGTAATAAAATTGAGATACGTTTTATATATTGAGTGCATTCTGATGTACCACCCACGGTTTTTTTGTCGGATTATTGTAATTTGTGACGTTATATTATTATATATATATTAATATTGCTATAAAGATTATTTCAGATGCAATAACAGACATATATTTTATTATTCGTAATGTGAACATTATAGTGATTAATGTCATTTTGCGAGGATAGTTCAATGATGTCATTCATCGTTAAAGATTTAAATTTTTCACGGGATCCGTTTTTCTGAAGATTAAATATATTATTATATACGAAAATTTATTAATATTGTATATTTTTTTTTTTAAATATATATATTATAAAAATACTATAGTTTGAGGAAGTTTATAATTTTCAAATCTATTATCAACTTTAAACTGTCAATCTGATAATGTTTGATAGCAATAATAAACAAATAGCATTTTTCCGCTTAGTTATCTAATCGGAAGTTCAGTAAACTGCACTGTTTTTTTTCAACTTTATACTTTTATTTTTATATTTGCATTACATTTCAAACAGCGTTCACTAGTCGTAAACAAACGCGTTCTTTATTCAAACACACAACAAAGAACAACAACAACAACAATAAAAAGAAGAAGAAGGAGAAAAAAAAAACTAGAAATCGCCGTCTATCGAATAGGATACGTTTGTTTATAAATAGAAAAGCTAAAACCCACGATCGAATAATAATATATTGCATTATAACGAGTTTATATTTATCTCGTGCGAAAAGGCAAACTTGTCTCGAACCGGTGTCTGTTTTGCTCCAACGAACGAAATCGCCTTTAAACCGAAGAAAAATAAGAACTTTCGTTTTTTTTTTAAATTTTATTTTATTTTCAGTATTCTTTTGCATTTAACGTTTTCTCATCTTGATAATTCAATGGCATTGTTTGATCTCATAATCGAGAGTCAAGGTCGACATGGAAAGGCAGTTTTCTCGATTTACAGTTTAACGTCAGATTTATAGCAGACTTTGTGACTGTTTTGCGAAAAAGATATTTTGAGAGATTTTAAACTCTGAGTCATGTCAATCTTTTTTCTAACTAATTTTTTACTATTTATATTACGATCGATTCACATTTCGAAATATACATATATTTGTATTATAATGATGACTGTTTTTAACCCGTTGCGGTTTTTATTCGAATCCGTTGTTTTGTCGCTCGGCATAGACAAAATTTATATTCATAAAAATAGATTGTATTGTATGTTAGAACGCGGTTTCCGGTTATAGTGATCGAAAGTATTCCGGAGGAAGATAAGTGCTGGAAGTGGCTCATTCATAAATTCGTCGTATAGCAGATAACGTCGACTCGATTACCGACTATTTTTTTTTTTTGACTGACTGACTAAGTCGAACACAATAATCGACGATAATGTTTACAATACGTCTTTAAAAGTTCATAGATTATCTTTTGTGAGTCTTTATTTTTTTTTAATTTTATTTGAATTGTTTATGAAAATTTAATATTTGTTATAAAGCTGAAAATTTGTTTAAAATTCTATATATACTTATCGAGTTTACCGTTTCATATTGTAATTGTAGTGATAATGATAAGACTGCAAGTATTTAGATCATCAAATAATTGATAATATTTTTTTAAATTATTTTTCCTGTATGAGCAAATCATTATCAAATTGTTCTGAATTTGTTCATAAAAAAAAGTAATCATGAAATGTAGGATTAAATTCTAAAACTAAAAAAAAAACGGAAATATATTGTGAAAGATATGTCAGCATTAATATCAAATTAATAATACATTATTATTGTAAAAATTTTCAAGTTAAATTATATTGAATTTATAAATGTGAAATAGTAAAAAAATCAAAGGATGAAACATGATACTAAAAAAAAAATAATTTTATCTTCCCACGATTTTTCTTCTTCAAAATTATATATCTACCTTTTATGTGACAATTATTGTAGCATTAAAAATAAAACAATACTAACGCACGGTCAATTTTGATGTTACAATAATATCGTTAAATTTTCAAAATGAACGTTAAGAATCTCTCGGATCAAAGGTAAAGAAAGAAAGAAAGAAAGACAGCGAAGAGACGTAAGAGAAGAATAAAAAAAGATCCGTCTACAAAAGCGCGGGAAACGGATACGCTATTACAACTACCAATACTATTTTTTTTACTATATACTGGGAAACGAGTCAATAACACGAGACGCGTCCCAAATTTGTAGACATGAAAAGGAGGCAGAGTGTGAAACGCGAGGGGAAACGGAGTTTTTTGTAATATAATTGGTCTTGAGGGGCAAATGGACACAATGTGAACCCATCGAGGTCTGTCAGGCTTCGCGTGAGGAAGAAACAGCAGCTGCGCTGGCGCAGGCTATTGCCCTAGAAGCCTCATCCATCTCTTTCCTTTGGATGAGAGGGGAAACCCTCGTGTAGACGAAAACCTGCGGTCCACGAACCGTTTATATAAATAATACTTCAAAATATACCTCGCTTTTTATTTATATGTACAATTTACCCCAATGGTCTTTATAACGAACTCGCGTCATCTGGTACCAATTTGTAGTGTATTCTTCATAAAAAAAAAAAAGTAATAAAATTTCACGTCGATTCAAACTCAAATAAATCTGAAGATTATTAAAATTTATATATTCAAAAACAACGTTGACTGACATAAAAACATGGTAAAATCTAACCATTTAATATAAAAATACATATAATCTTGACGTTTTTATCGACGAGTTGAAAACATAATGGTATCATAATTTTAATTTCTAATTCAGAATCATTAGCAGAATGCCGACCGTAATGAAGAAAAAAAAAGATTGCTCAATCCATTCAATGAAAGACACGAAACAAGATAGATCTAGTCTGACTGACGAGACACGCTCTATGACCATTCACCATGAAGCTAAAAGGTGCTTCTGCCATGAAGTTATTCCCCTTGATGGAAACCCACGCCGAGACCAGACTAGGTGAATCAGCGTGGTTCTTTGTTTTTATTACGAAGGCCAAGGTTTAGCGTCCTCTACTTCTACCTCTAAATGCTTCTTTATATATATATATATATATATATATATATATATATATATATATATATATATATATATATATATATATATATATATATATATATATATATATATATACTCTTCTTTAACCTTCGAAGAAACGCAAACAAACACACGACGGACAATAATATTTATACGAGAACGTTACTATTGAGCTCGCATGTGTATATATTTATAATATAATATAAGAAGCACCACGTGTTTCTTCATATGTGGAAATAACGAGTACCTAGATAAAAGCGTACATATACAAGATGCGTCCATGGGTAAAATAAAATGGTCGTTGAACCTGCACATCTTCATGTATGAGCATAAAAAAAAATGTACATAGTCAGGTTTTGCTAACTTTTGTGTATCACATTTTTTTTTTAAAGATGAGACCACCAACGAACGTGTCTTTAACCAAAATATTTAATTCAGAATGTTTTTTTTTTTCGATTCGATTGAAATATTAAATCGGTAATGTAAGGATTCATTTTTCGTCCTGCCCATAACACTTAATTTATTATTTATTTACTTATTGTATTTTTTTACACTGATAAGTATTTTTATATTATATTAAAAAAAACAAAGACGTTCGAAAACCTTGAAGACGTATATACACGTCCTGCCCGTTATCGCTGCATTTTTGTTGTACGCTTATTCACGTCCTGCCCGATTAACAGGTTGAAATTGAATTTAATTCAATGTTAAAAAAATATATATTATTTTGAATATATATCGACGATCTGATTATATACAAAAAAAACGAACCAGCGCTGCAAAACTCGAATTAGAGGCCTCGTTCTCCTTTTAATGAGGCCAGGATGAGGTGGGTCGCGGAAAAACAAGCATCCAAACGCCTAATCCAATTTATTATGCAAATTGACTCGGTTCGATTTTCGCTTAGCACGCACGTGCGTGTTATTAATATTATAATTAGTTTGTTATTGTGATTATAATATATATATATTTTTTTTGTTTATTTGTTTCGCTGACGTAATTCGAACAGCATCCAAAACGGCGAGTCCTTGATGAATGGCTTTTCCGTTTTGCCAATATTTGAATGTTGCGCTTACTGCCTTTTTTCACTATTTTATTACACCTCTCGGTAGAGCACGTGGAGTTTTTTCTTTTTTTTTTCAGTATAAAATGCCTGAATAAGTAGGCATTCTTAAAAATAAAATAGAGTTCGTTTCGTTTCGTCGAACGTGAATTATCGACACGTTTTACGTACGACGATAATAACAATGGATTGTTTAGTTTAATAGTTCGCACGAGTCGCTAAAACGAACGACGATAAATGCGAATTTAAATATAAATAGTCCATTAAATAGCAAAAAAAAAAAATACAAATGTAATTTTACTAGTACTTTATTGACATGTAATTCATGTTGACGCCATATATTTATTTATTTATTCATATGGTATCATCTTTACAAATATTCAGTTCAATATTTAAAATGCCAATGTTTTTTAAAAAAAATGTAAAATTTTATCTTAAATCTCTTTGACAGCAATTGCAATAACAAATTAATATTCTTTGATGTTTGCCGATTTTTTTTATTAAAATCAATTAAGCCATCCACTCAATAAACTATCTATTAATTTTTTTTTTTGAAAGCAGTGTCTGTCGTAACAAATTTTATATCATTGAAATTCAATGTTTAACATTCAAATAACATATTTTTTTTACATACATATATGCATATTCGTTTAGATAAAATAAAATTTAAATGCATCGAGATAAAACTATATTTCGAAACATTCGAACAACTGCATTGAGGATTAGATGAAAAGTTTCAGGAATCGGCTTCCTGAAAAAGTTCATAAGCGGATTCGTCGAATGCGACGAAAAAAAAAGTACATCGAAGCTTTTCGATTATATATATATATATATATATATATATATATATATATATATATATATATATATATATATATATAAACAGTTCAAACTTGATAAACATTATCGGTATTAAAAGTTTTCGATTTTAAAGTTGAAAACTGAAATTAAAAAGTACGTAAAATCGTGTTAAATTATTTTTGAAACACGTTAATCTCCATTTTTAATGTCAAGGCAATATATACATTTTTTTATATATAATATTAAACATGCATACGAGTAATAATTTTCATTTGCTTCCTATTTAAATTCAATAATAATATATAAAATTAATTATATTTCGCATTTATATATATATATATATATATATATATATAAACAAGATTTATAATTTTATAATATTTATTTAAATAAATTGATTAAAATATTCAATAAAAAATTGATAACATTTTTTTTCAATAAAATATTTTCACATGTTTCTTCATCGTATTAAATGTGAATCAATAAATCAGTTATTCATATTATACAAACTGACTGTTTGGCAATTTATAAAATTGCACTTTTACCCTTTTAACTTTTGACCGATCGTTCGCAATTTCTGTTTACCAAAAATCGATTCGAGTGTCGCTCGATAAATCAAACGATTCGTTAAAAATGCATTTTCATATTTTTTTTTTACGGATTGACGAAAAAAAAATGGAACAGTCGTTCTTATTATTGATTATTGATATTATTGGGATATGTGGCTATAATTGGCGAAAAAAAAACCTTGACTATGTTAAGTCGAACCGGTCGTATTTGAAAAATATTTCAATGTCGCATATTCGTCTTACACGTGTATTACGAATTAATAACGTAATCGCCTTGAGAGTCAGACTTTCTTAATGTAAAAATGAAAGGCGAACAATTTCGACTCGTGTTATTATTTTTACAAATGTTAAGGCGGCAAAAGAAGAAGAAGAAGATGTTTTTTTTTAAGAAAAAAAAAGAAGCACAACTCAAAATATCGTACGAAATGTTGAAGATGAACGTCTTCCTCGTGCGAATGAATATTAAATTAAGGCGATTTATCATAATGATTATAATTTAGATAGTCGCTGAAAAGATCACCGGTAAATAAGGTATATTTTTGAATTATGTCAGCGTTATAGAAATATTTAGACATTCTGCGTATTTTATAAATTTATTTTCCATTATCTTTTTAAAAATGTTCTATATTTATTATTAATGAAATTAAATGTTGTTCATTTTTTATATGTAGTAAGGTGAAATTGTCATTTAAAACTCCCGGACATTAGGAAGGCAAGTAAATTGTGATTTTATTTTCCTAGGTTGATAGGATTGTCTATAACATTTGCCAAGCGTCTGTTTATCAAAAGGTTTAATTATTTCCGAATTACACGTGTTTTTACAACTCTTGGTTCCTTTATCACAATAATGCACCATGTCATACTGCATTGGTTGGACTTTTTTGCCAAAAAACTCGATTCATATCATTCCGCAATCACCGTTTTCGCCTGATTTGGCTCCGTGCGACTTTTGGCTATTCAGCAAACTCAAAAGGCCAATGCGATGACGCCGTTTTGACACGATTGAGGAGATAAAAACCGAATCACAGAAGGCTTTGAAGGCTATACCGGATAAAGACTATTCCGACTGTTTCGAAGACTGGAAAAAGCGTTGGCAAAAGTATAAAAAAAATATACAGAGAATTTTTTAAAGATAGTTTCAGTTTCATAATGATATCTATTGATAATTAAATAGTGGTATTTTATATTATTTTTGTAATTATTACCAACAAGCGATAATATCAATTGATCAAATTATCTTTTAGGATAGAGAAAAACAAGTTGCATGTTTACAAAATGTCATTTCAGCAATCAATTTATGTAATAAACATTGACACCTACATTAATCACGATGGACAATCATTTATCAACTTTTGCTTAATCGCAACCAATAAAAATTTCCACACACAAACGTTTGCAGTTCGAATTAAACGTGATAAAAAGGATCAATTATCGTCGACTTCGAATTAAATGAAACCGATGCAGGATATTGACATCAATAATATCCATCATCAATCATCGTAATGAATTTAATAGCAGATTAAGACGATGCACATTCGAAGGGATGAAAATCGTAAATAATTACACAGACCCAATGGCGCTATATTGAGTGATGTTGTTTTTTTTTGTGCTTTTATGATTTCTCGAACAATTTCTATTTGTTCTTTTAACGATTTCTATGTGATAGATAGAACGTCAATATCAATGCAATAAGACTGTGAGCTTTCTGCAGAATAATATGATTAAATATTTGTAGAATTGCTTAATGGAAAAGCTCGAGCAATCTTTCACGAACTTTGATATTTAAATATACTCGTATATAACTGAATAAAAAAGACACGATCGAAACAAATCAAAATTAAACATATATATATATACATATATATATATATATATATATATATATATATATATATATATATATATATATATATATACATATATATATACATATATATATATATATATATATATATATATATATATATATATATATATATATATATATACATATATATATACATATATATATATATATATATATATATATATATATATATATATATATATATATATATATACATATATATATACATATATATATATATATATATATATATATATATATATATATATATATATATATATATATATATATATATATATATATATATGAATAAAATACAATATGCTTTCTGAAATTCGTATTTATTTATTATATATAGTATAGTTAAACCTTTAAACGGTTAACTGAATCAATATGCTATGTTATGATATTAACTGTGATCCGGCAAATGCACTGATTTTACACGAACAATAAACTGTTTATAAATCAATTTCGACCTTTCGACACGTTTCTCCCATATCGAAAGTGTTATAGTGTTTTTGTTTTTATTGATCATAACAGTTTTAGTGTCAATTATCGTGTATTGACTGTTTGAATATTGAATATTTTTCCTACGACTTATCCATACACGTGCCATATAGACTTTAATCTTTAACCAAATGCGTAGTTTAAATAAAGTTTATCTAGTTAGTATATATATATATATATATATAATAATTCTAAAATATTCTAAGCTCTGTTTAAAATAGTTTCTGAAACAAATATATCTTATATATATATATTTGAAGACTATTTTATTAAAAAAAAAAAGTAAAATAATGATTTTTTTTTATTTAACTGAAATATAATCGCTTTGACATAACTCAAAGTATGCGGATAGAATGTACATTTCTAATTGTCTGTTATTATAGCTGAAATATTAGCGAGCATATTTTTTTTTCATATTTCTCAATTCTGAATTACTTACGAGCTCGTTTAATATGCAAACCCTGAGGCATTGCCTCAACTGCCCTGATCTCGTTACGCTACTCACAATGTTGACATGATGTTGTAAATATAAATAATATAAAAAATACATATATATATATATATATATATATATATATATATATATATATATATATATATATATATGAATCCATGGAGATCGGTCTATTTTCAGAATTATTTTATTTATATGACCTAAAAAGAAAACTGTTTTTCTTTCCGCAAACATCGGAAATGAATAGAGCATGTTGTGAAAGCAATATTTTTTTATATTGATAGTAAACATTAGTATTTTTCGAATATTGCTAAAGATCTAAATCAGAATTAGTGTAGGATGTTGAAAATATGTATAATAATATATTTTATATGAAAAAACGTAGACAAAATATTTTTAATACAAAATAATCTAAAAATTTACATACACCTACTAATTTTGAATGGAAATTTGGTTTGAAGTTAATTGAATGTATTTTATTTATTTAATATTTTCCTATTGATTTAAAATGGATTAGATTAAAATACAAACTAGGCAAATGAAAGTATCTTAAGAGAAGATATTGGCATATATTACAATGTGATCAAAAAGTAAGGTGAAAGTAAATTCTTTATTTACATTTTATAAATATCTCCGCATATAAGTATCCCCGCATTGGCATTTTGAGTTTTCTGAATAGCCAAAAGTCCCACGGAGCCAAATCAGGCGAATACGGTGCATTATCGTGACCAATACAATATGACACGGTGCATTATCGTGATGAAGGAACTCAAGATAATTATAAACCTTTTGATAAACAAAGGTTTGGAAAATATTATAGACAGTCCTACCAACCTAGGAAAAAAAATATAATTTACCTGCCCTCCTAATGCCCGAGAATTTTAAATGACAATTTCATCCTACTTTTTGATTACGCTATTATTTTATATAAACATCACAGAAATATGTCGTCGTCAATCATCAAGAATAGATTTAAGGATAATGTGATATTTTGCAGTGTGTTTTTAGTGTACAGAATGGCATATCTGTCATAATTCAATAGGTCCTGTCGCGCGATCTCAACTACGTGATAGGATGTGCGTCATACATTTTTGCCATTACAATTCGCCATTGCCATTAAACTCCATTGAATAGATTTACGTTTTAACGATAATTTCGATTAACTGCTCTTAGAAGTACGTGACGATACTCACGCACCTCAAACCGTCTATATTTGGATAGTTGTGTGTGCGCGCGTGTGTGTGTATGTGTGTGAATTCTAGTAAAAATAAATAGTGAACGGTTCCCGTACTCGGGGCGTGGACCTCTAAATTGACAATAATTAACCCAGTGAAGTGTACATGTCGAAAATAGATAGGAATTTTTGATAATTTATCGAATATATTTATTATTACATACATTCAATGTCATTAAAATTCTTTACCGGATACATATATTATTTTATGTAATAGATATACGAAAAAAAAAACGAATCGTTTCCTATGATGTGGAAAAACTGGAAAACTAAGCTAGATTGGAAATCGAAAGGGTAGTTTCGATAATAGGATTAAAAAAAATTGGAAAGCAATCGCAAAATTATCATGCGAAGTGGAAGAAATTTCTATATGAACTGAGTACATATGATTGAATTCTGAAAAAAAGTATTCTAATATATTTATATATCAATAAAAAGTATAGAATATAAATATCAATATTTTTAAATTATGGATATAAATTAATTTGAATACAAACCAAGCAATCTCTATATCATTCTTCTATCTTCAATCTTTGAGTCATTAAATAATTTAAGTCTTTTTTTATTACACACTTTTATATAAGTTTCACTTGTCTGTTTGTCTGGGTAGAATTTTGTAATCGATTTTTCAAGCACTTTTCAATGTCTGATTCAGCTGAAATTTTGCATACTTGATCACTCTCGAAGACAATGCAAGAATCAATTAATAGATCCACAAAATAATTGACCAATTAGTGGAAATTGATTACCATTAATAACGCGATAGTGCGTTATGTTTTCCATATTGTTGGTGTTTAACACATTTTGCGCGTTATAAAAGCTCACCTGCAGTTTGTTATATAGATCCTGCAGCGTCGTTATTTTTAATCAAACACGTCATACGACGGTCCATTAATTCAAATTGAACGAAAACGTTCATAATGGATGATTCGGAACTCGTATGAGTGCATATATAGGAAATGATGGTTGCGCGCCCTGTACAAGTGCTATACACGATTTATTTTTATTTAAGGGGTTCCAAGTTTACGACAGATGTTGTTATCTAGTCTAGCACCCTTGTTAGATTCGAAAACACGGTTTCGATAATTCGAACAGCTTGGAAATATCGTGTCCGCGGTATTATTAAAAAGTCGACATTCCTGAAGTAGACGAGCGCGGTTTTTCGAATAACGTTTCACGCCGAATAGGGGATTAGAAATCGTGTTCGAAACGCTTCTGTCTCTCGGTACAATATTTATTTTAACCTTTTTATTATTATTATATTCATTTTTGTTCTGCGTTCGACTCGTGTTTGGTGTTCGTGTCTTCCTCTTGTGTTATTCAACGGTTTAAGTGACTGTTCTCTGATAAACAAGCCGTCAGATCAATTGATCGATTTAGTGCGGTCGTTTTGTTGTATGAATTAAAATGTTGACAAGATTCAATTGTGTGTGTGTGTGTTAGTAAAAAAAATAATAAAATTGTAAATATATATACAAGCTTCGAACCCGTGAGCTGCCTAATCTAAAACGAAGTTTATCTTATTTTTAACAGCACGGCAATTATGCTTATTCTGAATGAGAGCTTTAATTTCAGTTATGGCTTCAAGCTCAACAATTATATTTATCCACTTTTTACCTTGCTAAATTCCTTATGAATGCATTATAGTCCCTTTAGGCTCTGTAAATTACTGGTTATGAACAACGGATCTAAACTTAAAAATGATATAATGCAACATAAACTAGTAAAACAAGCATTCTGACTATTGATTTATTATGAAATCGCATTAATACATATTTTGAAAATACGTAAATATAAACAAAATGAAAAAATTCGGCGCCATTAGTGATATATTGTAAAATAGTATGTATATATATATTTTTTTTTTTTTGCTAACGTTACAAAATTTTATACATTTTTCCTGGCGCCATTTTCTAAATTAATACATCGAAAAAGAATTCGGGAATATTCGCAGAATGAAAAAAAAAATACGTAGGTTTAAAAATAATCGAGATGTCATCGCGATGTTTGTCGATAAACAAACATCAAATGAAATAGTGGTTACATCTAAATATTCAACGTTCAAAAAAATGAAAAACATCTATGTGTATTTTTAAAATAATATATATATATATATATATATATATATATATATATATATATATATATATATATATATATATATATATATATATATACGCTTCGAAATGATTTAACGGTCGTTGCGCATGATTTTTGACTCGGATGTATAAATGTCAAAAATATTTACAGTTTCGTCTAATTATATATTTATTCGCTTCAATTCCGTCATAATTAAAATACATTTTATTTTTTTCGTAAATGATCTTTGACGCTCGGATGAAGTTTCGAGTGCGTCGATTGCTTTAATTCTCACTTGGATCCGTTATGCACTATAATTTTGACCTTTTAAAATACGTTATCGATCATGAAAAAAAACGGTTAATATATATATATATATATATATATATATATATATATATATATAACCGTTTGTGTGGATTAAATACAATAGTTATCTGAACTAGGTTCGGAAAGAAACTGTATAAAGATAACAGATTAATAGATTCGAAAATTATAATAAGAACGTTTAATTATTGAATATATCTAATCTTCAATGTTAAGTGGAAAGATTACTTATTCGTATAATTTTAATCTAAATCTAACTCAAACATTTTAGATTGTAATAATATTTGGTTAGTATTGGAAAGTTTAATGTTTGAACAAAAACCTTAACTTATCTCGTCTGTCTCTATAATTTATTTACTTCAGATAAACTATATATATATATATATATATATATATATATATATATATATATATATATATATATATATATATATATATATTCATTAGAACACACTAAAATGAATAATGTCACCAATAAATGATAAATATTCATAAAATATATTTTTTCTTGGTGTTCAATATATTTTTTTTCTCTCCCAAAAACAAGATATATATATATATATATATATATATATATATATAAATAAATTTATTATTAATCGATTATGAAAAGGCTTTATTAAAAAACTATTATAATTAAAATTCCTTCCGTATATATCAAACATGATTAATGTAACAATTAATCGAACTCGATATTTTACGCTGCATATGAAACATAATAGAAATTATTATTAATCATTTTTCTTTCAGCCGCTTATATAAATTAATTTATAATAAATTTTAAATGTCACAATACAAATGATTTATGAGCGAATGCATTTTCACTGCGTCGTATATATATATTTTTATTTTGATCAATTCTTAAAACATGTTCTGAAAATTGCGGATGTGACGTCACATTCGCAATGCCGAATGTAATTTCCGGAACACGATCTAAATATATCGAATTTTAATTTTTTTTATTAAAAAAGAGGTTAATATATTCGTGTGAGCGCGCGTGCGCGTGTGACCGCGAATTCTGATTAGACACGCGACGGCCAATCAGAACGCCGCGATTCGATCGTTGTGCTACGATGTCGCTAGTGTATCTCGCTATACAAAATTACGCAGCATCACAAATTTACAAATGCTTTATTTTCTCTCGTCGTCTTGCATGCAAATTTGAAGCGCAGCATCATTAAAATGCACCAAGTTTCGTGTACACATTTGCATATTGTGATCATTCTTTTTTTTTTCCTCGATATCAAAGCGCAATATTCTCATTCTCTTACGACCGGAAAGCTCTCCGGATATCCGGCAATCGAATTTTATTGCGAGAATTCACATCGAGAAAAAAAATCACACGGGTAAATGAACCCGTCGCGCGCTGTAGAGCTTTTATTTTCGTGTATGTATGTTTTAGATGCAGTTATTTTCGGTTAATAACCGTTCAATATCGTTACTGAATCGTTAAAAAGCGCGTGCAAACGGCAATATTTCATTAATAATGTCATAACTCAAAAAAAAACGAGCTATTATATGACAATATGAAAACCATAATAAATTTATGTTTTTTAACAAGAGAAAAAAAAAGGATTTCTAGATTGAATATTTTTTTATGCGAATGTGCATTAATTTATTATCAATATTTTCCTGTATGCATGTCGGCAATAATTAGTATTAATAATAAATCGACAGACTGACTATGCATAATTGGCAGGTTCAAATTCTAAAAAAAAGTATCATATTATTCAGAAAGAATATAATTATATTTTGTCAACAAATTCGAAATAACTCAGCAATGTTTTTAATATGAATCATATTTAATATTATATGGAAACGTTTACGTAATTTGTTTTTGAACCGATGCACATTTTGGTAGTGACAAATCAGCATTTATCAATTTTTTTTTCAATGAATATTTTATAAAGCAAGTGAAATCGTTATTTCATTAGAATTTAAATGAAAAAAAAATGCTTGTATTAATATATATTTTTTCTATTAATGGTTTTTAAAATATTCTTAGAATTATTATATTATTTAAATTTTAATTAAATATATTTTTTTATATAAAATTGAGTAATCGAAAGGTTAAATTCAATTATTTTCTACGTAATTGAGCTGGCGACTCAATTACGTAGAAAATAAATCAGTGCTGTAAATTTTAAGAGATGATTATTCGATGAACTATTTTTAAGTATGAGAATATTATAAAATTATATTGATTTAAATAAATGTGATATCTATTAATTTTCTTCTTCTTCAAAATCACTAGTAATGAAAAAAGTGTTAATTCCTTGATTTTGCATGTTTGAAAGATCTTTAACATGTTCCAAAATGGATATCCATTTCCCCTTTTCTTACCCCATAAAACTTTCGCATTCTTTCGTCGTCTTCAACCATCTTCTTTCGGATCTTTTCTGACGGAGATCGCTACTTAAATTTGCATCTAGAGTTTTCTTTGATGTCCTATCTGAGTCTATTAGCATAATTCGATCGGTACATTTCATTCCGTTGATTTTGATACTAAAAATTCATCAAAGGAAACCTGTCAATAAATGTTAGTTCAATTTTCGACAATTTAATTTATTTTTTATTTTTTGAGCAGACGTCGAACATTCTGCATTAGAGACAGACAAACAAATAAACGAATGCAACAACTTGTAATATATATATATATATATATATATATATATATATATATATATATATATATATATATATATATATATATATTTAAAAGAAAAGTAAAAAAAAAGTGCCAAAGCGCATCGTTTCAGCGCGTGCGCAGACAGTTGTGCGATTTCCTGTGAAACCCGAGCCGTGGCACACCAGACAGCGAAACAATGCAGTATAGCGGAGTGCCACTATCATTTTCAGTCGACGACCGCAAAAAGCACCGCTCATCGCCAACTAATTGACGCATATTTTCCTTCTTACACTCGGTTGACTGCGACGTTTAATATTTTATTTATTTATTTTTTATTCATATTCGCTTTTTGTTCCCCTTGGCGTCTGCTGATACTATTATTATATGCTCTGTACTAATTTAATTTGTTTTATTGTCTTCTCTGTGCGGACAAAGCGTGACGCTTGTTGATTATTTATTGCGGCTAGATCTGTCGATTAATTTCGCTTACGAAATTCATTGAACGTCAAAACTGTACTACATAATTATTTTTCTATTATATATTACATAACATATAACAGATCATAAATTCCATAAGAGACAAATAATTTTATACTGTTCATTTGAACGGAATTCGTTCGAATCATCTATTAAAATTTCGTATACGAGTGAAATTATTTTCAATTTTGATGCTCCTTTCAGCTTTTCAGACTCTACAATGTAGCAAAAATATTCTCTAGAATCCGCTCATATTGCGTTCGAATCTTATATTATGTACAAAGTATTCTCATTTAAACCGATCCTTTCTTTATATAAGACGTCGTTTGGTTTTCGTCTTTCTTTGTAATGTTTCTGTTCAAACGATTTTCATAGAAATATAAAATGTCGCAGTCGTTCGTATTATAAGAATCGATGAATATAGTAATCAATATGTGTTTCTCGTGTATGATTTATATTTTCAGATAATTTATCTGAGATATCTTATAAATTTATAAAATTACATTGTAACACAACTAGTTTATACAAAGTTGCATTATTATATAGGTCATAAAAGTGTCGATCGCAATTAACTATGAACAACTTGTTTATTTCCATTGAATAATACTTAAATTTCAAGTTTTTCGCGTCCTTAATTTTGTTATTTTTTTTAAATGACGTTTTTAACAAAAATATTTAATATGTAGATTAATTTTAAATACAAAGAAATACCATAATACATATAATAGTATCCACTAAATTTTATACTTAATACATACCATAAACATAGTTAAACGAATAGCGAGGCATTTAGGTTTAATTTTAAATCCAATAGGATTTCTCTAATGAACCAAATCTACAATAATATCCGATACATTTATAAAAATTAAGTATTACAAGAAAAGCTATATGTTAATTATCCCAAATTTAAGGATGCGACAATTTTCGAATCACATGAATATATTCATGCGGCGAAACGTATATAAAAATGGGGATGGTGAACTTTAAAATAACAATTGTCTACTTTAATCGAAGGTATTATTCCAATTTTGAAGCCACTATTACCATCATTAGCTTTTTAGTCGTGTGTATGTGGGAGAGAGAGAAATAACAAAAAAGCTAAATAGATTACAGCCTCGTAAACGCGCGAACTTAATGTGATTTTTATTCACCCTAGCGTGTGTGAGCTTTTCGCGGTATGAATTTTATTCTATTTATTTTGGTGGACTTCTATACATATATATATTTTTTTTTTCGCTTTTAATTTTATTTATTTCCTTATGTGCCCCGTTCCACCTTCGACTATGTCGCAGGGTTCGCCCTTCTTTCCCTGCGATTAACCGAATCGATTTAAATTCTATTGTCGCTTTGTGGGGAATTGTCAGACGTTCGCCGTGTAACGATGACTAATTCATTTTGCGACGCTTCCCCACATTTCGGAAGCTGTGAACCGAGAACAAAATAAAGCCATTCCACTTTTTTAAATCTCGCCCGAGGCTCCAGAAGCACACCCCGAATCCCAAAAATACCATTCGACTGAAAAAAAAAATCGGTTTTTATATGATTAGCGCGGTTCAGAGCATCCAATATACTTATATAAATGTAAAAAGATAGATCGAAAGTATCAAAAGCACCCACGGCTAATATTAGGACTTATGAAATTGTGGGTACGATGATAATGAAATGTTGATAAATATAGAATGTAAAAAATTGACGGTATTAAATATTGAATATTTTGCGTTTGTACTATATTTTCGGAGACAAAATTACCAAGTTTGTGCATCACAGATGGGGACCTTTGGGGAATCGTGGGATACGGTTGGTGCTCGAACCGAGTGGGCGGGATAAAATGGCCGTGGATTATTTTGAATGATGATCGGCCATCAGGGGTTCCGAGGAACTCGAATAAAATATGACGGAAGCTAATATTTCGCAGTCATATTACGCCATCTAGGAGAAATGTTTTCGTTTCACGCTCGCCCGAACTGATTCGTTCTCATGCCCGGTAGAAAGATGCATTCGGCCCAATAACAAAACAAAAAACAAACTAAACGGCATATTGTGGGGAAGATATACACTTTTTCGCACTCGAAAAGTTCTATTTTTCATTTTTAATGTTTGTTCTTTTCTTGGTCTTATTGTTTCTTTTTTTTTGTGTTATTTATTATTATTTTTCATTTTGAAAGTAACGACGACGTTAACGAGATGCGGACGAAGATCACGAAATATTTCCGCCGGATGAGCCGACGAGTGGTCAAGAATTTTAAGCGCATCCTGGTACTACAATAACAAACGTACATATAGTTTTTCTTTATATAGAATTGATCCTAAAGTACTTTCATATATTATATATAAAAAATTAATTTATAATTATAAATAATTAATGGACATTAGGAAGGCAAGAAAATTGTAATTTTTTTCCTAGTTTGATAGGACTATCTATAATATTTGCCAAGCATCCTTCATCACGATAATGTACCATGTCATACTGCATTAAAAACTCGACTCGTATAGTTCCGTGACCGCCGTATTCGCTCAATTTGGCTCTGTGCGACTTCTGGCTATTCAGCAAACTCAAAAGGCCAATGCAGGGACGCCGTTTTGACACGATTGAAAAGATAAAAACCGAATCGTAGAAGGTCTTGAAAGCTATACCGGAAAAAGACTATTTCTACTATTTCAAGGACTGGAAAAAGCGTTGGCAAAAGTGCGTTTTATCGGACGGGGATTACTTTGAATGGGATGAAATTGATTTCTAAGAATAAATAAAGAATTTACATTATATAAACAAATTCACCTTACTTTTTGATCACAGTGTTATATTATCATATTAAAGCATGAATGAATTTTAAACAAAATTGCCGTCTCATACATCGAATCCGGCGCCAGTTTAAAATGACTAAACTTTACATTGAATGAACAACTTCTGAAAAAGTTATTAAAATGTGAGTCAGGAACGATTCAACTTATTATCATACACGTCGAGTCGTTGATTATGAAGAAGGGCGAATGCATGATTTCGTCATAATCCTGTATATATATATATATATATATTCAAGTACGTTGACTCGTATGTACAACGAGTAAAATTTAAAACGATCTTATGAACGATAAGAGAAAAATTGCATTTTATACACGACTCACTTATTTTTTCTCTGGATTTTAAAATTGCGAACTTCATTCGTTTGACTCGAAACCACACTTTTTTTTATACTGTTTTGCATTCGTTTCAATTTTATTTCCCTTTTGACGAAATCGAGAGCAAACGAGTTCGCCGTTTTTGTTCTCGAAAAGATCGGAATAATTTTCATTGCTATTGAAATGCAATTGATCCTCGGTTCGGTAAACATTTCAATTGAAGTCGTCGTATGACGTCAGCTATGAGCTGAAAAATAAGTCTGAAATATACGTCTTTATATATTTATATGAATACATATGTGATGAAATGTCATATAGGTCAACTGTTGCAAAAAAATAAATTATTTCCAATATTTAGGAAGTATTTAAAGATAATACTTTATATATTTATATAGCAAAAGTATTTTGCTTCCTAATTAAAAAAAATATTATATATATTACTTTCGAACTTTCTTCTGATTTTGATTTGTTTGAAAATTAAAAATATTTCTACTCAGATGAAAGTATGTTTTGTTGCTGTTAATTTTATATACTGTTACTTATAATCAGTTCGTGATTATGTAAAATATTTCCTGCAATAAGGGCGAATATGTTATTCAATATTATTAAAATAGTAATTGCTGTTTAACAACAGAATGAATAATTTATAGAATTTTTCCTTGTTAAGGAAAATATATGAATATATAAACATTACTTTAAATCGGTTTTTCCTAATATAATATATTGAAATACATAAAATATAACAATTCATTTACATATAACGATTTCTTACAATTGATCATTGCATAATAACACACTTTATAAAACAAATATGTATTAATTCATATTAATTAAACATCATTGAAAGTTACGACGATAATTTTCACAATCGAACCTTCAAAAAAAAATTATAATAATCGTCATAAAAATCAACGGTAACTCAATTATTACACGTTAATAATAAACTTTATTAACCGAGAAAAAGCGCGCCAAAACGACCCCGATTTTTTGAATGAGTGGGGGGGGGGCAAAAGAAAATGGGGTACAGGGAGATTGTTTTCGTGAGTTTTCTCGATAAACATCACTTATAAATGGCCGAATAAAGAGTTAATGATACGAAAACGAAAAGAGGGAAAGGGATTTTTCTTTTTCATTTCTTTCTTTTTTTTGGGGGGGGGGAGGTTTCTTGTGAGCTAATGTCGTATAAAAAAAAAGATGAAAATACTGAGAAAAAAATAAAACGCAATTTTTACTCGAATAATGCGTTCATCACGATAGAATTAAATTAGGTAAATGTATTCAAAAAAAAATGCATCCCCCCCTTGCAAAGAGATATGTGATAACAAAAATATATATAAATATAATAGTAATTTAATTGAATAGAAATGTGTATATATATATATTTTTTTAAATATGCGATTAAATTTATCGTACATATGTATATATAATTATATGACGGCTAATGCGGGGTTATTAAAAAGTTCTTTCCCTAGTTTCACGTAAATTACTCTATTTCTAAACTTATATAATTAGAATTTATGATCATAAAATATTTTATTTCTTATAATGGGACGATTTATTTATGGAAAATTTCAAATGGATTAATTAAAAACGAAAAATTGATTATTAGATTAAAACAATGATAGTCAATAAGTTATGTAACAAAACGACAAAAAAGTTTATTCCTCGATGATTTTACACTTTTATAATATATAATATAATAGATAATTATATATTTATTATCAATATTTTTCAATTATAATTTTGTGTATTTAGAACATAATTATTAATCTTGTTTTTTTATTAATTCTCATTTTTCATTCGGTTTTATTTAATTTTAACCATTTCGGGGTCTTGACCTCTCAAATCTGTCATCACCAATTTTAAGATATCGGATATTGTCATGAATAAAACAATAGTCGTTATGAAGGAATCATGATTTTTGTCATCTTTTCAACGTTCGAAGTGCGATGACATGAAAAAATAATGACAACCGCGTACATTTTAGGATATGTTATTATTCAAAAAAAAAAAAAAAAACGACACATAAGCACATTATAATAATTATAGAGTACGTTTCTAAAATGTTGGGGATCAATGTCCTTAATGCAAATACGACTCTTTATTTTTTTTTTTGTTTAACTTAAAAACGTCGCGTTTAAAAACATTAGTCCATTGTCTTGTTATATCTATTGTAAAAATTGAAACGGTTCTTGAATAGCAAATGAGTATTTTTGAGACTTTTTTTTTCGTTATTCTTAAACGTGGGGGGGTTGAATTTATTGCGCTTTTTTTACAAATAACGGAGACCGCCTTTTATATAGAAAAAAAGGCTGTACGTTTTGAATTGTAAAAATTATTTCGTTAATGGGATCTAATTGGTCAATTTGTATAAATGATACAGTTTTCGAATGGATATATATATATATATATATATATATATATATATATATATATATATATACATATCGTTTAGTCAGTTTTTAACGATTTAACGAATTATAATGTTTTATAATGTTATATAAACTTTAACAAGTATCGTTCTATAAATACTTGGAAACATATATCACAGCAACCTATGACCCCAAGAAGGAGATTCGTTCTAGAATAGAACAAGCTAGAACGCGATTCATACCAAAGAAAAAGTTTTTTTTTTAAATTGAAGAAAATCATAAGTATGGAATTAAAATACGTATGTTTAAATGTTGCTTTGCCGTTCTTCAATATGGTGCTGAAACATAAACACTAGACCCTGAAACAGAAAAATGTGTAGAAACCTTCGAGATGTGGTGCTACCGAAGAACGCTAAGAATATCTTGGATAGACAAAGTAGTAAATATAGAGATTTTAGATAAAGTTAGAAAAACATCAGAAATATTGGAAACGGTTAAATTAATAAAAATGCAATACCTTGATAACATCTTAAAAATTATAAATGAAAACGTAAAAATTCATGGTTTAAAGAAATTCGAATAGTCGTGTCGAAAGTTTTTTGAAGAAACGTCGTGAAGAATTTGAGTTAATATTTTTATAGAAATATTAAATTTCTAATGGGGTGTAAATGGTCCCCCTTTTGATAGCTAAGTATATTTGATATAGATTAAATTAAATTCATTTAAAATTTGTTTTGAGTGATTATGAACTAAAAAGGTAGGTTGAATTTTAATAACAAGGAACAAATTGATCAAAATATTTATTTTTATTTCCAATTAATAAATTAAAATATGTATTCAAAGTTTCAATACTTTTTTTTTAAATGAGATTTTTTGAGAAACTCATATATATTTGTAATATATAAACGACTGAATCAAACGAATACAAAAAAAAAACCAGCGCTTTACTACTAGCATTCGGCGAACGATCGATCGATCGTGATGCAAAAGCGCAGTCGTACGTTCAACAGCAACATCGCACACCATAAACAACAACAACAACACAACACAACACAACAACGCACCAAACGCAAACATCAACAACAACAAACAAGATGGCGTCACGTCGGGGTTGTTTTGACGCGTCGCCGCAGTTCCACGTGCGTTTGTTTGGCGCGTCACTAAAAAAAAAAACGAAAAGAAAAAAAAACCACGTGCATCGACGCAACGAATATACGCGATCCACGTGCGTTTGTTGTGTTTTGTCGCCGTTGCGCAACGCGGCCAATATTCGTGTTCCACTGCTCGATTGTCTCACCGAATCCGGTTCCACGGCCGTGGCGAAAGCTCGATAATTTCTCTTTCCGTCTTTCTCGTGAACCAAATAAATAAATAAATAAAAAATAAAACTCTCCTTTTCGCTCGCGTTGTTCTACCTTCGGCGCGTTTATTATTATTATTTTTTTTGTGTCTACTTTTTGAATTTTACCGCGCTCTTTGGTTTATGGTTGTATTTAGTTGTGTCTTTTTCGCTCTGATGATGTTTTTGTTTTTATCTCTGTTTTTCAGAGTTTTGAAGCGGGAGAAACACGTGCAACGCACGCAATGCGCGTAACGCCAAAACTAAGGTGCATCGACATTGACTATTTGTTCGTATTGGTGAATTGTATTGTATTACTCTAGTCTGTATGATGCGCTTCAGGGGTTGTTAACGTTGGTTTTTGAAGCTGTATATGAAAAATATATTCATATGTATGATAAACGAAAACACAGAAATGAATGATATTAAAAGCATGAAAATGAAGAAAACAACATAAATCAGTTATAATAAAAAAATATTAAGGATAAGCATTATATAAAATAATATTATCAATGAATCTAAAAAATGTTTAATAAAATTTATTTCAATTATAACAAATATTAAAAACGAAATATCTGGATATCAATATTGATAAGTTAAAAATCAAAATTATATATTTTTGAACTGAAAAATAAGTAAACAAACGACGTGATAATTTTTTTATATTACGAATAGTTTTTTTTTAGTCTTAATTAATGTTATTGTATTTTTTTAATAATTCTAATAACATTAATAAAAAAAAATACATTACGTTGATTTCGTATAAAAAATATTGAAATTTTATGATAATAGAAATAATATTTTATGTAGATATATTCGGTAATTTGAACGTAATATATTAAACAAGCTGTGAAAAAAAAATTTCCAAACTCACCAGACAAAACAAATTATAACTATTAATGTTTTTTGTTTGAAAACAGTATGAGATAGGCTTTTAGACGGTCGGAAAAAGTATCGGGAAAATTACTAAAATTATAAGTTTGGAAGCCGAAAGTTTTTTTTTTGTTCTGTTTCGGTTTTTGTCGTTTGAAAACACAGAAGGTAATCTTACATAATAAGAGCAAACTTTTGCTCGGTCAAAGTTAGTCTGTCCGAGCGAATTTCGGCTTTAATTTTATTTTGAAACTCGATTAGTAAATTTGTGTATACCTACGAATAAATGTATGCACAAAACGAACTCGCATAAACTTCGTCACGGTAAGAAAATTAGTTTACGTCGAAAATAAAAAGGTTCACTATCGCTGGTGTACGTTCGGTATATAGATGTGCATGTATTGGGGAGGTGCATTCCGTCGTTTGTATGAAGCGAACTTCGCTCGAAGTAGTTGAAGGGACGCAGCAGCTTAGAAAAAAAAATGAGAAAAAATAAAATAGCCCAAGCGCATTCTTCATTGTCGTTTAGGGTGGCCATTTGTTACATTTTTTTTCTTAATATAAAAAAATTAAAATATCAATTTTTAATATATATATATATATATATATATATATATATATATATATATATATATATATATATATTTAAATAAAGTAATAATATGTATTACTCGATCCAAAAGAAGACTTATAGAAATGAGTTATATTGTAATGATTAATTGATTCAAATCAAATTAATGCATAATGTTAATATATATATATATATATATATATATATATATATATATATATATATATATAATTCTCCAGATTTATAGAATATTTGTAATATAAAAATTCAAATAAATCTTGAACTGAAGAATCTAAAATCAAAATAAAATATTGTCAAGCTCAAAAGTTTTACTGCTGTCTGGTTATATTATAGCGACGCTTAATTACAATTTCGAAGGGACAAAATAAAAAATTTAAAAAAAATGACTAAAATGAAAATTTGGAAAAGATGAATTGAAAGTGTTGAGATTGTGTGAAATATGATGATATCAGTTTGGAAGTCGAGGGTCAATAATAAAGAAGATTCCGATGCTACAAGGTCAAAATCGACAAATAGTTATAGTTTAAAAATTTAATCTATTTAGTAATTTTCATTAAAAAAAGATAATATATTTATAATAATAAAATCAGTATTTAAATATAAATTTACAAGTTCGTTTATATATTATTATAATAAGAGTTTATTTTTTTATATATTTAAATACAAAATAATGATTATATTAAATAGTTGTGAAGATGAAATTTGTACATCATGGGTAAATATTATAAATGCGTTGCAATACGAAAAAGCGGCGCGTCGTTTTCGCGCCAAAAACCGCGCCGGGGTCTGTGACCGGAAGTGGTGACGGCGTGTACCGCGTCGCACTATGGTGACCCTAAGATGGCGGCAGCTGCACGCTGTTCGGTTTCAAGATGGCGGCCCGCGTGTGTTTTCCCTCGAAAAAGAGCGAGTTCGACGACCGCTGGTACGCGCGCATGCGCACCTGCACCTGCGCACGATGCACCTTCCCCCACCACAGACTATATCCACCCGCACCCCTCATGGACCACCACATCTGCTGCGTTACCACCACCTACTACTACTATTTACTACTACTATTTACTATTTACTACCACCATTACCGGTGCTGCCATTGCAAATAGTGGCGTTTATTTACTACAGCCACAGTGTTTTATAACGTCATCGCTAACTACCACTCGTGAAAACCAGTGCACCCGTTCATTAACCACTCGCCGAAATTAATGCGGCCGCTATACTATTGCTCCGGTCGTTTGCGATGTTTCCGAACGGATTCAACTCGTTACGTTACACGGTTACGTCGTACTATACGCTTCTTAAACTGTGTGACGCGTTCAACGACAAAAGCTCTCATACTTTTTTTTTTTAAAAAGAAATCCCTAACTGATGAATCACATCCTATATAATCGTTTGATTTTCCAAAAAAGATGATTACATCTTAAGAATAATAATTTATATTTTTTATACATATCATAATTAAATACTTTTTAAACATTGTGATATAAATATATCATATTAATCATATAAGATTTTTTAATTTAATTTTCTACTATTTATTTACATTTAATGTCATTATCATTCTTAATCCAACACACTACTTGTATTCAAATTTATAGATATTTTCATGGAAATAATTGATAATTGTTTTTAGTAGTATAGTGAACTAGTGGTGATGAATCTTATAAGAAAATAATACAATATATAAATTTCCAACTATTGGACTTATTTTATGATGTTAATTGTGATATAAATCTATATTTATATTCATTACACAATAGAGAACATAAAACAAAATAAATTACTGTAAGACTACATCACTTGTTCTAAATAAAATTATATATATTTTTAAAAAGAACAATATATATTTTTTTTTTTGAAAATTTTATTTGAAAACTCTTTATTAGAATATGTGATAATATTTTCAAAATAAGACTCAAAAAGATTTATCTCGTATGCATAAATACTGTTGTTGATACGGATGGTTAATGACTCATATCAAATCTAAAAGAAAAATATTAAAAAAAAAGAAAGGAGGAAGGAAGTAAAACGAAGGATGTCGACGATACTATGGTCAAATATGGTTGTGGCGGTTCATCGTTTATCTGAAAACTTTCTATATATTTATATATATATATATATATATATATATATATATATATATATATATATATATATATATATATATATATCATATAATATTAGAAATAAAGTTTAATATACCAAATTATATATATAAAATACTAGCGCCGCTGCGCGCCGCCGCGCGCCGACGACGTTGACTCACGCTCATATATTTTTATATCTATATATAAATCATATTCATAATATAATCATAAATTTTTATTTTTGTTGATTAATAATTCTTTTTCGATAACAGATTGAAGAAATCTCAATCTGTTTGAGCGACAGACCGAGATTGAAGAGATCACCGATTCAGATCATAAACGTTCAGAAGGTATGTTTGGAAACCACTGCTTGACAACACGAATCCACCGCAACGTGTGTCGTATTATATGTTGGAAAATTAACGCGATTCACACTTTGATTCTAGTGTAATAATTGCGCACGTTGCCATTATATTCTCTCTCTCTCCCCTTTTACGCGGCATCATTGTTGTTATAATTAGAAATTTACCGCTATAATTTCATAATTTTGCTTTGTGCGCATAATGCTCATTATATATATATATATATATATATATATATATATATAGGTATCCAATCATTTTCGATATAACCAGGCCTATTATTATTATTATTATTATATTGAAGAAGAGCTTTTCAAAGTTATTAATAATGGCGTATGAGATTTCAGAATTTGATATATACGCGTGTCGATTTAATTTGCATCGTCTATATTGTGTCAATATAGACGATTCTTTTTTTTTTTACACGAATTCGTAAAATTTTCTTGTTATTGTAATTATTTTATTGGAGTTAGGATAAAAGGAAAGACTAGTGATGTATAAGTAACGGGATTTACATATACATATTTTTTTTTAAATACGACTTAATGTACATCTATTTGTTTGAAGAAATTAAAATTTGAGATTAAGGAATATTGATGATGGATCAAATGCACATCTTTTGAAGTCTTTCAAATAGTTGATTTATGATCTGTATTTACTATCTTCAAAGTATGAAATAGCATGAAGAAGAAGTTGGAGCTGATGAATAAATTTAGAATTATACCAATAAGACTATTTGAATGAAAGTTTTGTAAATTTGATGATGATAAAAAATACATTTTTTTTTGAAGATTAATAGTTCAAGATTTTTAAACTTAAAACACCATAAAAAATTTTACTATCGATTATAGGATACATTTTTTTGTATGAAATATTTCATAATCATATATATTCATTACACATTTTTGTTATAATCATTGATTTATTACTGCAAAAATAGTCTATTTATATATATATATATATATATATATATATATATATATATATATATATATATATATATATATATATATATATATATATATATATATATATATATATATAAAGTTATATAATTTTTGTATAAAATTAAAATTTATATAAATTTTTGACCTTGGCCAAAGGTATTTGACTCCTTTTTGAACAGTGAGAATGTCTCGGACAAGTTTTAATACTGTTCGACCGCTATCTATTAATTAACATAACGAATTTTTCCCCTTTTCCGCAGGCCAATAAATCGTTAAAAAACCCACAAATACGTATAACAACCTTTTAATCAAAGCAATTAACCGTGGAAACGATCGTTTATATATATATATATATATATATATATATATATATTTTTTTTTTTTTTTTGCTATCAAACGACCCACAGATCGAAC
This sequence comes from Leptonema lineaticorne, assembly GCA_024500535.1. Lineage (NCBI taxonomy): Eukaryota > Metazoa > Arthropoda > Insecta > Trichoptera > Hydropsychidae > Leptonema > Leptonema lineaticorne. Next base: position 2,673,036 of record JANIJI010000061.1, read on the forward strand.
AAACAAACGGCGTGTCCCATTTAATTATTTTATTTTTTCCATTATTACATAAAACGATGTCGTGTTTTTTTTTTTTTTTTGGTCTATTATAATCGCAATATTCAGTATTAAAATAACATTACGCGTTGCGTCGGCGAAATAATTAACCGCATAATGTCGAATTAAAATATTATAAAATGCCTGTCGCGGTGAAAGTGTTAAAAGCTTCGCCGCAAGCCAAGTGCAGAAAGTTTCCGCATTTATAGCCGCTCTCGCAAAAGGAAAATCGCAATGCAACCTGAAATTTCAGCAACACTGCTTTTGATCATTTTAAAGAAGAAAAAAAGAACGAGTTGCGGAAATTCAGCATTACGCTTGAGGACAACATAATTAAAAGTTTCACTTTAAAATATTAATTTAACACTGTGATCGAAAAGTAAAGTGAATTTGTTTATAAAATGAAAATTCTTTATTTATTCTTCCAAATCAATTTCATCTACATCCGATAAAACGCACTTTTGCCAACGCTTTTTCCGGTTCTCGAAACAATCGGAATAGTTTTTTTTCGGTATAGCCTTTAAGACATTCTTCGATTCGGTTTTAATCTCCTCAAACGTATCAAAATGTTTTTGCTGAATAACCAGAAGTCGCACAGAGCCATATCAGGCGAATAAGGTGGTTGCGGAACGATATGAGTTGAGTTTTTGGCAGAAAAGTCTCGAAGAACCAATGATCACAGTATATTATATATAAAATGATATATATTATATATAAATAGACAATTTAAATTTAATAAATATAAAAAAATATTAAAATTTCTAAATATTTAATAGTAATTATGCTATGAAACAATCGATATTTTTTTTTATCTAAATATTAAAAAAATAGATATTTTTCTTCTACATCTAAACTTTCTTATGATTCTGAAAATAAATATATTTTTTATTTAATTGATCCCAATTTTTTTATTCATATTATATATAGATTTATTTAACATTAAAATATGACACAAAATTATAATTACACTAAAGGGTTTATTAAAATATCGATTCATTAGTCTTCTCTATATTTTTTTTTATCTAGTTAACGCGTATTTTCGAGAGTAATAATATTTACCCCAATTATAATGTCCCTTTTATAGTGCGATTAATACTTCAGGGTGATTATTCTGATCATAAAAAATTATATATATATATTTTTAAATAATTAAAAGCAAAATTTCGTCATTTTCCGTAACCAATTATACGCCGATGACGCATATATGCGTCATGCTCGGTTTAGTATTTAATCTAAAGCATAAAACTAATTTTAAAGAAAAAAAAATATGGTACAATCGTAAATTTTTATATACGAAATATATTTTTTAATGATTGCACTGTCCATATAGAATACTTTTATTCCATAATTGACCTTATGGCTTATGGACACACTCCATAAACTGGCGTTGTAAAAGAAAAAAAAAACGGTACCTGTATTACGTTCCATATCGAATTAGAAGTCAAAATCGGAAACTACGCGCGCCAGCCTTAATTTTTTCATTTTTTTTTGTTATTCGATGATGTAGCGCCGTTTTTATTATTGTTGTATATATATATATAGTGATGGCGATGATGAAGATTACGACAAATATACGTGGCAATGAACTTAGAAGCGCACGCGCAAGTAAATGTCCTATAGCTGGAGGCCATATAAATGTGTGAAGCATGCGTTTGCGTTGCCCAATCTTGGTTATTCTTCCACTTGCCGTTGTTGACGATGATCATGATGATGATAATGATGATGATGATGATGATGATGAATACCATGGCATGTGCTTCATCATACATTCTTGACGATTTGTAACCGTTTTAATTCGTACGAAATGCATAAACGAGTCGCGCGCTTTTCATTTTTCAACGTTAAGCTTGGTCCGTATCAATATTATTATTATTTTAATTTATTAATATTTAATACGATTTTTATTATTTATATAGCATATCTAAACGTTAAAGTTCAATAATTGTTCTATGATTTTTTTATATGAGAACAATGAGTTTTATGCAATACAACTGAATATATTTAAAGGTTTTATTAATATGTATATTGTATATCGACATAAAAATAATGAAATATAATAATGTTGAATCAAAATATTTTCACTGTGAATAATTCAATGTAGATAAATAAATGTAACCAATTATATATTTTTTAAAAATCTGTATGGATATTATTATGAAATTTTTTCTAATTATAATTATTTCTATATATTGAGATGTAGATTATATAAATATTTATTTTTGAATATGTAGAATATTGTTGATTTTGTACTTTTTGAACGTTCCTCGCATAGAACAAACGCACAATAGCAATAATTAACATCGAAACTTTCGCAACTAGAAACATTGTAAATGTCAGTTCGACGTATCACTATAACAAAACATTCTAAATAACGCCTCCCGTTAATATAATAAATAAACAAACACGACATAATAATAACGTTATCGTTACCATCTTGAATAAGTAACAAACAATAGATCAATGAGACCGACTCGTCTCTCGCAGCGAAAAAAACGATAATTAGCCGGAATCGTGATCTTTTAATCATTGTTTTCAGTGCAAATAGTATATCGATGATACAAAAAAATAAATAATAAATGGAAAGACAATGGACCGGTCTTCCGAGACAACATCTTCGTCATCTTCGACAATAATAAAAACAATAACAAACAAAACGAGAACAAAGTGAAAAATGGAACGGATTGCACAATCGCAGAAGCGTTTTCTCGCTTTTTGAAAGAAAAAAAAACGTGATCACTAGATTTTGACTGATTCACTAATGTGAAAATTTTTACTTCGGTAACAAATCGTCATAATTGAACAAAAATGACGGAGAAATCTTCTTAAATATAATATAATATATATATATATATATATATATATATATATATATATATATATTTTTTTTTTTTTTTTTTTTTGTTACATGTTGTATTATTGTTGTGTAAGATGCGATGAAAACAAAACGAAAAAAAATGCTTTCACAATCGAAAAAGACTTTCTTTTCAACTGAAAAGTTTTTTATTTGTTGACGGCGACGTGAAAGGATTAAGAAGACGGTTTCAAAGAAAATATCGTTTTAATTTAAGCATTATTTTCGGATATAGATGACAGTTAAAAAATATTAAAGATTTAAAAATAATTATATCCGGATTAAGGAATTAAAATTTAAACACTTTTGCTATTTTTTTTATAACGTATTTTAATTAAAAATAACATTGCATATACTGGTTTATTATTATACAATAACGATTAAGATTATCGTTTAAATTAATAGATTGATCTATAAATCAAATCTGACACATTTAATAATATATTTAAGTATCAAGTTTTTTTCTTGAATGAAATGTATATGTGATATTTAATTTAAACATTTTTTTCTTGATCAAAAAGTAAGGTGAAATTGTCATTTAAAACTCCCGGGTATTAGGAAGGCAGGTAAATTGTATTTTTTTTCCTGGATTGGTAGGACTGTCTATAACATTTTTCAAACGTTTGTTTATCAAAAGGTTTAATTATCTTCGAGTTACACGTGTTTTTACAACTTTTGGTTCCTTCATCACGATAATGCACCGTATTCGCCTGATTTGGCTCCGTGGGACTTTTGGCTATTCAGAAAACTCAAAATGCCAATACGGGAACGCCGTTTTGACACGATTGAGGAGATAAAAACCGAATTGAATAAGGTCTTGAAATCTATACCGGAAAAAGACTATTTCAACTGTTTCGAGGACCGGAAAAAGTGCGTTTTATCGGACGGGGATTATTTTATAGAAGATGAAATTTATTTGGAAACATAAATAAAGAATTTATGATTTATACAAAAATTCACCTTACTTTTTGATCACAGTGTTATAATACATGAAATAAAAACAATACATAATCGAATTATGTATTAAAATACAAAATACACGCCACAAATAACAATATCTATAATATAATTAGTAATGTAAATATTATGTCACACGTTTCGATAATCTCTATCGATTTCAATCATGTTCCACAAACCTATTTTTTTTTCATCTATAAATATATATTCGTGTAACGTCGTTATTTTATTTTAGAATTTTGATATTTTATTATATATAAATATATATATTTTTATTATTATATTTTCTTTTAAGGGTGGATTTTCTTCTTTCAAGAAACGATTCATTTTCATGAAGGCGTACGTCGAAAGATTTTCATATCGCGTTTTTTCGAAACGTTTCTAATGTGCTTATTTATTTTACGATATAACATTAAAGATTATCGGCGAAACGACCCATTTTTTGGAAGATTACACATATATATGACATTATTGTGTATTATAAAAGCGTTTAACTCATATATATTTTTGTATATATATATTTTTTTTGAAACGTACGAAAAATTTGCGCCTTTTTATATTTGATTTTATGTTAATAATATTATTTATATTATGCATATATATATATTTTATGAATTATAATGATATATAGAAACAATATTGATATGATATAATGTAAATATGAAATGAAAAAGTTGTTTTTATAGTGAAAATGTCCATTTTTTGAAAATACTACGCGAACGAATTTTTCGGATATGTGGGCGTTTTGTTATGAAAGGTCGAATTTTACAGAGGATTTTCTACTATTGAATTGGATAAATTTCAATATAAATATCGGATTTATTATCTATTTATAACTGAAAACTGCGAAAGGTTAATCGGAAACATATTTGTTAAATATATATAAATTTCGAATTAAAATTTCTAATATTATATGAATTTTTGTGAAAATTTCCAATAAGAAAAATGTTATAAAACTTGTTCGCGTCATAATATCAATAAAATTCCGAATTGTACGGAAAATAAGCGTGTCTAATTTGAGCGATAAATCGCACACGATTTAAATATATATATATATATATATATATATATATATATATATATATATTTCGATTACGATATCGAAATGTGAATTTTTGTCCTCTGTTTGCTGAATTTTGGAAATTAGCACGTGTTTATCACGTGAAATCGAATCAATTGATTTGTTATTACTGATATATCGATTGATATATATATATATATATATATATATATATATATATATATATATATATATATATATATATATATATATATATATATATAATAAACAGTGATATAATTTATTTATTTCTGAAAATAATCAGCGTAATAAATATTTATGGGGGGTACAATTTTAATATTAAAATCGACTAATCGGTTCTATTTCAAATTTTTAAGAATGAAATATTAATAAAAAAAAAATATTTTAATAAATTATTATACAATGAATCATATATAACAATAAATAACTGTCACGAGCGTTATTATTATAGTAAATATAATTTTCAGATAAATCGTGATAAATCTAATCAGTTAAAAAATATAATCAATGTTTTTACTGATTGTCAATTGTCAATAATACATTTTTTTTTATCAGTAGAAAACAAACAGGCATAAAACACAATTGAGACGGCGCCAATCTAAAATTTAGATTTTATTAATTATAATCGATCGTTTGGTATAGCGCCGCCACTGGAATTTAATCGATCTAGGAAATAATCGGTATTGTTTCAAGTAATCTTTGAACTACATAAATATATATAAATAAAGTTTATATATAATAAATATAAAAATGCATTAAAAATGATTTGCACTTTGTTATAAATATATTACTGATAAAACTATTTATATATTTCAAGTACACAATCTAGATATGCAATATTTTAGAAAAAAAATCTGTTTTAAGATAATGATATGTGTGTGTGTGTGTGTGTTAAACTGATCATTTTAACACGTATGAAATTAATTCAATTATATATAATTTTATATGTGAATCAATCTATGTTAACCTTTTATTATGCAACTTTAAATATTTATCTATAACGGCAGTTAATATAATATTATAATAAATAAATACATCAGTGGCGTAACATTTTCTTTATATTAATCAGATTTTTAATAGTATTTTATAAAAGATGTGATTATAATATATTTTTGTGATCATATATATATATATATATATATATATATATATATATATATATATATATCGAAATCGGGTCCGCACCGATCGTAGCGCAATCGATATTATTATATATTACGAGAACGATAGCGCATATATTTTCACAATCGCGAGCCGTCACTGTGGACGCGATGCCACAAGTGGAAAAAAAGAAGAAGAACGACGATGAAGAAGATGAAGAAGCTGATGAAGAAGAGCAAGAAGTTGCCGCATGCCGTTGAAGGCACCGACACTGGAATGCGGCCGCGACCAGTGCATTCCAAGGATCACACTCGAATCGCACGTTCCGCACACGTCGTTTGAGAACGGTCGATTCGAGCGTGTCCCGTTCAATAATCTCGTACATTTTATTTATTCGCTCGGCGAGCGGTCTCTCGTTATAAAAATAAACGTAAACCCTTTCGCTGCCGCGATCTTTTATGAAACGGTGCCCTTAATCGCTTTTGTGCGCGAAACGACCGGAAAAGAAATCGAAGGCGTTTATGATGCGCTTTATTCACTGTTTTTTTTTTTTTTTTTTTAATATATATCTTTCTGTACTTCAATTTAAAACTTTTATGTTTCAATATGTCTGGGTGGAATTTTGTAATCGATTTTTCAAACACTTTCCAATGTTCGATTTAACTGAAACTTTGCATATTTGTTCAACATCGATGACAATGCAAGAATCAATTAACAGATTCACAAAATATTTGACCAATTAGTGGAAATTAATTATATTGCTTTTACGATATACCATAATTGCCATTAATAATAATAATGCGTTGTATACATTTATCAATAAATTTATATGATAATAAAATGGTGCAATTGTTATTATTGGTAATACATACGATATAAAAGTGTGTTTTTTAATGAAAAAAATATTTTTATACATAAAAATATTATGATTTTTTTTATTCATATAATACTAAAATTAATCTGTGAAAAATTTAATTTAAAATAGTGTGATTATTGTATGAAAATATTAATTTATTCAATATATTATATATACAAAAGAGTAACATTAAGTTCTAGCCAATCGGCGGCTAATTAAAATGAACCCGTTACGTTTGAATTTATTTAATTAACGCGTTAAATTAATTGGTTAAATTATTTTTTTTTTCGTTTAAATAATATTATTTTACCGAAAATAATGCGTGAAAACGGTATTTACCGTTGTTATTAATACGGTTTAAAATAAGAAAAAAATAAATAAATATATTGCTAATGCGACATTTAGATTTTCATTATTATTATTGAAATTTTCGATATAATTTATATATAAAAACTGATAATATTTATGTAATCAATATTCTAAGGATTTCAACTCGAGATTATATTATCATATATGTTATCATAAATTATATATAATTAGATAAATCGGCAAATTTTCATCTTACAGCAAATATGGATGATTATATTTCATATCAAAGACTTTTCTATTCTTTATCATATTATATATTATTTGTACGATATTAATAATCTAAAAATATATTATTATTATTATTATTATTTGTACTTCAAACGGAACCGGATGAAACTACTCAATTATTACTGAACATATAATATCGCTAATGTGTCACACAAAATGACACATGGGTCTGTTTTCTAATATTTTTTTTCAAACCTCATCCCTATTTCAAAAATCAAATCTGTGACGAATGACATATGCTCAGTTTAGATAAGATAGAATTCGTTTGTTTTTTTGTTTAAAGAAAATATTAGTTTTTTTCACGTGTCACACCCAAATGACGCGTGAAATTCAACACTTTTGAATCGGCATCATTTTTCAGTCACAAATCGCTGGTTTTATTTATATTATCACAATGTAGATTGTGAATAATTGAAATTTTATATAAATATATCTACATTTTTCTGTGTTATGTTAGATCTTATCATTGTTTTCTTTCTAAAATTGATATTGTCTAAACATAAATCCTGTTGCATTATCTTGTATTCATAGTAACATTTTTTTTTAGTTTATATTTATTTATATACAATATATATTCTGAAGATGCTGAAAATGATTGTATTTTTGGCAACATTTTCTAGTATGAAAAATATAGTTTTCTGTAAATAATACTTATGAGATTCAGAAAAAAAAATAGGTATATCTACATCAAAAGATATTTATATAATATTGATTTAATATATTGTAATTGAATCAATAAACTAATATTGTTTAATAATTATATGTTTGATTATGTTAAACGATCTCATATATGAGTTATATAAAAGAAAAATGAGTATACTTTTACTGCCGCCTTTCTATCGGTGTCTACGTGCATTTTTTAGGAAAAATCAGCGTTACGCGCGCAACGATGACACACAAACACACTTGTAAAACACTCGGTACAATTGCTCAAGTGGTAATTTACTACACAGATATGTACATAAAAGTTTTAAAACGACGCGACCCAATTTTGATCGATCGTTCCACTGACATTCGTCGTGCAGCCTTGCCGATTGCGCAATACTCATGAAAATTGTTTTCATTTCATCAATAACAATAATAATAATAAAATAAAGCATGATCCAGATTAAAATTTGCATATTTTATTTTTCAGTAAATCTATTTACATTGTAAATTAATTAATGCACATTAGTGTGAAAGCGTGATGACGTCGATTATCTAATAATTTATATAAATTAATGTGATAAAAAAGTAAAGTGAAATTGTCATATCGTTCCGCAACCACCGTATTCGTTCGATTTGGCTCCGTGCGATTTCCGACTATTCAGCAAACTCAAAAGGCCAATGCTGCGACGTCGTTTTGACGCGATTGAGGAGATAAAAACCGAATCGAAGAAGATCTTGAAGGCTATAACGGAAAAAGACTATTTCGACTGTTTCGAGTACCGGAAAAAACATTGGCAAAAGTGCGTTTCATCGGACGGGGATAAAATTGAAAAGTAAAATTCACTTTACTTTTTTATCACAGTGTTATATGATGATTTCAGTTCATATTTATCGTACTTCAAAAATATATATTTTTAATAATTTTATTACATTAAATTCATATAGAATATATTTCTATATAATATTTAATATATAATGTGAAACTGTAATGACTTGTATATTAAAGAAAAAATACTACAAAATATTTTACAGCAACCATTATACGAGATAAGAGTTCGAGCGACTTTTCCAAAGTTTTCAAAGCATACCTATATATGCGAGAAAATTTTCCGAGTTCTCGTGCAATTTTCACACCATTTAAAAACATACACACACACACATTATACAATTCAAAATCGTTCGTTGAATTCAAATGAACCTAGAACTGCTCTATAGGTCAGTGTTTTTTTTTTTTTTTTTTTTTGTAATATTATTATTTATAATCGGTATCATTGTCTCGATCGTTTGTTTTATTATTCGGCAGTGTTTGCAAATTTCGGCAGTCATCCATGTCCGATTAATGTTTAATTCAATAAGCATAATGAGGCGGATATACATTTTATATACGTAATGAGCATACGAGACAATTTGATGGTGTCGAACCACGTGTTTGGTATCACGTACGCATAGTTTTCGTATGTTGCTCTCTGAGACACGTTGACAAACGTTCGATTCCACAATTTAACAGCTAAACACCAGTGTTTCTCAAACTTGACCATGAAAATGTTTTAATATTTTCACGCTTCATCAGTATGGATTCGTTATATATCAACGATATTTTTGAGATATTGCATATATTAAACATTTAATGCTGTAAAACGAGCGCTGCTCGGGTGCGCCGCGCGTGCCCGATTGCACTAACCCGAGCCCTGCTCGACTTGTTCATAGTCGGTAATGATACATGAACAATAAATATACACTCGTTGAATTCTGTTGAACTTTTATTTTTATATAAAATGTACATTTGAAATATAAAATAAAGAACTTGATGTTTATAATTACATTTTTATAAAAATAAAATCATATTGATAAAATTAAAAATATTCAAAAATGAGTCTAAAATTGATAATAAATAAATAAATTTTTATAATGATTGTCGCTAGTGATTTATTTTATCATTTTATAAATTAATATTCGGTTATATATAATTCGATTCCATATTTTATGGTGAAATAAAACAATTTTAAAAATATAATATATATTTTTTTATATTAAAAATATCTGTATATACTTTTTATTGTAAATTGTGTAATGTTTTTTTTCATATTATTGATTAGATCTCGAATAGAAAAGGCGTGAAATTTATCGCAGGACAAGTAATCGGTTATAATTTAAATTATACCAGTGCGCTATTTGAAAACCGATGGATTTCCTGTGTGGACTAACTTTGAAAAAAAAAACGTCATTTATAAACTTACACGGTAATTAGTCGAAACGATAATTTGATGTTTTAATGGTCGATAGTTCTATCAATTATTTTCGCATACGCTTTACACGCACGTAATGTAAATTATGTAAAATTGATTTTTTTTTCAATTAAAAATTATAGATTCGTTACGCAAATTCTATTTTCAAGAAATATATATATGTATCTATAAATATTGAGAAAAAAAGTTTTGAAACATTTTGTATAAAAACATATATTATCGGTTTAAGTGCATTAATCTTCAGAGTGAAACATTCTCTCAGCCAGACTATCTAATGTAAAAATAGTTTACGACTACAAAAAAAAAACATACCGTGAAGATTATCATCCGGCTGTGTCTGGCCGTCAATCGATAGCTTTAGACTTATCACAATTCAAAAAGAATGAAAAGTCAAAAACGACAGTAGGGGGTGGGTGAAAAAAAAAGATTGAGAACGTCTGATTTTTCCGTTTCGAGACTTATCTGCACGAATGTCTCGCGTCAAATTTCAACGTTTAATCTGCCCTTCTCAAAAGTCGATAGCCGCGAATATTTGTCAACTAGATCGATAACCCTCAAACGACCGGAGAATGCGAGAAAAAAAAACATGGGATTCTTGTGAGAAATTCTACGTATTATGAAAAGAAAAAAAAGATAAATGCATAATATATTGATAATGATATTTTTTTTAAGAATAATTTATTAAATGTTTGGAAAACGTAGATTTGTTTCAAATTTCGATAAGAAGAACGATATATATATATAAATATATATATATATATATATATATATATATATATATATATATATATATATATATATATATATATATATATAATGTTGAATCAAATTGATAACATGAAGTAAACAATAATGATTTTGAATTATATAAAGCAACAATATCAAATTTTGAATATCAAGATTTACTATACATATTATAAAATATTTTTAATATAATAAAATTTTATTTATATTTTATATAAAATAAAATAATATTTAAAAATCTAACGCATTTAAAGCATCACATATTATTTGGATATTAAAGGATCTAATTCAACATCCAGGTGCGTGGAAAAATACGAAATATATAACAAAAAAAAAAAGAAAAAAAATGGCAAAGTCCTTAAATAAGAAGAATGAACCTTTAGAAGCCACCTGCTTCTAAAAATTCAATCTCGAAAACAAAACGATGAACAAGTTTCGCCAAAAATCTTCTTCAACGCATACACACCTGGTCTTCAAAAAAAAAAAAATATTAACATTATTAAAAAAATATATATATAGTTTCAGGTCCACTTCTGACTGTGGCGCCGTTTCATTTAAATTGTCGCGTTTAATAACGTCATAGTGAAAAAAGTGTTCGCGTATCCTTTCAGTTTTAATTATCATTATAGCGGTAATTACTGTGTTTATTCCGACAATAACAACAACAATAATCATAATATCAGATGAAATAAGTATACGTAAAATAAAAACAACATATTTATCTGTCGTAATTTGATTTTTTCATCATTTATATATATTTTTTTATATATTTTGAATGAAAAATTGCACGATTATGCACGCGATGCAATTTGCACAGTTTTATATGCGGGCACGTTTCGAAAAATATATAATTAACCGACACGAAGGTCATATATAATGAATTATTATAATTTTTTTTTAAAGGTTAAAGTGTTGTTGTTGTAACAGTGTGTTTATTATTATCGGTTGTTGTATATATTTTTTGTTATTATTATTATTATTTATCATTATTATTTCAAGGGAGTGTCTGCATTAATACGTCGTGATTTATGATTTTTTTTTTCAAATATTAATTTATAAATGAATGATTAGTTGAATGATTCAATATAATTTTCAAAACATCAATAAAAAATTAATATATGACACTATGATCAAAAAGTAAGGTGAATGTGTTTAAAATATGTAAAATCAATTTCATCCCCTTCAAAGTAATCCCCGTCTGATTAAAGGTACTTTTGCCAACGCTTTTTTCAGTCCTCGAAATATTCGAAATAATCTTTTTACTATATAGTAGCCTTAAATTCAAGGTTTTCATGTTCTCAATCGCATTGGCGTTATAAGTTTACTGAATAGCCAGAAGTCGCACGGAGCCAAATCGGGTGAACACGGTGGTTGCGGAACGATATGAGTCGAGTTTTTGGCAAAAAAGTCACGATGAACCAATGCAGTATGACTAAAATCACAGTATTAATTATTTTTAATTTATAAAGATTTTTATGAGAAAATCTCTTCTAAACAAAGAAATATTATATATATTATATTATAAATTATATTATATTATAATATTATATATATTATATTATATATATATATATATATATATATATATATATATATATATATATATATATATATATATATACAAAATCGCAATTAACTGTAAGAAATCTTATGATTTATTTGAAATATAATCTTATGTGAAATATATATATATATATAATAAAACAAGGATGTGAAAATTGAACAAATGCGAAAGTTGAATCAATGACGTCGCCTTTCAACCGTTCAAGTTTCTCATATAGAAAACTCAATAAAAATATGAGTAATGGAGCCAACTTGTTCACGATTCGACTCCATTTATACGATGGACTCCAATATTTATTTAATAACGTCTTTATATCAATATCTTTATGTGCTGAAACTTTTACGCGGGATGCAACTGAAAATTTATCGGCGAAATTGTGAACGAAAAGAACGAATGATGATGATAAATAACTGTTATATAGTGTTATTTATATAGTCAATTATTGTGATTAATAAATATTATGTAATTGATATATATGTAACTGTTATAAAATATTGAACGAAAAACCGGGTTTCGTTGAAAAGTCAATACAATTTTCTTACTTAATCAACTGGAATTATTTTAAAATTATAAAATTTATAATAAATCGTTTATTTTTTAATCTAAAAAAAAAACAATGTAATGTAGAAATTTTTCAGTTAATTCGTGAACATTCTAAAAATACATCGAGAGGAGGGGGGAAAAAAAAGACATTTTCTTTCCGCGTTTTTTCCTCCCTATATAAGATGCGATTATGGAAAATATAATTTATTCACGTATTCGGAAGCTTTTTTGTGTTGCGCATTTATTATAAAAATATACGAAAATTTTTCATGAGCAAAAAATAAATAAATAAATAAATAAAAACGGAAAATAAAGAAAAACGATATTATTAATACGCAGCTCGTATATCAATTCGGAAGATTATTATATAGATTTTTTTTTTGATTTTCATTGTAGTTTTCCGTCTAAAAAGCGACGATCACGGCCAAGGCTGTAATATAATTTTTGCAACGAGTTAACATTTAATAAATTATAATTTATATTATATAGACTAGACAAGGCCGATTGCTAATTTATAAATATTACGATACAAATAATAAATTGCGTTTTGTTTTATTTCGATACGATTTTAATTTATCGATTATTTTTTTTAGGACGTCAACTGCACTGAAATTAAATATTTTAAAATTCGACGAGTTGAAAAAATAAAAAAAAACTGGTCCTATTATAGAAACATTGGCCTTAAATTATTGAGTAATTCACGAGTAAATACGGTCGATATTGAATGAATTTAAGCGGATAAAATTAATTTTCTTAGATTAATTTGATGTGAAAATTTATTATTTTGGACATAATCCTCAAAATATTTTTTTTAATTAAAGTTTATATTATTAGAAATTGATGTTAAATAGAAATATAATTATTATGAATAATAAAATATATAAAAATTGAGGTGCTCTATATGATATTGAGATACGTCGAAAGAATCTCATAAATTTTAATTATCTCATAAAATTACACAATTCCAATATTTATATTATATAAATATTTATTCTATACAAATATCTAAAAATAATTCTCTACAATAATTAATAATTAAATATTGATTTAGCTGTTAAACATATCTATATCTGTTGCGTTAGAAAAACACACATATTGACGTCCATTTATAATATATATTTTTTTAAATTAAAATAAATATTATATTAATGTTTACATTGCAAAAAAAAATGTATGTAAAAATAGATTGCAAATATTCATATATTATTATTAATTTATATAGACGATTTATATAAGGCGAACGTTATATTTTTGGATGTTCATTAATGCATTAATAATTATAATATTAATAAAACGTTCGGTCGATAAGATGTTTATTATTATAATAATTATACTTTTAGAAATATACGAACCGTACTTTCACCTTCGAACAACAACAATAACAACAACAAAAACAACAACAGGTAACAACATCAAAGTTAACACGGTCACTGATTCGTTAAAGGTAAACCGTTAATAAATAGTCTGCGAATTGTTAATTTCGTATTTCTTGTAAATATTTACAGTATCTTTAAGATTATATATTTATATAAATTTACATGATAATTGCTATAGTTCAGTTGGTAACTCACTTTTACAGTATGTAATAATTTTATATTATGTCAATATTTATAATACAAGTTTAAAAATTGCACTAAGCGTCATAATAAAATTAAATAAAAATTATTACGTATTTCTAGTGTCGTTAACACTGTAAAGCCGCATCTCGACCATATTTTTTAAATAAAAATTAAATAGAAAAAAAATTGTTCCAGCGAAATGTAAAAGAATCGTCTGCGCGAAACGAATCTTGAATGCAAAGAATTTAACGGCAACACATTTCGAATCCGCTATTTATATATAAATAAATATATATATATATATATATATTTAACGGAAATATTGATATTATATTATGTCGCAATATCCGTTCGTTTCCTATAACGGCGACTTCCGGTTGGTGAATTTTCGCGCGTAAATATGAACCGTTACAATATGAAAAATTTATATCAATTGTATTTTTTTTTCATTTAATTATCATTGTTAATATATATTAAAAAAATGTGATATTTTTTTCAATTAACGATTTTATAAATTTTATATATTAAAAATGTTTTTATTCTCAATTTATGTTTTGGTTTATTATTCTTATATAGAGTTTGATAATTTTATATATAATAATACTTTATATAATAAGATTAGACAAAAAGTGACTAAAAAAGGCTAATATTATTCACTATAAATTTTAAAAAGATTTTACCAAAAATATTTAAGTTCAAAAGAAGGAAGAGATTTTTTTGTAATGACAAAAAATATCTTTTTAAAATAAACTTTTAAAACATCAGTGAATAATTTGATTTAAAACAGTATAAAATAATATATAACATCCTCCTCATTCACCCTATTTGACACCTAACAATTTTTAATTTTGAATAGTTTTCAATCTTTAAATAAATATTGTTTATTTTTCTATTTGAAATATATATATTTTTTTGTTTTTAACATTCGATTTTATTTATCAAATATATGAGAACCAAACTAAAGCGATTAAATTACACAGCCATTACGAATGTCATAGAAAATAAATTATATCGAATATATTAAATATATTATTCGTACACACATACACACATTATAATAATAGGCAATATAATATTTGTCAAGAGTGTGTCCTGTCATTTATCATAACAGACAATAAAAATCCGCAATAAGTTGCAAGTTAACAAACTATAAATTCAATTCGCATTTCACGGTTCAATTAGACGTCTGATTTATAACGGAAAATTTCTACGAAGAATAGTCGAAGAGTGAAATAGAAGAAAAAAAAATTCTATTTAGAAGTTATTTGCAATATATTTTTGGGACCCCCTTAGTAAATTATATTTACGACGTGTAGACAGAACAGTCGTATCTATTATTTTTACGCCATAATAATAATAGTATATATATATATATATATATATATATATTTTTATAATAATAATCCTACCCTATATTCAAGGGGGGCGAGACAGGCCAGAATTGACAAAAGGGAATAAGTTTGATTTTTTTTTTCGGAGATGCGTGAGTTAAAAAAAAATGTATCAGGGTAAGAAAAGACGACAGCTGCAGTTAAATTTCTTATATTCAAAAGAAACTCGCGCGCGCCCTTTAATACGCTGCAGTTGTGCATTTAAAACGGCGTTTCTCAACATGTGGCGCGCGAAGTTTTAGAAAAATGTGCATTTTGTGATATTTTAATGTCGATTGATGATTTTCATCAAGTATATTTTGTAAATATAAAATTCAATTAGAAGCGTTGCAGTTTTTATAAATTTGGGACAATGGTTTTTTTTAATATTTAAATTGAGAAAATTAAATTAATATAATGTAAAATCTACTATTATATATTTTTTACAATTTTAAATCTATTAATTTAGAAAGAATAAATAGTTTTTTAAAAACCCACTAGGTTTTATTTGACAAATGAGCCACAAAGTATCTATATATATATATATATATATATATATATATATATATATATATATATATATATATATATATATTTACTTATTGTTATAAAAATTATTTCATATTTTTTATTAATTTTCTAATGGTATACAATTAAAGACAACAAAGCAGTTTATATTGATATTCATTATATTTAATTAGTTTAATTTATAATAACGAAGTATCTTTTAATATTTTTATATAAAAAAATATTATACAATTTGTGTCGAGATCCATTGTTAATAGTTATAAGAATCTTATTAGACCGAATCGCAATCTATGAATATGATAGATATAATTTGTCAGTTTTATTTTATGTTGTTTTTTCGATTCAGTCGCCTATTTAAAATCAATACAAAACACTGTTATATTTATAACAGTATTTTTATTTGATATATTAGACAATATCAAGGTTGAAATGTATATTATAAATTTATGCAATTTATGAGCGACAAAGCGTTCAATATTTTATGAGATAAAAAAATAGATAATCTTAGTAAAATTTAAAACAATTCAAAAACCATACAATTCTAAACGTAATAGAAAAAAAAGTAAAGCAAAGTAAAAGCTAGTGTGAAAGTCACGTTACCGATTTAAATGACCGCATCGGACATTAAGGTCTTTAAATATTTAATATTAAATGAGACTCGCACGTTTCGAGAACACTAAGGCGAATTGCGAAACACGGTTTGATGTTCTCTTAATGACGTTTTGTCTTCTTTTTTTTGTTCTTCTAAAACGCGAAAGGACAACGCCTATGGAAAGAAACCTTTCAAATTACAACAAAATAGACTGTCGCAAAAGTCATTTGTACAAATCGCCCATTTTTTTTTCTTCTTCTCTAGTCTTCTAGTCTAGTTTTTCTTTTCTATCTTTTTTTTTAAATCGCAGTCTTCTCTTATTATATATATATATATACATATTCACCGTAAAAATGGCCGCCGATTGAAGAACTTGAAGTGGAATAGACTTTTGTGACTTGCTTAAAGTTCGATTTTAATCGCTTCGCTATTTGAATTAAAAAATTCAATCAATTTAATGGATATTTTTGTATGACTATAGTTTAGTTAATAACTCTTATTTATTTTCAAAACACTTATTTAATATTTAAAATTAAAATTAAAAATTAATATTTGAAAATCAATAATTATTTTTCGATCATTTTTAATATATATTTATGATGTCTTTATATGATATATTAATGATTCAACGATTTTTTTACGTCATAAAATTGTTAAATTATTATGCATAACAAAATTGAGCAAGGCTACTATTTTTTTGTATAATGAAAAAATAGCTAACTTAGAAAATAATAGTATCTTGGAATTGCCACGGTTCGATTAGTCATGTAAAAAAATAAACAATTAAAACAGAAGTTTAACGACTTTAATTTTTTACACACACACACACACACACACACACACACACACACACACACACACACACACATATATATATATATATATATATATATATATATTTATAAAAAATATTATAATTCGTCTATTTTATAAGGTCAATATTATTCGCGTGTCTGTTTTAAATTAATTGTCAAAAATCTAAAAATTAAATTAGATTTAATAAAAATAGATATTCGTTATAAATATTAATTAGAATGAATCAATTGAAATAAATCAGAAATATAGTATTCTTGACCTCTTTTTTTTTGTTTAAGCAGTGCTAATTTATTTTTATATATATATATTTATATAGAGTCATCAGGTTTTCATCTATGTTTTTCTCTGATAGATTTGGAATGTTTTATTATGAAAAAAATAATAAATTAATGATAATAAAATAGTAAAAAATTATAATGATTTGTAATATTTTGGACATCGGATTTAAATTAGTCATATTCATGCGGTTAGAACACTTATTTAAAATATAAACACTTTTAATTTTATAATTAATATTAAATTATGTATATTTTTATTTTGATTTAATTCGAAAAATATACTAAATTCGATCGTTTTATCGACATAATAGTAGATTTACATCGCATTTCAACTGTCCAAAGCAGAAGCTTGAATCGAATCGGAAGTACGGAGCTCTAAATCGAATGCCGTCTTTTTTATATTTATATATATATTTTTTTTCAATTTCGACTCCAAGGTCCCGAATATTTTCGGCTATTTTGACGTCCATGAACTGACACATCGGACATGATATGAAAAAAAAGCGTTTCGTGGACGCAGACAGACAAACAAAGGCCGGTGAACGAACTTGATCAGCTAGACGCTGAAAAAACCAAATCGTTTGGCATTTTTTTTCCAAAAAAAAAAAAAAAAAATAAATAAATAGAAAAATAGACAAAAAAAACACTAAGATTTCAAACGTCTCGATTCACTGTCACTATTGTTATTATTTTACATTACGTGCTCTCGGTTTTATATTCGATAATCGATTCGTTCTATTTGACCCTATCGATGACGCTAGACTCGGTTCGAAACTTTGGATTTTGCCAGATAAACGAACGTTTAATGAACAGGGTCGAAAATTCAAAATCTGCTATTTATATAAATATATATATAACACTGTGATCAAAAAAGTAAAGTGAATTAGTTTATAAAATGTAAATTCTTTATTTATTCTTTCAAATCGTTGGAAAACGCACTTTTTTTTCTAGTTCTCGAAATAGTTGAAATAGTCTTTTTCCGGTATAGCCTTCAAGACCTTCTGCGATTCGGTTTTTATCTCCTGAATCGTGTCAAAATGGCGTCCCCGCATTGATCTATTGAGTTTGCTGAATAGTCAGAAGTCGCACGGAGCCAAATCGGGCGAATACGGTGGTTGCGGAATGATATGAGTCGAGTTTCTGCCAAAATAGTCCCAATAAACCAATTCAGAACTTTTTTGCCAGATTTCCTAATAACCAGAAGTTTTAAATGACAAGTTTACCTTATTTTTTGATCACAGTAGTATATTTATTATATTAAAAAATAAATTTAAAATCATTTGACGTATAGAATATGCGGTTGAATGATTCTTATTTCTAAAAACTAAAGAAAATATAAATATTTAAAAGGCGTAATTAGGTTTAAATACGTCATTTGTATTTTTAGTTTTTATTTATATATAAAATGTTTTTATTTGGAAATATATGTAATCAAAACCGCAGTCCAAAACGAATCATTAAACTTGTAATATGATATATTAAAAATATATATAATATATTAAAAAAGTCTTTTAGTTAAAAAATAATAATATAAAATTGAAAAGTGAGCTTGAAATTAAAAAAATAGTTTCAATTTAAAATATATATTTTTTTTTGTACTAAAACAGAGTAACGTGATTTTTGTTGAATTATATATTTGACAATTATTTATAATTACATTTCGACATCTGAATCAAAAAATGTCACCGCTTTTTCTTTGATCATGTCAACTTTTTTATTAATTTATTTATTTTTGTTACAAAAATTATATAAAACATAACAATTACAATTGAAAGTAGAAGAAAACTATCGACAATTATTTTTGTGCAATAATTTTAACATTTCATACAACATTGTATTATTTCCATTTTAGAAAAGAAATTATATATTAAATAAAAAAAAAAAAAAAAAAAAAAATATATATATATATATATATATATATATATATATAATCGTCAAAAAACCTTCACAATTTTATTAATAATATAAAAATCGACAATGAGAACAGAAAAGTGAAAAATTAAAAAAAAAATTACATTCACACGTCATTTTTATTGTACGATAATTTATGTAATTTTTACGAACGCGAAAGTCGAATTTTACAATTTTGCACATCGGCGACCTTTAATATTTATCACACTTTCGAAAAGTATAAATCGTGAAGCACGTGTAAAAATATATATTGTTTTATTTTAATATATATATATATATTTTTTTTCGTTTTATTCGTATTTATTTATTATTCGCAAGATTAATTACGAGGCGTGTTACAAGGCGTCGGTTTGTTTTTTTATTTAAAAAGGCGTAATTATAAATAAAATGATCAAAAAAATCGCAGCATAAATGCCAGTCAATTTCCATTGCATTATTATTATATATTTATTTTTCTTTTTTTTTCTTCTTTAATACAAAATTATTGTTGAACTAAATTATCTAGTGATTATTGGTTACTTATTATGTTGTGTGTTTATTAAAGTGTCGATTTTTATAAATTGGATTCGGATAAATTATGTATTATATATATTTTTTGTATGATTTATTTTTGTCGATATTTTGCGGAAGAGAATGGCGAATTTATTATGAAATTTTAATAATAAAATCGTTGAGAAAATTCTTTTTCAACTATTAAATTCGTTTTTACCCTTAAAATGTCAGATGTAAGATAATTTTGATATAAAAATGCGATTTAAGTCGTTAAATTGACACCAAAAAAATAAATAAATAAATACGTTTCTAGAATTTTGATGAAAGATTCCTTATAGAAAGTCGACCGATTTAATTTTTGCGACATTTAATTGAATTTGAAAATTGTACCTCGACAATTAAATTCTTCTAAATCGTTTTCGACGTCGACGAACACTCACCTGAAAATTAGAAACGAATATTTAAAATTAATCAATTAAAATATTAAATCAACATTAATGACAATAATAATTTCATGGTCATTTTTTTTATATATATATTTTAATATATTATACGTGTGTTTTTAGACTCTAAATTTAATTTTTAAATATTTTTTTTAATAGAGTGTAAATATTATATTTGTTTGTTAATATTGAAATACGTTTTTTAATAAATTTATATTTTTAATCGCCTTGGGAAATTCCATAATTAGATAATGAACGCATATTGTAAACAATTTAATCTGTATAACGAATATTCATATTTAGTCAGTAATATTTCTAAATAAATAATTGTATCATAATATTTTTTATTTATTACTAGGAAAATTGCAAAATAGCATTGACTAAATATAATATAATATAATATAAAAATATTTACTAAACATATTACACTGAAAATATGATTAATATCGAATAAAATAACAACTATTATTTATAATAGTTGATTTTTTTTATTATAATATATATTATTGTACATTGTGAATTTTTAGTTTTTATTCAATATATATATATACTACTGTGATCAAAAAGTAAGATGAAATTGACATTTAAAACTTCCCGGGCTAATATTAGGAAGACAGGTAAATTGTATTTTTTTCCTAGGTTGGTAGGACTGTCTATAACATTTACCAATAGTCTGTTTGTAAAAAGGTTTAATAATCTCCGAGTTACACGTGTTTTTATAACTTTTGGCTACTTGGTTGCTAAAAGTTCGACTCATATCGTTCCGCAATCACCGTATTCGCCTGATTTGGCTCCGTGCGACTTCTGGCTATTCAGAAAACTCAAAAGTCCATTGCGAGATGTCGTTTTGATGCGATCGAGAAGCCAAAAACCGAATCGAAGAAGGTCTTGACGGTTATACCGAAAAAAAACTGACTTGAGGACTAGAAAAAGAATAAATAAATAATTTACATTTTTATAAACAAATTCACCTTAATTTTTGATCGCAGTGTTATGTAATATAATAGTGATATAATTTAGTTTTATATAATGAAGGTAATTTAAGTTATGACAAAGTATACATTAATTTGAGTACATTATCGTACATTTTAGATGAAAATAGAACACACACACACTTTATTAACATGTGTAAACTGGAAAATTGCGACATTGACACGCGTCAAAGTTGCCGACATGTAACACAATACGATACATCGGAAAATCAACGACGAGGAAAATTCGTTTCCGTTAAGATAGCGAACGAAAAAAAAATTTTCACCTCCCCCCACCAAAAAAATAAGAAAATTAATAAAGAAAAAAGGCGCAATTTTCACCGCGTTTACGTAGAATAGAATAAATATTTGTCTAGCGATATTTACGACGTCGCAATATTTTTTTTTAAATATTAGGGGTGAAATATATTTCGCGTTATATAAACGATTCGATTTATCTTGAAATTTGGTTAATCGACTTTTTTTTTTGAAATTTATAAATACATTTAATGCTATATATGTGTGTGTATAAAAAAAATAAAATATTGGATAATTTTCCGTGTAGATTTTACGCACAGACGCACACACGTTTTCCCGGATTGCAATTAATAACGATCAACAGACGTAACTGGAAGTCGTGCATCAAATGGTGAATTAGAATTCGAAATTAGGAACGCCCTCAGCAGTCGTCGCCTTTTAAAATAATGGCTTCGAAGAATGGCAGCTATAATTAAAGATGGTCCAGATAAATCTCTCGGGAAACTTCCGTGGACTCACAAAAAATTACCAGGATATTCTCAACGAAGAAAGAGGAAAATCCAAACAGGACGAGGGTTGCATTAGAAAATAACACCACAATTTTTATTTTAGAATTCTGATTTTTCACTATATATATACAATTTATATATTAAATTGATCGTTTTATTGAAGACAACTGCTACTTTTCACCAGATTGTGAAGTAGATATCATATAATGAATAATAGACAATAATTTTATATAGGTAATTGTTATAAAAAATATATTAAATATTATTTATAATATATATATGATATAATTTACAATATATTAAAAAAATATTGTATGATTAAAAAAAAAATATTTATATATAATTTTTAATATAACCCTAGACGAGTTGCATCAAGCAGTTTGACAAATGCGTACCTTTTTTTTTATTTTCAGCGACGGACGTCGTTTCTCATCTAATTATATTGTTAATTAAAAATTCCGCTTTCGCTCGACAGGTTTTTCAGCTGAAAAGATTCCGCTTCGATTCAGTGTTAAAGAACGCTGAAAATTTTCAGTCTCAAGATATCGATGTAAAGCGTTTATTAGTCCGCATTGCGCAATTTCTTCAATTTGCACGGGCGCGCACTTATATAGGTGAAACTAGCCGCTGAAATGCTGAAAATACCCTTTCAGTTATATATATATATATATATATATATATATATATATATTATGTTGTATAATTTCATAGGGGTATTTGGCACCTAATGGTTTAGCAGTTAGCACTGCGGATGGTCGAATAGCCAAGGTTTTTCACAGTTCGATTTTCAGACTCGTGGTCGGCTGAAAATGAGAAGCCATTTTTTATATTTTTTTTGAAATACAAGTTGAAGGTTGAATTTTCCCCGCAATGAATCGCACCTTGTAAAGCTGATAATTTAACTGTGAGGATGATATTTATGTTGAAACCATTTAATTGAAGCCCGTTAAATATATATATATATATATATATATATATATATATATATATATACACCATATATATATATATATATATATATATATATATATATATATATATATATATATAATGTAAATTCTTTATTTATTAATTCTTCCATATCAATTTCATCTCCCTTCAAAATAATTCTCGTCTGATAAAACGCTCAGTGCTCGAAAAAATTTTTTTCGGTATAACCCAAGACTTTCTTTTTGGTTTTTATCCATCGGCCTTTTGAGTTTGCTGAATAGCTAGAAGTCGCACGGAGTCAAATCGGGCGAATGCGGTGGTTGCGAAACGATATGAGTCGAGTTTTTGTCAAAAAAAGTCGCGATGAACCAATGCAGTATGACATGGTGCATTATCATGATGAAGAAACCAAGAGTTGTAAAAACACGTGTAACTCGGAGATAATTAAACCTTTTGGCAAATATTATATACAGTCCTAACAACCAAGGAAAAAAATACAATTTACCTGTCTTCTTTATGCCCGGGATTCTAATAAAATAATAGATATATTATAATATGTTTCCGTATTATTTTTAACGAAACTCGAAGCGTCGAACGAGAAGTTATTAAATTAATAAAACTTTCATGCAATTCGTTCACTTCGAACACGATTAAAAATTCAATATATCAACGCTCGACGACATGAAGCGTATCACAAAGTTTCCCATATGCGAAAAAGAGTTCTTTTTACGATACCAGAGATTATTTTGCGTAATACTTTGATTAAAATATATACGGTTTATCCACTGAGAAAGTTTGCCATGCATCGTCGTATACTTGGATCCGTTTGAATTTTTAATTTAGTCGCAAAATGATACTGAAACTATGAATCTTTTGACGATCGGTGAAAGTTTGAAATACTAGTTTACAACGTCGTCTATGAGTTATATAATATATATATATATATATATATATATATATATATATATATATATTGTATATAGAATGGTTCTCAATATAAATCAGTATTATGTGATATATTAATTTATAATTATTATATAAATAAAATAAATCATTTTGCTAAATTTACTTTAATTATTTTAAAATTTTCAATAATGAAATAATCGTTGGTGTTAAAGTTAAAAGAATGAGGAGTATATATAAATATTCAAATTAATTTTTGTTATATTAAAATTATATAAATTTGGTTATTTATATAATTTTAACTGAAATATTATTATGTAACATTCGTAAATTTTTACATATCGTTTTATTCAAAATATCTATGTGATAGTTAACATTTATTTGACTTTCAAAGATGAATATTTAACATAAAAAAATATCACCTTTAAAACAGTAATATTTTTAAAAAATAATATATATATATATATATATATATATATATATATATATATATATATATGTGTGTTTTATTATTGTTGTAATAAAAACCGCGTGACATTTAACTTAAAATTCGAACAGTAGTTAAATTTTATAGTGTGACTTTTGAAAATTAATTTTAACCGTTACATTTTTATTCGGATACGCCATATAATGTATCAATAATATGTAAAACGGTTTAATCTGATTTAATTTTATAATAAATAAATATTACAACGATCGATCGTAAATCATATTTTTAAATGTCACGGTTGCGTTTAAAATTATTACTGTCAACAATAATTACGTTAAATATATTTTTATACATTCAGTCGAATGCGTCGAAAATTACTATATTTACAACGTTATATATATATATATATATATATATATATAACATATTTTTTTAATATATAATTATATAGTAAAAAAAATATTATAAATAAATTTTAATAGTTCGATTGTTTAAAAGCGGTGAATGAAATCGAAAGCGGTTATAAAATATAGTTTCAATGTCGCCGCGAAACGAATATAAATCAAAAAAGAAAAAAAATGATTTATACGGTTGCATGTTAAGCTTGGTCCACACCGGTTAAATTGACATGATTTATTTCGCATGATCTACAAATGAGAGGCTCTAGGAAAAGTCCTTTCACTCAGCTTTTATACGCGCATATACACATTTTTTTTTTATTATTTATACATTTCGAAAAATGAAAATGTTCCGTTTATTTGTAAACACATTTATTTAGAGTAGGTCGAGAAAGTGGTCGTTGATTTTTATCAATTTTTTTTTACGTTTTCTATGTCGTAATTGAGACGTAATCGAAATAGTGTTACGTAAAATTGTGCTAAGTTTATAACCTTGGCTATAGGAAAATTAAACTTTCGCAAATTAGTCATGACAAAATAGCAGAATTGAAATAGAAAAAAAAATGTAGAACTATATATAATTCAAGAAGGAGGTTGTGATTTTTTTTAACTTATAATATATCAAAGTAATTATCATGTTATCTTGATTTTACTGTTATTTCTAAAATTGACTTTTATGAGTCCTTCTCTTTTTTTATAAATAAAACTTTATTTATATGTGATAAATAATTTTAATTTTCACTAATTAATTATAGAAGAAGAATCTTTCTATAAAATTTTAATGATGAAAATTATTTATAAACCAAAGAAAATATTTTATAATAAATAATATTTTAACGATGCATATAAAAAATAATACAAAATTACCTTGAAAAACTAACAACATGTTTATTGAGGAAAATACCATTGTTAAGGTAAAGAAAATATCGAGTAAACAAGGAAAAGTTTGTAATATTATAATATACAAAAGATGCATTTTAACGGCGAACGAAGTATGAAAATTATGAAAATATTACAAT
This sequence comes from Leptonema lineaticorne, assembly GCA_024500535.1. Taxonomy (NCBI): domain Eukaryota; kingdom Metazoa; phylum Arthropoda; class Insecta; order Trichoptera; family Hydropsychidae; genus Leptonema; species Leptonema lineaticorne. The sequence goes on from JANIJI010000061.1 coordinate 2,699,628, forward strand.
TTTAGACCGTAGAAGAAGAACCGTATTTATATAATATAAGAATACAGAATATAAAATACGAATGCGCTTTGTTTATTTTTTATTTTGATTTCGAAGGAAGAAACGAATTTTAAATTGCACGGTAGACCTTGAAGGAAAAACCGACAAGTCGCGGCATCGCAGGAAAATTGCGTCGTTGCAACAACGATGAAAATTCGGTATAAATATAAAAGAAAAGAGACTCTCCTTCGATATTTTTCCATTGTGTTGCCCCTAGAATAATGTATTTTTTAAAGGCGCACCGAGAAAAATTGCACGGGTGAAAGGAATCGCTATAAAATATCGAAGTGCACCTTGAAAAATCTAACGACTTCCCTCATCGTGGAAAATCTCGTCTCGTTATACTGGAGAAAATAGTGTATTGTTCACCGGGAAGACCTTAAATATTTATTTTTATTGCTTTTTTTTTCTCTGTAATTATATGGCGTCGTTTATGAATTTTTAACTTTTATATAAAATTATAATGACGAAAAAAGTATTGTTTTGTTGCGTTAATGTCGTATAACGTGTTTATAGCGGTCAAAATCGAACGAAATCGTTGCAAAATTAAATCGCAAATGCTGAAATATTTTACACGAAATCGTATAGTAATAAATTGAACTTCGGCATGTCAAAGATCTGTATTTTAAGTTGTAAAGATCATTTAAAATTAAATTGTGAAAATAAAGTAATATTTGACGAAAATAAAAATGCTTCACCTCCACCGTCCATCGGCATTATTATTTTATATATAATCGTCATCTAACCAATATTTACTGTGTGGAAAAAATAATAACTTTGAGATATTATCATATATAAAAATGTATTCCTGTAATATTTTAACATATTTTTAGTGACCACAATTCACTGTTTAATGTCTAGGATTTTAATTTGATTGGTAAAAAATCAAAATGTCGAAATCTTCAAAAAGTGCATATAGCATATATGATATGTAACAAATTTATATTTAATTATGAAATATATTAAAATATATATATATTACTTTAAAAATGACGTCGCAATTTAAGAATACATACAATAGCAATAAAATAAAAATGAATAGAGCGGTGGAAGAACATGGTGTAAAAGCGGTCGATCAGTCGGTGCGGACGCGGCTTTACGTCGTCGGCTTTGTTTGTAAACAAAAAGTCGAGAAAGTGTACGACTAAGTCGTGTGTACGAAAAACGGCCGTTATGCAAAACGGTCCGCGTTCGAATTCCAGGTCAGTTTCGCCACCGTTAATTATCAACGAGCGTCATCTCCGTCTGTGTATTATAAGGCTTTGCAATAACACGTTCAATGCAACTAAACTCGTACTTGCCGACGGCCTTGTCTGCTATTGCTGTCGTTCTTGTTGTTGTTGTTGTTGTTGTTGTAGACGTTGTCCATGTTACCACTTTTCCACTACTTCATATCATTTTTTTTTTATTTATTTTCTATCTACCAGTATACTTTAATATGTACATCTAACTCTCTTTTTACACGATTTTAAAAAAACATGGTTCACCGATAAGAATAAATATATTTTTTTACACAAATTTTTTGTTCTATTACGAATTCCTACAATTTTTATTGTATACTTTAATAAAAGTTTCGCTTGGCTGTTTGTCCGGGTGGAATTTTATAATCGATTTTTTGAGTGCATCCCGATATCCGATTGAGCTGAATCTTTGCATGCTTGCTCACTCTCGATAACAGTGCAAGAATCAATTTACAGATTTATAAATATGGATTTCATTATTATTATAAATATAGATAAATAACATTATTTCCGTTATATGGCTACATTGATTGGCTCGGAAGAAGTCCAAACGGAAAGTTCAATTTTCGATCACGGAAAATATTCAATTGTTAACAGCTTATCAGCATAGCTCAAAGACTTTATATAGTCCTAGAAAAAAATAGTTTAGCAGTGTTTAATCGCATGATCCTGAAGACCAATTCACAGGTCTATTTTCGCCAACAGCTATGTTTTGAATCTATTCACAAAATGTACGACGATCAGTATAGGTAGTCATACGGTTTCAATTCTTGCATAACTTAAATTTTATACAGTTCCAAACACAAATCTTACATAAAATGGATAGACACAGTTCTAATTGTCTATTCCATACAGACTCATTTGGGTCTTCCTCAATACCAAGTTCCACAACAGCAATAGCTTCTTTAGTTTGCATTGTATGATGTCTTTGACGACTCATGTTATCTTATAGAATAAAATTGGTGCACAATCAATCCGTTTTATATTTTTATAAAAATATCCTATATATATAAATATATAATATATTTTAAAATGTGGTACTGTTTTTATTCAACGATTCTGATATCTGATTAATGTTTGATGCAATATTCAGGGCCGAATGTGTCAGAATGCATTCAAACGGTTTTAGAGCGTGGGATTGACCAAGAAAAGTGCTGAAAAGCCTTTCTAAACTGTATCGATTGAGAATGTAACAAGATTTTGAAACGATGGATGTCGATCCATCATCGATAGAAAGTAAATTTATGTTAGAAATTTGCTTGAGCTGACATAAATTGTATATTAGATGTTGATGATATTGATATTAGATAATCAATGAAATTCTGTAGTATTATGAATATATAAGAGATATTTGAAAAATATAAATAGATTTAAATATTATAATACGATGGTTATCATTTTTGTGTAAAGAGCATCATAACGAGTCCATAGGACTAATAGCATTCTATTTTTGTTGTTTTTATTTGACATAATGAATTTAGAAGTGTTTGATGTAATTAATGATTCGTATAGAATCATTCTATTATAAATATTAAGTTTATAAAAAATAATTTTGATGGAGCAATCTTTGTCATATTGCTAGAAATTTTATACTCATTCATTTTCCTATCAATGTGATTAGGAAGTCAATGATGATTTTCTTATAAAAATAGTAAAATAGACTTGTAAATCTTTCATAAAATCATTATATAGAATATTTTGATAATTTTAAAAATTTTATATAATAAAATTAATAAAAAAAAAACAGCTTTTATGTATATATCATATATATATATATATATATATATATATATATATATATATATATATATATATATATATATATATATATATATATATATATATATATGACATTTTCTTACTGTAACTAAATGTATGGAAACTACGCCGGATTTCTCGTTTTACAGATTAGGCACATTTTAAGCTAAAAGGTGTCACATATTTTCGCTTCGGCCTGTATATTTTTGCCTTTCTCTCGTCTCAGGCAGTTTTCGCAAGCCTTCTCCGCTATTTGTCTTTGATTCAAATTTGGCGCAACGTCGACTTCGAATCTAGGTCGTGCGAAATATTTGGATCTAATACTAGAGACAGCACGTGTATAACGCAACAGACCTATGTTAATATATATATATATATATATATATATTACATACACAAATATAAATAATATTGCACGTGTGAAAGTGTGATGAAAATTTTTGCCATTATTGCGTGACTAGCTGCTAACTTTTCCAACTGGAAAACCGTTGAATATCAATGATGATTTAATATATAATATAATATAAAATATTTATAATATATAATAATTAAATGATCAAAATTTTGATATATTATATATTTTTAGAAGATTTTAAAATATTCACGTATATTTTCTATTATAATATTTTGAAGGCTTTCAAATTATAGTTTGAAATAACATAAATATTCTATAATGTATTCGAATATAGATTATTTGTTCGATAATTGATATTGTGAATATTCGATAGTATTGCATAATATATTCTAGTCTATGATAGATGATTTAAACAGTTTGCTATTTGAATTATAATATATTAGACAATTGTTAGTGTCTAATATAATGTATAATGACATCGGCGTGAGAGTGTGAGTCGTTCGGCGCGCGTCGTCGTCGGCGCTAGCATTATATATATACATATGGTGGTTCACTTTAATATTTATACAGCGAAAATATATATAGAACGCAATGGATATATCTGATCGAAACGAACTTCAATCGACGATTTAATATATATATGGCCTAATTCGATGAAAAATTCATACAAAACGATCTATTTAAAAAAATAAAAATAAAAATAATCGAACGTCTTATTTACGCTGTCAATATTGCGAAATTGGAAAGTAATTTACATTTACGTAAAACACACACATAATGTATACAAAGTTTAACGGGTGTTGCGATCTTGATTGATCAATGTTTACGTTTGTCGCCTGTTGAATAATGCATTCAAGGCGAACGGGATTCAACTCGTCTCTGGTTTAAAGCGTTTTCTTTTCTATTTTTTTTTTCATCTTTCATGAACCAGATGCAGTTTTTAAATTTATTTAAATATTTTAAAATTGTTAATTATTTTATATTTTAAAGAAAGAAAAGGAAAAAACGCGTCGTTTCGCCCGTTAAATGTCGGTCAATTATCGAATGCGACCGTTTTTCTCTTGTATTTTATTTATTACGCGCTGTTGTTGGTCCCGTATTTTCTATCAAAATACCGTGACCCGTATTTTAATTTTTGGCACGTGTATTGACGTTTTTATTTTATTTTATTTTTTTTATTTTTTCGGTATGTAATGTTATAAATGTTGAACGATATTTTTTTTTTCCACTTAATTTTTATTTATTTATTTATTTATGTGTGTGAATAAATTTTGATTTTTTATTCGTTTTTCGTGTCATTAACGGTTGTATTGTTTATATTTTGTGCAATAATGTTAATTATAAATATATAAGTGTTTAACTGTTTATTTAACAATGTAAATAAAATTGAGATAGGTTATATAAATGTAATTAGTGAAGTTAAACTGTATTAGATGAGTGTTTGATCTGAAAATGATAATAAATGTAGAGCTGACGACTCAATTTTATAAAATAAATAAATTTATATTTGATATGTATAAAATATGGTTATATATTTAAAATACTTATATTAAAAAAATAAAATTTTATATGCGTAAAAATGTTCATATATATCGTATATTAAAGATTAAAAATGCGACTTTAATCTATTGAATTTTAAAATATATATAATTTAATAAATAATATATAAAATTACTATACATTTATTTCTATAATATGATCACGTTTTCTCAACGAGGATATAAAAAGTTGTCTGATGCGAGTTAATAAGATAGAAGTTTTAATAGATCGACCAAGTTTAAATATCAATAGTTCGAATCTCATATTAAATATATATTATATAAATTTTATATCATTTTAAGAAAATTTTCCTGATATAACAGTTTATGCTAGACATTGCAAAAAAAGATAATGTCGTCGAACAGAAACCAGATCATCTTCACGTCACACAATATATCTGTTCTATTTGTTCTCGATTTTTTTTTCTATAATTTTTTTAGGGACTACGTGTATTTATTTTTAATTTGTCACGGACTTAGTTCCATAATCGTTCAATAAATCATCTTTTCTAGAGTGAAAACGTTGGGGACGCGTCATTTGCGAGCACCAAAGCGATAGAAGAAGAAAACACCGTGTATCGGCCAGAAGAAAGAAACTGTGAAATATATAAAAATGGCGTATGTCGAGGAAAAAAAATAGAATAAATAGAATAAAATGTCGTTGCCACACACAGAGTGGAGTATAATAATCTTTAATTTCCTTATCGGTCGAGAGCAGACAGAGGCCAGCCAGTCAGGCCAAAAGGTGTTGAAAAAACAACTGAACTACTATTGTATTTTTATTATATTATTGTGTGCTGTTTTATATATAAATATATATATATGTTATAGGCAGTTCTCGTTTTTTGTATAAAGCGCTATTAACATTGATGTTCATACGTATAATGGATTCAAGTTTCTATACTAAAAAAATATTTTAAATATTATTAATATATATATATATATATATATATATATATATATATATATATATATATATATGCAGAAGAATGGAACAATGCTGAAAAAAAGATCTAATGTCGAAAAGGGAAATAAGAGCTGAAATCCATCCTGGAGAATATTTCAGCGCCTTCGAATGTATAAATCAAATCACGCCCGGGAAAAAGGAAGCTTCCACAATTCACATTTATATATATATATATATATATATATATATATATATATATATAAGCGAAATTCAGCGATTCGCCACCTTTTTCTTCTGATACTCCGCCTTTCATTTTATTTATTTAATTGTTTATATAACACTGTGATCAAAATGTAAGGTGAATTTCTTTATAAAATATGAATTCTTTATTTATTCTTCCAAATGAATTTCATACCCTTCAAAGCAATCCTCGTCTGATAAAACGCACTTTTGTCAACGTTTTTTTCAGTCCTCGAAACAGTCGGAATATTCTTTTTCCGGTATAACCTTTGATTCGTTTTTTATCTCCTCAATCATGTCATGTTTGCTGAATAGCCGAAAGTCGCACGGAGCCTAATTGGGCGAATACGGTGGTTGCGAAAAGATATGAGTCGAATTTTTGGCAAAAAAGTTGCGATGAACCAATGCAGTATGACATGGTGCATTATCGTGATGATGGAATCAAGAGTTGTAAAAACACATGTAACTCGGAGATAATTAAAACTTTTGACAAACAGACGCTTGGCAAATGTTATAGTCAGTTATACCAATCTAGGAAAAAAAGACAGTTTACCTGTCTTCCCAATGCCCGGGAATTTTAATGACAATTTCACCTTACTTTTTAATCACATTAATATATATATATATATATATATATATATATATATATATATATATATATATGTATATAATATGTAGATATATATTTTTTTGCTTTTTCCGGCGTTTCGCGAATCCAAAATTCCGGATTTACTTCAATCGAGTTGCGTTCTTATGAACGTTGCATTATTGATGTTTCAGCTGAAAGCTTCGACTTTCAAAATTTCGACAAAACGTTAAATTATTAAAGCGTCGATCGTTAAAAATCACAGCCGTGAATTAGGCGATGTTAATTTTTTAACATACCTTTAAAAACGTGAAAAATCGACATTTTCAACGTTTTATATATGGCGTGTATTAAAAATAAATAATTATATTTATATAAATAAAATTATATTTGTTTGTCAAAAATAGATTTGAATCAATAAATCATAAAAATATTCAGACTTTCTAAATTAAGATATCTATTTAGAGATTCGAAATTCTAAATTCTTAAATTAAATTATTAATTAAAAATGATTTAATATGATTAATTTCATATTGCACATGTTTGTAATTAATTTCATTCAGCACAACGAATATAATTTCAGATATCCTTGCCAAATTATCGCTGAAATAAACGTAACGTGATTAATTTCAGTTTTCAATTATGATAATTATATATAAATAAATAAACATATGATGTATAAAGAAAACAAATATGTTGAATAATATAATTTATTCATCAAAGTCATAGATAAAATATAAAATAATATCACTTTATACAAACCTAAATGAAAATCATATTTTAATATCTTTGTATACTTTTTATTTATGATATATTATATGAAATAAACATTTAAATTTATGTTATAATTTAGATTACAATTTAGAATATAAAAATTAAATATTTGTATAATACAATATATTGAGAAAAAAATAATGAGAACTACGCTTTATAATAATAAAATTTTCGCTGTATCATCGTTTCGATGATAATTCATATGGATAATTGCGGAAAATGCGAGATTTTCCGCGAAACGTTTTTTTTTATTTGGAACGCTTTTGGCACGCGAATTTTCGCGACAAAGAAAATCGCGGAAAATTTCACACCGTCACCGGTCAATTCCCGTTAATAAACGCGACAATTTAGAATATAATAGAACGGAATAGAACGCAATAAAAGCGCGAATTTTGTGCTAAATTAACGTGTTTTGCATATTCATAAGCGTTTCCAAGATTATTAAGCGAACCGTCTTAATGTAATATTATTGAGCTATCGCAATAATTACATTATTATTGTGATATATGTGCATAAATTTATATTAGCAACGTAAATATTTCGTATATATATATATATATATATATATATATATATATATATATATATATATATATCGCACTTTATTATTGATAACAACACAACGCAATAGTGACGCCTATAGAAAAAAAATACAACATGATATTTATATATGTTTATATGAATCGAATATATTTTTTTTTAATAAAAATATTACAATATAAATATTTTTTGAGATAAAGCCCGATGCATATTATTAAATATAAAAATATTAATTTTAGTTTCATATGTATTGTTAATTTTTATCTATTAAATTATTATATTTTTCGATTTTTGATATTTTGTTTCTTTTATCGTTTATAATTATGCTGAAAAAATTACAAATTTAAAATAGCTTTCAGCAAATAATTTGTTATGCATAATCTGATATAAAATCTGTGCTAAATAGTCGAATATTTCGAAAGTTAAACCCTATAAATCATACTTTTTTCAGCTTGAAATTTTACTGAAAATACATACTGCACTTTCAGAATCGCTTTTAGCAAACGTTTCGTTTTGACGATCGCATAATTTGATATATTATATGATCTGTCCTAATAATTTTATTTATAGAGATTTTTAATTATTTTTATCGACCGAAATTTTTCAGTGTTGCTCAATCGGCGGGACGTATTTTTTTAAATTTGTACATTTTTTTAATAAAAAATTTAATATTTTTTTGGATTGATAGTATTTATAGTATATTTAAAAAATAAATATTGATTTATTGATGATTTTAGAAGTTCATAGGAGCCGCGAAGCGTTTTCACAAAGTGTCCTGTCGCTTTGTATAATACTATAGTTTATATATATATATATATATATATATATATATATATATATATATATATATATATATATATATATATATAAGCATCCGGTTCGGTGGCCCTAAGGGCTGTGTGACACGCGAAATTACACGGTCGGGATTTTTGCACGCAACAGTTCATGGTGTCACGCTCTGTGCCCGCATTATGGCAACAAATAAAATATTTCAGACGCCGACACCATAGGGCTTGAGGTCCGCGAAAAAAAAAAAGGGGGGGGGGATAAGTGCCCCATGGGGATTCGATTGCACGGGGTTATTCGGGTTCACCCCCCCCAAACGGCTCTGTGTATACGTTTCACGTGCGTGCGAGTGCCCATTTATGACTTATGTCCCGCAAATCGATAGGTTTTTCGGTTGTGTAATAAAAACGGCAAAAATTGGAGAGAATCGAACGTTTCACGAAATTGCCCATTTTACTAGTACTGTAGTGAATGAACGATTATTATTGAAAATTAGGGATATGGAAAATGCATTATTTTGAATAGAAAAATAATTACATATATTAATGGGAAGAATTGTTCATAATGCTAATGCATTGTGTTAGTTTTAATACATTACAATATGTTATAATTTTTAATAACAAGATTTGAACATGAAAAGTGATGTTCTAATAAACCAGTTGTTCCCAAACTTATTTGGCCTAGAAAAAATATTACTCCCTTGAAAAGCGATTAGTGTCCACTTTGTGAATTCTCAAGATTAGCACCCCTTGGAAATATTTTTTTTTAATTTAATAGCAATTAAATTAAATTAAATCTATTTTAGATTTATTTAAAAAAAAGTATATATATACTAAATATTTATTGAAAAATTTGACGTTTAAAATGTATTTCATATTATGATGAATTTTGTATTTGTTGTGCTATATACATAAATTATTGTACAAAATAATATATTAATTATTTATATTATTAAACTAAAACTAAATAATACTCGATTTTAATCATTTATTCCTATTAAATATTTCATTTGAATAATCGAATTGTGGTTACGATTCCGTTTCTTAATCTAATTAATTAAAACGTAGTTGTTATATTATATATTTATATATTCATATAAATTTTAACATCTTATAACTACTATATTTGTTCATAATATATTATATAAGAATTAATTATATTAATATTTAATATTTCAAAAATTTTCCACGAGCATAATATATATATAAGGAATTCGAATATCATAAATCAAAAACATTAACGGAAAAGGATCTCCAGAGAAACATCGACCAGTATAAAATGTGATCTTAAATTTTACAACACGGAAGTTGCTCTAGGGTCTAAGAATAGGACTAACTTTTAGGACTAGATTTAAATACTCGAGAGATCATAATAATGTTAATAATAGTTGTAAAGTTAAGCGCATTACGGAATTCATGATGTAAAAGTACACAGAGGAAATTTTAGGTGACCTCATTTTCATTCAAATTCAAATATAACACAACCGGTTTTATTTAAAATTTAATACATATATCACATAGTATTAAAAAAATATCCCTAAGATGTCCAAGTTTATCTTTAAAATTCAAAAAAAAAATTCGCAAATATCCAATTAGAAAAATTTATATATAGTCTAGTACAAAAATAGAAAAAAAAATAGTATCAGACCATTTTCTAACTACTGTATTAAATTAAATTCGTGTATCGATTTCGTTTCGAATCTGATAATTTATACGTCGAGTCGACGATAATTATTGACGCGATAACTAATTTTTAAATGTAAAATAAATAGTAGGCATCGAACGTGTTAAAAAGGAAAATTCGGTTGTGCAAACGTTATTTGAACTTGAGTGAAATATTATATATTATATAAATGTCGGCCGCATTTGACAGAAGCTGACGTATGTTAATGCGACAATTAATGTTAAAATTTATATGGAAAAACTACACAATTTAGTAAATATATGTATGATAATAATGTTAAATAAAAATAAATCAGTGGCGTTACAAGATTTTGTAAATTCTTATCTATTTTTCATGTGTTTTAGCATTGATTTATTGTCGCTTAAAAAAAAAACAACGTGTATGGTTAAAGTTCAATAAATAATCATAAAAACGTGTATATATATATATATATTTTTTTTCTATTATAAAACAGTTTTTTCATTGAACAATATTTTTTTTAACTAGCGTGAAAATTAATAAATCAGTTTTTTTTTATGAATTTTTATTGTATATTATAATAGGAATTTTTAGGATTAAAAAAAAAGAAAAATTCTATAACAGCAATGGTTAATCTTTTTGAACTACTATTTGAATATTTTTTCATAAGTTGCTGAAACTTTATTAAATATATTATTTAATAAATAATTAAATTAAAATCGCCAAGAAAATATCCGTCACTGTTTATATTTATATATATATATATATATATATATATATATATATATATATATATATATATATATATATATATATATATATATACAAATGTACAACATATGAGCAAAAATGTCGATTGATCGTAGGCAGATTTAAAGTAATATATTTCTCGCGTGTCCTTAATTTATTACATTCCGACTTTTCTCACGATTTCGAAGATTTTAAACGCACATTTATACGCAAATAAAACAACAATATTAATTTATATTAATATTCTATTATATATATATATATATATATATATATATATATATATATATATATATAATAATCATAGGAAACTATATTTTAAAGTAAGATATAATGCTTTTTTATAATGAATCATTGTCACTCTGTGAGGTCCACAGACGACGGATTAGGGTGTCCATCGTTTCACATTATATATTCGGATAAATCGTAACACTGAAAGATGAACGGAATTTTTAGAATACAATACAAAATAAAAAAATAAAATAAAAGATAGATTCAACTTCACAGACGACGACGACGACGACGACGACTCTATTTGTCGAAAAGTTTTCGATTGTCTAGAAACTTTCGGTGAGTCACACGAATTGAAACGCAATAAATCCAAAGTCGTGAAGGTATCAAGCTAAGAATTTTTGTTCAACGACGGCAAACGTTTACATTTTCTTCATGCTAGAATCGAATATATTTTCGTTTTAAGGTGCAAAATCCGACGAAAGAATCCTTTCGAGCCGCTTATTGTTATCGGATTTTGTGTGTGTGTGTATTTTGTGTGTTTTGTTGGGATATTGCGACGGTCACGAGTTCGAACCTAAAACGAGATTTATTACCTGACTAGTGCCACTTTATCGGGGTAGAGAAAGAGGGTAGCTTGGCCCAATGAACCCTGAGCATCCAGACAATGCCCTATCCCCGAATTTCGTCTCGACGCATTATTATCGCATATATACATTTGTGTGTGTGTGTGTGTTTGGTTAGTCATATTGTATATGTTACTATCAATGCTTAATATTTTCTATATAAAATTTTCTTTAGTCAACTTCCATGTGAACATTGAAGATTTCCCATCGTTTCATAGTGAAATACATATATTATAGTCGAAAAAAAATTAAATTGAAGTGAAAATAATTTCATCTTTTATACTATTCTGACTAATATATAACACCATGTTCATATTAGTAAGATGTTCTGATTTCATTGTAAATGGTTTGCGAAATTTTTATATTTGAATTATAGTGTTGACTCAAACCATAACTTATTACCCAGATAGATATAATAGAATATTTAACTTTATTAGAAGAAAAAAATTATTTTGGTACTCCGCGAATTTACCTTATGGTCAAAAGTGCTTCGTGACTTCAAATAGATTAAGAACCATTGTAGTAAGATGATCAATTGAAAAGGGTACAGTGAAATATCATTAAAAAAATCATTTTATTCATTTGAACAATGATACGCTATAATATAAAATGACCAGATTTCGTTGATGACAAAAAAGAATATTGTTGAATAAGATATGAAGAAAGGTCATCAAAAATTTGACAACACCAAAAAAAAAATGGAAAAGAGGACATTTAGGAGTACACTTTTAAACTCGTGTTTGCTTATTTGACTTAATCTACTTTTATTAATAATATCAAATAAAATTTTGCAAAAATATTGTAATAAAAGGGGTAAAAGATGGGTTTTCCGTTTTGAAGTTTATTTTTTTACAATATTTATAGTGGCCCAATATTATTAAAATTAATTAACGTATAAGGCAGACAAATGAGACTTCTTCACTGGATGTATAAAAAGGACACTTTTTAAAAGAGGACTGTCCCATCTAAAGAAAGACGATTGGTCACCATAATATTAGAAACATCATTTATAAATCCTGAATTTAAACCATCTATTAATAATAATCTTTAATAAAAATAAAAATTGATTATTATATTAAAAAATATAATTTGATAATATAGAAAAAAAAGCCTCAAGAGCCTTAAATTCATTAACGATAACACGTACAGTTTTATATTGGTTATTTTTAAATGTGGGCGTGCAGACACCCCAATATTAAACGCGCACATTTATTTATATACGCACAAGTATATTCGTGCACAGACACGCACAAATGTGCGACGGTTAACGAATCCTACAAAACGGGGGGGACTCTGAGCGTGGTTCTAGCATCTCTGCGATTAATCCGACTGCGTCATGTATATAAAATATAAATTACGTCTAGGCAAATAATACAATATTTTTTTTTTTTTTGAGAACGATTCTAGTAAACCATAAATATAAATATAAATGTATATATATAACTTAAATTGCAACGTCTCGACTGAAAAGCGTGGATGGGGGGTGGGGGGCGGGCAATCGTTCGAATTTGATTATAATAAAATAATTTTGATAAATCTATTTTTATTTATTATTGTATTGTTGAATGTGCAGATTGTCATTTAAAACTTCCGGGTATTAGGAAGGCAGGTAAATTGTATTTTTTTTCCTAGGTTGATAGGACTGTCTATAAACATTAGCCAAGTGTCTGTTTGTCAAAAGATTTAATTATCTCCGAATTACATATGTCATATATTGGTTCCTCGCGATTTTTTGCCAAAAACTAGACTTATATCGTTCCGCAACCACCGTATTCGCCTGATTTGGCTCCGTGCGACTTCTGGAAAAAACGTTGGCAAAAATGCGTTTTATCGGACGGGAATTACTTTGAAGGTGATGAAATTGATTTGGAAGAATAAAGAAAGAATTTATGGTACATTTTATAAACAAATTCACCTTACTTTTTGATCACAGTGTTATATCTAAATCTTTATAATAATCTAATTTAAATTTAAAATTAATATCGGTAAATCAGATAAATTACAGAATAAAATCAAAATTTAACCCATTACTCACTCGATTCCTTATGAATTACTTTGTTTACGAGATTTTATATTTATTATCGTTTTTTTAATATTAAAATAAAATAAGATCGTCATTCGTAGATTTATAACGAGCATTAAAGCAAAATATGAGACGTCTCCAAAATTGCAAACGTATCGGTTAAAGATTTAAATAATCTAAATATATATATATAATATTAGCATATATTTTTTTAAAAATATATAAATACGGATTGAGATCTAACATCAACTAAATTACTTTAGATCGAAGGTAATTTGCGCGTTAAGAAAAATATGTATACGAAAATGAAGGTAACAAATTTGTCGTTAGCTGGGTGGAAGCAATAAATTACCGGAACGTAATAAAATAGTGAATAAATAACGTGTTTTTTTTATATATAAATATTTATCCGCAATGATATCATTATCATTATCGGTCGAATGTCTCAATTTATTGCTCAATAATTTTTTGATCAGCATTTTTAGTTTTTCCCACATGAATTTTTTCTTTTGAGAATGTTTTTATTGTACGAATGCAAATTTTCTGTGTTTTGTATGTCGTTTTTCATTATAATGATCAATTTGTCAAACGATTGATTGAATATTAATTTTTAATGAATGTTTGAGAATTGTCTTTTTTTTCTGCAGAAAAGCAGTGGCGTAGTAAAAGTTTTTATATTGAAGAAAATTATTGAGAACGAATTAAAACATATTTGAAAAAAAGAGTTTTCATGATAAATATATCGATCAATTTCATCACTTTTATATTTTACATTAAATTTTTTTACATTTCACATTGAAAAAAAAGATAAATTTTTGTATATAAAAAGAACAATTCATAAGATAAGTTTAATTTAAAGTAGAAAAAAATATTATTAGATTAATTTCGAAAATTTAATATATCAGAACTTCAAAATTCATAAATATTTGATTTATTTCACCTAATTATAAAATTATTCAGAACAGTGTTTCTAAACTGTGAAAATATTACTTGCTTATAATTTGTGTTGAAAAAGAAAACTCTATATCATTCGACTGTCTTTGTAAATATTTCGATCATTCCCTAATAAAATAAAGAAAAATATTGATAATAAAAGTTTCAAAAAAAAAAATTATCACATCGTATTTTTATTGAAAATGACGTAGTTTTACATATCTACAATAAAATTGAATCAATACCGTGATAATTCACCGCGTTTCATATGCGAATTTGTCGTCCGTCGTCCAGAAAACGTGGATTCGGCCACACAAACAGTCACCGTGACTCAGCCGCTTGGTCCGCGGCGTGGAAAAGGTTAATAATTTAGCATTCGGTATTTATAGACGGTGTAATAATTTCCAACGAGCACCGTGTGGGCGTGTCGGCTCATTTTAATCCGAGTGTGACATAACGTGTCACCGGAATATTATTATTATCGCGGTTCGGGTCGACCGTCGCACGAAATGCGCGCACTGTCTCCAATGTGCGTGTGAATTTTTATAACGCGTAACCGCACCCGAAAATTATTAGCGAATCGACTCGTTTGCGGATGAAAAATCTCGGATTCTACGTCTGTTTGATGTGTTATACGATGTTTTCCATTTGAAATACTGTATTTTTTTTTTATTATAAATTAAGTTTCGCTTGTCTGTTTGGGTGGAATTTTGTAATCGATTTTTCGAGCATTTCCCGATGGCCAAATGAGCTGAAATTCTACATACTTGCTCACTCTCGATGACGATGCAAGAATCAATTAACAGATTTACAAAATAATCGACCAAATAGTGGCAATTAATTATATCGCCTTTACGATATAATTGTCACTAATAATGCAATAGTATAATAATGCGATATGACGAATAATATAATACAATAGTGCGATTATTATTATTATTGGTAATTCATACGATATAAAAGTTTAAATTAAATCATATTTGCGTTCTAGCCAAACGCCGGCTGTATGCATATCTTGAACCCGTGCCATTTCTAAACATGACGCCATATATCACGATTAAGTGCATCGATATTCATTTACATTAATAGTCTCATAAAAACATGAATATTATTACGATTTCGTATTTTGTATGAAAACGATGGCGTTTTATAGATACATATATACGTCGTCATGATCTCATATTTTTCGTGAGAATTTTGAATAATTTCCCAAGTGATATCACTGCGGTGTTTCGAGATGATTTACGGTAAATAAAGTAAATATTTTACGCGAAAATAATAATAAATGTTTAAAATCGTATATATATATATATATATATATATATATATATATATATATATATATATATATATATGTTATATATTTTTGAAGACGTTTCTGAATATCGCACGAAATAAGTTCTCTAACAATGAGATGGTTCATCGTAAATATAATTGAATTATGCGAAGGACAATTTTCAAGATCAAATTTATCACACTTAATATTATGAATGAAAATCCTCCCACGACTTTTTTTTTCTGAATATCTGTTATTTATATACGCATAAAAAAGTCACGCAAAGGATACATGAGCATGAAATTTATTTTGTTCGTTGTGCAATCGTCGATAAATAAAAACTTCACGCAAGTTGTTTATACTTTACAATTATATAATTATTTAGTTTGTCGTTGCGAATGTTAAAATGTAAAATATGATTTTAATAAATATTAATATGTCGAAATCAAATTTATTATGATTATATGTGTAATTGTTTTGTTAGAATTATATGTAGGTATATATGTATATAATATAAAATAAATTTATTTTGATAGACGATTGAGAGCATCTGCTCCAGACGTCGCTTCGAGACATAAAGGAGTCTCATCTGAGCATCAAACGAAATTGCAATCTATGGGAACCAAGAGCTTCCGCTCCAGACTAGTTTAGTTCCCTTTTATTATTTGCCCAAACTAAAAATGGAACATCGCACACGTGCGTATATACACGTGCGTGAATAACTCGACAAAGTGGTGAAAAATAAAAAGACAATATATATATATATATAAAGGTATGTGTATATTTATATGATTTTGCAATATCCGAATTGTCACAACGGTCACGAGCAACGTTACAAGTTTGTCCAATAAGAAAACTGTCTTTTGCTTTGTTTACCGTGTTCCCGAGTATGGTTTGAGGATTTTGCTAGGTTCCCGTTAGGATTTGTTGGAATTGGGACAGAAGTGGTTTACTACGGAACTAATAACGGGCCAACTGTTGCCCAGAACTACCCCCAGGGCGACCGAAATGGGGTTTAGCAATGGGATGAGGCACCCCAAAAGACGATGCTCGTAACTACCATCCCCATCGGATCAGATAAGGATCCCCTTACGGTATTCAAACAATGCCGGTGACAGAGATGTCACTCGAGATTCCGATCTGATTCCATTTAGGGGCGTTGACAAAACGGTTCGTCAAAACCACTAGAGAGTCTCGTTTCTGCCGACAAAACTACCCAAATGGCGCTGAGAAATTTGACGAGCTACATAAGGGAAACGAGCGTGTAAATAAATGAGGTAATCTCACGCCTTTATATACACATGTATATCACGTATATGTACGTACATCTGCATGAATTTAGGGAGTGATTTATGCTAGAAAATTAATTGTATAGTGAGTAGTGGTGCGGTGCAGAGGGTCTGTACGGTATTATTTTTTGAATTATGTATCAGGTAGCTGCAGTATGAATAGTACAAGGTATTTGTATACGGAATTCTTATTACAAAGCGGAAGATTTATGTGTATATTTAGAAAATTATATATATATCAAATTCGGTGATAGTTTAATGCAAAATATAGCTAAATTAAATAATATTTTATGCAATATACTAAATTTAAATATGGATTATAGTATCGTTGATTCTTTTTCTTTTACACGCCATCTCCTTGGGAATGTTGGCGATCCATATGGCTAACGAAACTTTTGAAAGAGTTCTATTAACAATCAGTTGAACCAATAACGAAGATCTTTAAGTTATAAGTTTTGACGTCCAAGATATTCTTAGAATATTCTCTAGTAGTTTTTTGGTTCCAGGGTCTAGTGTCCATGTTTCAGCACCATATAGAAGAACTGGAAAAACATAATATTTTTAGTTCCATACTTGTGCTGCTCGATGTTATTTTTTTTATTGACTATGAATTGTGTTCTGGCTTGTTCTATTCTAGAACGAATCTCCTTCTTGGGGTCATAGATTACTGTGATATACGTCTCCAAGTATTTATATAAAGCTATTTGTTCATAACTTTCGTTTTTATATACCAGTAGGGGCCAATTTACCCCATTCTTTCACCGACATTCGCGAATCAGTTTTTATGTAAATATTTCGTTACTGGGTTTCCATGTCAGATTTCTAAAAATACCAAAAACGTCTTTAAAATATTTATCATATCTTTATGAGCGATTAAAAAATATTCAACGAAAGATTCGAATCTCACCGAGATTTAGAAGTAAGAGCACAAAAGTTATGTGGTCTGAAAATGTGAGACCTCATTATTTTCACAGTCAAATACGCCACGAAATGGCGATGAATTTTCCAAAACGGTTAACGACTCACGAGTTCGTTACAATTAATTGCTCGAGAAATTCGCGCATACATATTTTACTTTAAAGTGAAAGTATTCTCGGAAGAAGAAAGAAGAAAAAAAAAAGGCAGACAAGTAGACGAATAGACAGACAGACGGTCAACAGACTAATTATTATTGTCGAGCATAAAATCGATATAGCGTTTTTAGATTCATTTTAAGGTGATATTGAAATTTAATTATATTTATAATATTTATCCAATACGATTTTAGCGATGTACTTTTAGAACAGGGTTTTTCAACTGTAGCAGACGTCTTCTTTGAGCTTTTTAATTATTTTATATTAAATTGATAATTTTTAAGATCGATTTAAAAAAATGTTTCTAATAATTTTAGAATGACAAATGACAATTAGTTTCTAATAATTGTCATTTTTATATACATAAAAATGACAATTAATATCTAAATATAATATATAACGAAAATTTTGTTTCAAAAAAACATTGATAAAATATATTATTAATTATAATTATAGAATAACAACCTAAGTTAAATTTAAATGAAACACAGAATTAAGTTAGAATTTAGTTAATTGATAATTCGCGAACTAAATTTGGATCACACAGTCTCAAAATAATTAGATTTTCTCGATATATTTCAGATATACGAATTTAACTTTAGAATGAAAGAAGAACATCGATCATATTTAATTATTATTTTATTATATATTGTCAATGTTTTCAATTGATATTTTTATTGTTATAGTTGTTAACGATTGATCTTGAAGTGATAACCTTTAGAAAACAATAAATACATAAATAAATAAACAATAAAACTCTTACATTATCATTTATAAAACATCATTATTATTATGAATTCAATTGAAAACACGCCTAAAAAAAAGTCACGATAAAATTGAACGATCAAAAAATATATAAGAATTAACACAGTTTAAATACTATATATATATTTATATATATATATATATATATATATATATATATATATATATATATATATATATATATATATATATTGAAGTATAAAAATTTATGCAAATATTTAAATTCATAGATATTACCCATTGTTTTGCGGCACTATTAACTAATAATAATGGGTTATCGAAAAAATAAATAAATAATAAACAAACAAAGCGAAACGACTGCATCGTCGTCGAATATAACGTTGCAATAAAAATTGACAATATAGAGAAAGAGCGGGCTTTTCGAATAACGGCATCGTTCGTGCTGCCTCCATTTGACCGTCGTCCTGTTTTTATTATTATTATTATTATTATTTCTAGTCATAGGGAACATACGACGTTTAAGAAGTAAGACGGGACGTCTGGCTCGAAGCGGAACGCGGTAACTATCGTGCATAAATCATGAAAAACATGGGCGTTTCCGACAAAATGTATCGACTTTGAACAACCGTCCGACATGCACGCTTCGAAAAGCGGTCGAAAGTCGTGCAAAAATAAATTTTAACGACGTTATAATATGACTATATAACACTATGAACGAAAAGTAAGGTGAATTTGTTTATAAAATGTAAATTCTTTATATATTCTTCCAAATAAATTTCATCTTCTTCAAAGTTATATCTGTCCGATAAAATGCGTTTTTACCATTTTTTTTTCAATCCTCGAAACAGTCGGAATAGGCTTTTTCCGGTATAGCCTTCGCGACCTTCTTCATTTCGGTTTTTTTCTCCTTAATCGTGTCAAAACCCCCGTTGATACTTGATAAAATTATAAAGCATTATTAATAAGAAGAATTAATTAATTTTATTTTTATATCATTAAATTCTCTTTAAAATCAAAATTTTGAAACATTAAAACAAGCGATGCCACTCTTAAAAAATCATACGCTTTTGAATATTTGAAACCTTTCATCAAAAATAATACGTGAAGGATTAAGAGAGTTCGGTCAAAAAGGAATCAGTTTACGGAAATTGCGATAATCCGACACCTTTTATCATAGATTCCTAAAGGTCACTTTAAAACGATACAATACGGTTTATTATGCAATATTATATATACTGCGAACGTTTTGAAAAAGGTAAAATACCGCAAAACACAACAGAGAAGAATGCATACGCGAATGACGAGGGTCAAAAAAGGCGAAATTAAAAATGAATATATAATATATTAGATTCAACAGTGACTCCGATTACTGATCATAACACTGTGATCAAACAGTGAGGTAAATTTGTTTATAAAATGTAAATTCTTTATTTATTCTTCCAAATCAACTTCATCCCCTTCACAGTAATCCCCGTCCGATAAAACGCACTTTTGCCAACGCTTTTTCCAGTCCTCGAAACAGTCAAAATAATTTTTTTTCGCTATAACTTTCAAGACCTTCTTCGATTCAGTTTTGATCTCCTCAATCGTGTCAAAACTGCGTCCCCTCATTGGCCTTTTGAGTTTGCTGAATAGCCAGAAGTCGCACGGAGCCAAATCAGGCGAACACGGTGGTTATGGAACGATATAAGTTGAGTTTTTGGCAAAAGAGTCGCGAAGAACCAATGCAATATGACATGGTGCATTATCGCAATGAAGGAATTAAGTGTTGTAAAAACACGTGTAATTCGGAGATAATTAAACCTTTTGGCAAACAAACGCTTGGCAAATGTTATAGACAGTACTACCAACCTAGGAAAAAAATACAATTTACCTGCCTTCCTAGTGTTCGGTAGTTTTAAATGACAATTTCACCTTACTTTTTGATTACAGTAGTATGAGTATGAAAAAAGTTTTCGCACAATTTTTCTACGTTTCGATTTTTCCAACGAGAAAACTAAACTAAGGGGGGAGGAAGAGTGGTTCGTAGAAAATCACCCCCTCCCCGCTAAAAATAATAATAAACACGAAAATTTTCTCCGCATTCACTAAATCAAACGAAGCAAGGGCGTAATTAAACCGCGATAGATTTACGCGGGTGAATAAAAAAAAATATTGCGAATTTCGCGTGTCCGCAAAAAAAAACCGTTCAGATTTATGACGCCTTTCTCTGTAAACACTCGTAATTCCATTAATTATATTTTCTTTTTATTATTATTATTATTATCGTTATTATTGGTTATTTTTTTCATTAATAAAACGCGGCTGCCGACGAACGTGAGCCGTGTTCCGAGTTCGAATGCCGATATTTTTGCGAACGGTGAAAAATATAAAAATGAAAAATATAAACTGACGATTTATCGTTTTCTTGTATGATAATAATAATAAACGAGCGCCGCTCGTTCGATGAAATATAGCGGTTAAAACGGATTTTATATTGTTTATTATTTTGGCGTGAAGTTAAAACGTTTAGTTAAAATTGTTTTTTAATTAGATTGTCGAATATATATATATATATATATTTTTATTTTTTTTTCTTCTGTTGCGAATTTAATGCTTTCAATTAGTAGTTAAATTCTGAGATCAACGGGGGTTCCATAATTGGGGAATTTTTTATTTTTTTTTTGTAAAAATGAAAATTCGGTTTATATATTATATTTGAATCTATCTAATAAAAAAAACTTAGTAGCTTCATAAATTATTTCGTCAAAAACTCCGACTATTTTTTTTTATTTATCATTAGCTAACATAAATCATTTGTAATTTATACATAAAAAAGTATGATTAATATATTTCTAATATAAAAATAATTATATTATAATTAATAGTGATTTTTAATTATTATTTATTTAATATTACTGATTTTTTATCATAAAGTAAGATACGTATATTTCCATTATAATTTACACGATTCATATATTAGAAGTAAAAAATATTAAGTATATAATTATTAAAAATTTATAGTGAATCAAAATCGGATTCATATTTATAATATACGCTTTATATCATTGAATTTTAACCTTTTTCTATTTACATTTCAATCCCGTTTACTCCGAAAAACAACATACGTGCATTTGACGAATTGAAACTTTAACGTTTACATTTAATTCCATTATTCAAACGTAGAGAAATGAAAATTTTCCGAATGCTTGAAATGGGGGGGAGAAAAAGCGTTCAAAGGACGCTCCATAAATCGCTTAAAATCTTCACGAAATTTACGATCCGACAAGTCGCCGGGATTAATTGGATAATTTCAGGATTGCCGGTTGGAAAAGACGATCGGTTCGCGGGATATATCGTTGAAATAGAAATTTTGTGGGGTCGGTTTTCATGAAAACAATCGCGAGTAGTCCCTCCCCTCCCCCCGTATTCGCGGTATCCAAAAGTTTAATCATTGTTCGCGGGTCCGTCGTCTTTCCATCCACTTGTTTGGATCGGGGGAAGAAAACGTTTCTGGCAAATTATTTGAAACGCTTACGAAAACCCGGGGGTCTAGGCACCGAAGTTTGCAATTGTGAATTGAATAGCCTTATGCGAGCGGGATTTGTGCGTCGAAAAGTTGTGCGAGTAATGAATGCGTGCGTAATTTAATGAATTATTTCGTATTTAATCGCTTTCATGCCGAAACTGTATGCTTAATAATGACGTATATTTTTCGAATATTATATATTCTTAATACGTACATCAAGATTAAACTAAAATTATAATGTAAAATTAAAACGAATGAATTTATAAAAATAATGCGATTACTGATATATAATATATTACAAAGTTCTTTTAACTAATTAGTATCAGTTTAAAATATATATAAAATTAATTAATTATTATTTTTTAATAAATTTAATAGAAATTCGTTTAATTTTATAATACTTTTCCTAGTTATTATTTGGTCTTTATCTGATTTATTTATGAGGTTCTTAAACAATAGTCGTAAAAACCATTACGAAATTAGATAAATTTCTCTAATTTTGTAATGGATTTTTTTTTATAATGATCACATTTTTATTTAAATTGAATTGTTAACTCGATTCTTATATATTATTCCAT
Source organism: Leptonema lineaticorne (assembly GCA_024500535.1). NCBI lineage: Eukaryota > Metazoa > Arthropoda > Insecta > Trichoptera > Hydropsychidae > Leptonema > Leptonema lineaticorne. The sequence continues at coordinate 2,723,046 of JANIJI010000061.1, forward strand.
ACTGAAATATTTAATACACTATTACTTTTCAAATTAACATATTAAAAGTGAGTTTAATCAATATATATCGTACTGAAATTAGTCTTTAAATGAGAAAATTGTTTTATATATATATGTCATAAAAATTTTCATCGTTTCGATAGCCATTATAACCGGAAAAAACATAGCCACCATAGCCGACTGTTCCAAAAATTATATTCTAAATATATCAGACAAAAAAAAATATATAGAAAACGACAGTAACTGTCATAATTATGATAATGCATGCGAATTTTCATCGATATCGCATATCATTACTATGACGTTTTATATATAATATACGTATGCGTAATTGCGATCGTTTGCAAAAAATTTTTCGACTCGTGCAGACTGTGAAAAAATATTTTTTCCATCTATTCTTATTTATTTTATTTATCTGCGATGTGAAAATAATAATAATAATAATAATATTTTTTTTTCGCCTTAGTCGTCAAAATAAAATTGTCTACGTGAGTTTTGTCGTACATGCGAATTGTCACGAATTCGACTTTCACCTTGACTAAAGGATAATGCAAAAATTTTTCGATTATTTTGCGCCTCGCGTACGAATTAGTGCCATTTTGCACGAGTAAAACTCATTTCCGAGAAATTCATTCAACGAAAAAATTTATTTTATTTCAAGTCGTATTACATATACATATATATATGTGTGTGTGTGTGTGTGACTTTTTACGCAAATCCAACAAATACAGAATTGATAAAAAGCGCTATAATAATTTTAATCTATCATAGTTGTCATTAGAATAATCGATGAAAAGTAAAATAGTAACAATAATTTCGTAACTTGTTAATAAATATTTAAATTCTGAACGTAGAACTGGTGATTCGGTGCTAAAAGAAAATTCAATAGAAATGTCTTGAACATCAACATCAGAGACAATTATATATATAAAAATATGAGATTTTTTTAAAGAAGAAGATATGAAAAGAATTCCCTAATCAATAAAAATATATAATAGACAATTAAAATAATCTTCAAAGAGACGACTTAAAAGAGATTTAGTTTGGTAAATTGAAAGGTTTCATCTCTGAAAATATATCTTCTGAAAATTGTAATATACTTAACTCTTTTGATAAAGTAAAAGCTATTAATTTTAAACTAACCTGATATTTTTATGTAATATAAATCAATTTTAAAATATTTAGTTTTTTTTTTAATAAATATGTCACAATAATATATTATATATGAAATTTTGAGAATTATGGAATAAAAATCGTTATATAAATTTTATTAAAATATATTATATGAATTAAAAAAAAAATGTATTTAGACTTAACAATGATCCTGTATATAATGAAAAAAAAAATATATATGCACCTTTTTTTTTCTTGAAAATTATCGAACTGGTATACGGATAAGTAACCGGTCACGGTTTTGACGATAACAGAACGGTTTAACCGTATTTGAGTGTTTCATTATTTATTTATTTTTTTCAGTTAAATAATGAATGGAGCCGTTTTTTTTTTGTTTCGTATTTTCATATATTAAAAAGTACAAAATAAACGAAAATATAAGCGGTTAAAGTGTATACGATAAGTAATCGGTCACAGGAAAGCCGGCATTATGAGGTTAAAGTAAAAAATATATACGTGTATATATATATATATATATATATATTTGGTTTTAACGTTGCACGATTCCGTTATCGCAATTTTCATATTGGATTTGAGAATGAATAAAAATCGAAAAAAAAAATAACGTTTCATACGCTACGACACGAACTTAATTTATAAATAAGTCAAAGGGGGTGTAAATTAGAAAAAAAAATATTTTTGGAAAAAAAATATTTCTAGATACATATTTAAAAAAAATAATGAATCACTAATTAATTAGCATATTTAATTGAAAAATCTATATAAATATATTTATACAAAGATATTCAAAATGTTTTTTAAATTACTGTTATTAAAAAAAATAAATACCAATATTAAAGTTATTAAAATATATATATATACATTTTTAATACGTATTTAATTGCGGTTATCAAAATGTTTGACTATCCCTGATATATAATATATGAAGACTTTGTATACGAATTCACATGTAATAGGATAATAAGATTCTAATTGGGTGATTGTGTATCCAATCAGAATTCCCGGATACACACTCTTCTCGTTCAACGTACGTTTATATTATACAATATTTAAATTTAAATATCGTTCTAATATACTAATGTGATAAAAAAAATAAGGTGAAATTTTCATTTAATTGTCATTAGGAAGGCAGGTAAATTATATTTTTTTCCTAGGTTGGTAGAACTGTCTATAACATTAGCCAAGTGTCTGTTTGTCAAAAGGTTTAATTATCTCCGAGTTAAACGTATTTTTTCAACTATGTTCCTTGGTAGCTAAAAGCTCGACTCATATCGTTCCACAATCACCGTATTCGCCCGATTTGGCTCCGTGCGATTTCTGGCTATTCGGCAAACTCGAAAGGCCAATGCGGGGACGCCGTTTTGACACGATCGAGAAAATAAAAACCGAATCGAAGAAGGTCACGAAGGCTATACTAGAAAAAGACAATTCCGACTGTTTCAAGAACTGGAAAAAGCGTTATTGTGAAAGGAATGATATTGATTTGGTAGAATAAATAAAGAATTCACCTTACTTTTTGATCACAGTGTTACAATAGATTTAAATAGATCGATTGTACAATATTATAATTATAATTGTATAATTCGTATTATAATAGATAATGTTATATATTTTTATTATTATTATTATATATAATAATAAAATATAACATTAATCGTTCGTTATAAAAACAAGAAAAGAAGTCTTATTATTGGCAGCATACGTTGCGTGGACAATGAACTTCCAAGAAGTTTGTAACATAATACGGGATGAGTAAGATAGAATGGCTTCCATTAATGACACGTACAAAAGGTTCATTTATCTGAAAACGCTTAATTCAAAGTGACGTGTAATTTAGAACACTTCAAATCCTTCATTTTCGTATACCGTTAAGAGATTTTCTCGTGATTTTATTCTTGTAACCCCTCCCCCCCCACTCCTCGCATGTGGGGAAATGGTTTATTTCGGGCACGATTGCGAATTTTATTTATGTTTGATACTGTTGTGTTTAAAAGATGATATATTATATTTTGATTTTTTTTTCTCATTATTATATATTATATGACTTTCTTTTCTCAATGATGACGATGATTTAAAACAAAATTATTGATCATTTAGAAGATTATTCCTCAATTCTATTAAACAATTTTCATATGTCACTTGCACTGTTTGTTTGTAATTTTGTCAGAATGAATTATTATAATTGATTTTTTTTGATCAATTATCAGATTTATCAATTAGTGATAATTAATTAATGAAAAATTTACAGCGATCCTTATGCGTTTTTTAAAATAATTTTTAATTTTTATTGTATTCTTTTTAGTTTTTGGCTTTCTATACAATAAATAACTCAGTTATAGGATATGTTGTTTTTTTAATAGCTATAAAATATATAGAGAAAAGAAAAATAACGCATGATAACGCGTAGACTTTGTATAGTAGATATATAGGTTAAAAGGTTAATACAGTTTGTGTGCGATGGATAAGAATCGCAGAAAAAAAATGGCACAAAAATAAAATATTCAGAAAGTTCGTAAATCGGCTATAAGAAATAATTTTAATGTAACATATGAAAAACAAAAATTTGTATACGGTAGAGGGGAACCGTATAAAAAAAATAGTCGGCGGCAATTAACTGAAGTTATTAGATGGCGCATTATTTATTGAAATTAACGGACGCAATATGTACATACACAATGATAACAAAAAAATGTAATGCCAATACTTTTGTAATTCAATAAGTCGTATTGGGATTCGTATACCGCACAAAAAAAAACAAATCGCACAAAAACAGGTTCGACTGTATAACTATACATTAAAATGTATTTTTTTTAAATTCTGGATAGATTTATAGTTCTCTCTCTCTCTCTCTCTCTATATATATATATATATATATATATGAAAATTCTCTAAATCTATTTAAACAGTAACAATTCTATTTACTTTAATAATAAATCAAGGATAATCCTTAAACTTGCAGAAAGTCAATAGATTTAAATTTTCATCTCCACTTTCACGAATATATCTATCGCACACATTCAAAATTTGGCAGACTTTTAATACGATTAGCGAATAATTCCGTATAAATACGTCTGGGGGACGGGGTGCGCGTGCGAATAAACGAGACGTCGACTAGTGTAGACGCGCCTTTACGATGGATTCGTATAGAATATTGCGCAATTGAAGGGTTAACGCTCCAGACTTGTACATGTTTACAAGGGGTCGTTCGCCAGGTGTTATCTCTGGGTTGTTGCTCCCTTTAATAAAAAACATAAAAAAGCGTCTGGGTTTGAACTTTGGCAGCCGAATTCAGTCAAAGGGCGCTGGTTCTAGAAGCGGTGTGAGCTTTTTTTTAAAAAAAAAAAGAAAGCTAACGCCCTTAAACCAGACAGTTAAAGGTCCTTTTCAGAAGTTGAACATTCGGGATAAATATATATATATATATTTGTGTGTGTATATATATATATATATATATATATATATATATATATATATATATATATATATATATATATATATATATATATATATATGTATATAAGCCTAGAAATAGTGGCAGTTGCCTAGCTGAGTTCGTTGAAATAATTTTTCGTTCCAGACGACCCAGTTTCCAAACAAATAACTCTGGGTATTTTCTAGACGCAGACGTTTCACCCTTAAATTATATAAATATAAATTATATATATATATATATAAATTTATAATGTACGCGTAAATCGTCTGCGAAGTTCATTGATTTATAATATTACACGTGAAAGTTGCCCGAGTTGCGCAATTAATTTAATTGCGTTACGTAATGCTTATTAAATATTGCGCTATTGTAATAGAAAGGTTTCGCGTTTGAAGATGAAAAACGACCTCAAACATTATAAAGGTCATTTTATATGAAACGTATCTATTGTAATTTATATTATTGGTGTACACATTTTATAGTTTGTACTTTATTAAAAAATTATCGGTGCCATATCGAGCGAATATGGAGGATGCACAAACAATATATGAATATATATAATTTCATATTACATTTTATATATTTAATTAATCAGAATTTATTGAAAAAAATATATTATTTTACATTTTTTTTTTATTAAATTCAATTATGTTCTCGATGAAACGCGTCATATAAAATGACACGACGTGTCGATTTCGATGAATTTAATTATAGAATAATTAGCAGTGTCAAAAATTTTAATATGATATCATCATTTTTAATTAAAATCCAGTCAAACGAAGCCTTATCTTTTATAAATTTACGACATAATTTTAATGGTTTATTTGCAGAGTGTGAAAGTTGAACGCGTCTGAAAAGTTATTGTCTTTTATGATTTACGATAAATTTTATCGCTCGACAAGATCTTTTCTAATATATAGTATAATAATTGCTATTTTTTTATATTATGTAATAATAAAATATGATTTTTATAATAAATATCATTGATTATCTCAAGTATAATGAATATTTTAAAATACTTTGAAATATTTTATATATAAATTTATTTGTAATAAACTAATAAAAATATTTTTTTACGATAATTCATAGAGTTAATTATGCTTTATGATTTGAAGTATTTTTGAAAAATCACTAAAAATTAAAAATCATTGTTTAATTATATTATATAAAAAATTAGAATACTTGAACATATTTAGAATATTAAATGGTTAATGTTTATGTATCCTAATAAAGTTTCATATTGAATAAATAAAATATAATTTATTTTTGATAATATGAATATTTTCTAAATTTTATTAAACAATAAATATAAATGTAATTTAAAAAAGATTTGTAAAAAAAAAAAGTTCAATGGAAAAGTTTCGAATTTGAAACGATTGTAAAAATGAGATTTTTCTCGTGAATGTTTTCTATTTCACCTTCAGACTTATTAAGAATTAGTAATATTATGAAAAGTATCATTTTTCGACTCGTCTGAAAATTACTGAAAAAACATTATTATAAACCACCGTTTTAAAGCATCCAAATAGCGATATAATTCATTGAAAATTCTCGTAGAAAATACAACGAAATAATTCACGTTTCACATCTCAAAAGGTGTTAAGTTAAAAATATATATATATTATTTTTAAAATATAATATACCTTTTTATATACAATATATAATATTTATCGCATCGCTAGAAAGAGATTAAATTTTCTTTGAAAGCTCGCGACGGTTATTGCGCTCGAAATATTTTTAATCAAGGTGAAAAAGTCGAACCGATAATATATATATATATATATATATATATATATATATATATATATATACATATATTTATATGAAAAAGCTCCAGTGTTTCTATTAATCCTGAAAAATGCGGCGAAAGGGTGAATTTCGATTTATTCAGCTCTTCATGCGCTGAAAAACAGAATGGAAATAAACGAGATTTTTTTCATGCGGTTGCATCGGAAAGCTTCGGCGAAAGCTCTCAACGGAAAAAAATGAAAATGGAAACTTACAATAGCCGAGAATATTGCATAGAGAGTGGAATTTCTATCTCTATTATTTTATAATATATCTTTTGAAATGAATATTATGATATAATTAAATCTTTATATATATATATACATATATAACAAACATTAATTTTATACATAATTTGAAAAAAAAAATATAAATATTTTAATACTGATTTCACATAAGATAATATTATCAGACAGCGAGACTTTAATTAAATTTAATTAACAAAAATAAAGCTTTAAGAAAAGTTTTCATGCTAGACATAGTTAAAAACTTAATTTGTGCATATATATATATATATATATATATATATATATATATATATATATATATATATATATATATATATATATACTTTTAAGAAGTAAAGTTTTTTTAGTGAAATATTTTTTTTAATTAAATACATAAAAAATAGTTAACATGTTATAAAAAATATATTGAACATAAAAGATTGCATAAAAACTTGGTATATTAAAATATAAAACAAATTTCAAGATTAAAAATCATTAATATTTTAATTTCTAATATAAACTAAAATTAAAAACATTGAAAATTATATTGTTTAATAAATTTTAATGGTCACGCGATAATTTTCAAGTACATAAAGTCCGGAAGATAAATTTTATTAACGCGAATTTTCCACATTTGCGTTGCTCGCAAGTTTTTCCAAGTTTTCCAAGAATGCAACGAGTGGAAAGTTAGCCGCGTCGGCGAGGTCTTTCAGTTTTGTTTTTGCCCGGTGTGCGATTTATTGTTGAAAATATTTGAGAAACACCTCACAATAAAACATTATTATTATATTATATAACAAAAACGGAAATATGAACCGTGGAAAATTTAGCTCGACTTTAATAAAGAGCGATCGAAAAGTTTACTAAGAATCAAATATTATCTCTCATATATTAATATAATTCAAGTATTTATAATATTTTTGTATTATATATATATATTTAAATAAAAATATTTTTTTAAATTAAATCTCATTTTGATTTATAATATATAATGTATGATCATTGAAATTAATAATCGTGCATCTGATAGTATTTATTAAAAGAAAATAATTAAAAATTATTATATAATATATATAAGGTCGTTTATTATGACCGATTTAATGGTTCTCAATTTTGTTTATTAAAAGATAAGATGTAATCTTGATAAATGAAAAATATAAAAGAACGATCAAGATATATATATCATGTAACGGACCACCGTGACGTTTGCGAATCATTCGAAAGGCGCTGGTTTAATTTTTTTTTATTAATATATATATATATATATATATATATATATATATATATATATATATATATATATATTAAAAAAATAAAGATAAACGATCGCACATCAAATTTCAATCGGAAAAGAAAGCTTAGTAAAAGTAAAAAAAATTGAAAGAAAAAAGAAAAATAGAAGAAAGGACGAGTTACGAGCGCACTTTGGCCAACGAAACGCGTTACAAGGCAAGATATTTTTGAAAGTTTACGAAGATCGATTTGCCTACGGTGATCTTTGAATAACACGTTCTTTCCGGACGGGTCTTCTACTTTCGTCGTTTAGCTGGATTTTTCATAAAAATGGCGCCTGAGGCACGTCTGAAACGATGCAGCACACGATTTAAATATTTTTTTGACGAGTCGCATGTTTAATATATATATATATATATATATATATATATATATATATATATATATATATATATATATATATATATATATATATATATATATATATATATATATATATATATATATATTACGGTTGATCTATGTATATGCTCAGTGGTAACGCACTTGTTTACAAAATAGTTTTTATTTTTATTAATGTTCACTTTATGTCTATGATTATGATTTTGTTTTTGAGTGTTAATAATTATTAAAAACGTTGATCGATTTCAATGTAAGAATAATTTTAAATTAACGTGAACTAAAATTATATATATTCGAAATATAAAATCATTTTTTTAATATATTAAATAAACTTAGATTTACTTTAATATATATATATATATATATATATATATATATATATATATATATATATATATTTATTATTTATTTATAAAGCAATTTTGAATATTTTTTAAATTATTTTTATATTATAATATGAATATATTAAAAAAATGATAAATATCGAATAACAAATGAAGTGTTTCTATATAAAAACAATCGTCATATATTTTAAATTTTTTCTGAATTTATATTTTTTTATATGATTTTAATTACGTTTTTTTTTTATTTAGAAATAAAATTATTATATATCATATTGATTGTCAAACTGTTCAGTATTTTTATTGAATAATAAATATTTTTAAATTATGTTCAATATTATTCGGAAACAAACTATTTCTAGATATGCACTGTTTCTCAATCAAAATCAAGATTCAATCTATACAATATTAATCAAAATTCTCACTGACGAAAGTAGAGGACATTCAAAAATACAAACGTGTAAATGTTATATATATATATATATATATATATATATGTATATATATATATAATACATATTGTGTGTGTGTATTTTTTTCTCTTCACTTTTTCAACGTACTCATATATAATCGTCTGGCTCTTTATCCGTGACCGCGAAAATGCAATAAACGAAGGGGCCGATCTTGCTAAACGTGTTCCTTACCTTTCTCAATACGTTTTCTTTTATCTGTTCGACGTTTTTAAGTCCGAAGAATCACGGTCTGCTGCTTTTGCTACCGCTGCTGCTGCTGATACGACTCCTCCTTATTCACCATCGTCTCCTCCCGTTTCTTCCATTTAGCAGTACACTCAAAAAGGATAACCATTTCTTTGAATGCTTTATCCTTTTTTTCTCCCCCCCTAATTTTATTCGCTGTTAAACGATGTGGTGTTTCCTAAGTTTTGTTTTAATAATATTCATGATTCATTTGATTTACAATTTTTAAAATTTTTATAATAGTATTTTACAAGTAGTATGAACTTTTTAAAGTACAGTCAGTTTTCGACGGAGTTCGGTTCCGCAACTTTGAACGTAAAAATAAATAATATATATATATATATATATATATATATATATATATATATATTAGACATATATATTATATAATATAAGCAAATATAGTGGTAGTGGTTGTATCTCAAGAATTGATTGTATAGGAATACTTATATGATTTCTCTCTTTAAATCTAAAATATTTATTATAAGAATCAAATGGAAATGAATAATCAATGTCCATATTTTTTTGTTGAAAATCTGAGATTTATAAAAAAATAGTATTTCTATATAAGATTGATTGAATAAATATTATCATAGATCATGCAAATTATCGCATTGCGCAATTATTACAGTTTGAGAAGCGTCACATTTAAAATGGACAGTGCTTTTAACCTTCGCTAACCCTTCGACGATTCGAATATAATATAGCGTTCGTCGTGCAAAAAAAAAAAACCCGTCATCTTTCGAATTTTTTATTATATTAAACATAATATTAGGGTTGTTGAAAAAAAAAAGAAGGATAAAATGGAAATCTCGTAAGGACACTTTGACGGCGATATCATAAAAAAGAGGTCTGAGAGGAAAAGAGAAAATGAGCATGAAAAAGAAGGTGAGGTCTGACGAAGATCCAGACTATGAAGAAACCTTATAAATTCCATCAAAGACGTCGTCTGTACAAAAGACGAATATTCAAAGTCACATGTACCTGTTGGCACTTATTCATTACGTAAAATACGTCTTTTTTATTTTGTATATTATTATTATTTTTGTATGTATTTATGAATATTAAAATTTTTATTTTATATCTTTTTCTATATCTGTAAGATTCGATAATGTATTGAAAATGTAAGCTTTAGAATTTTTTTCATTGAAAATTTGATATATAAATTTATAAATAATTATATATTATATCATTCAAATTTCATATATGATTTCATATATTTATCAAAAGGTTTTAAAGATAATTTTTTTTCTAGATTGGTAAGGCTGTCTATAACATTTGCCTTCAAACGTTTGTTTGTCAAAAAGTTTAATTATCTCCGAGTTTTACGTGTTTTTAAAACTCATACTGCATTGATTTTTCGCAACTTTTTGCCAAAAATTTGACTCATATCGTTCCGCAACCACCGTATTTGCCCGATTTGGCTCCGTGCGACTTCTGGCTGAAACGCCGTTTTAACACTATTGAGCAGATAAAAACCAAATACAAGAAAGTCTTGATGTCTATACCGGAAAAAGACTTTTTCGACTGTTTCGATAACTGAAAAAAGCGTTGGCAAAAGTGCGTTTTATCGGATGGGGATTAAATTGATTTGAAAGAATAAATAAAGAATTTACATTTTATAAACAAATTCACCTTACTTTTAGATCATATTGTTGTTTATGTAATACATATCTGAATATTGGCTTCATTTTCGTGTTTCGTTAATTATAAAAATAATATTTATGTAATAAATATTAAAATAATGTTAACTGAGACATTCTTATTTTAACATATATTAGGTAATAAAATTTTTTAATTATCCAGAAGTCATATATTCAAGTTCATAAATATGTAACGATGCATGATTTATTCATGATGAATGTTTGCCATGATATATAACTCTAATAAATGAGCATATAAAGAAATATATTTGTATTTTTTAATAATAATAAAAATTTTCACTTTTATATTATCGCGCCATATTTATTATTATTTTGACAGATTCAAGCGTTTAAAGTGATAAATATGTGTATTTTAACGTCTAGTTTTATTCTAAACGAGAAGATAGCAGATTTACATAGACGATATGTTTATGACAGTGTTTCTCAAATTATACTAAAAAATATTTTAAATCAGTACAAGTTTTGAGAAGTTTGTGCGGTATCATATTTACTGTGTAATTTATTTATAAATGTGTGATTTAAGTATTTATTTATTAAATCTATATTGTTAAATAGAACTATTCTATATATTTATTGTTGATATAAATAAATTTTAATAATTTTAAAAAATAAAGTACGTGTCATTGATAGTTTTATTATCATTAATGAGTAGTCATTCATTATAACTGATTAAATTTAAAATTTAAATATTGTATTTATTGTGTGTTTATACAAAATTAAATCAATAATTTTGATATATCCAAAATTTATTTTGAATTTTGAAGTAATAAAATATATTATAATAAAATTTTGAGAAACGTTGCTCTATATAAGGAAAGATATGTGAAAATATATATTTAAAATTATGACATATTAGTCGAATTAAATCGTCCGCGATACATTAAAATAAAATATATTAATAATTTAGATACATTTTATAATAAATTAAGGGTTTTTTTTCGATAATTTATTAAGAAATGGAACGTAAAAATGTCAATTTCTATCGTTTCGACCGATTTATCTGGAACACGAATAAATTATCAGATCATTTTATAAAATAATATATATATATATTAATATAATATAAAATTTGTTAGGATTTATAAATATTTATTTATTTATTTTTTATATGCGGAGGATTTTAATTATAAAATCGACCCATGCAACCGTCGTAAATTAAATTGTTTATTTCGTCGTTTTAAACTGCAATTTTGTTGTAAACGCTTATAATATTTTTTTAATATTAAATTGCTTAATTTGTTTTGAAAAATATTAAAATTAATAACGATATTCAAAGTTTGTTGACTTTATACATTATTAGTGTCATACAGAATTTCTCAAAATATGAAGCGTGCACCGTATTAATAATAATTTTATATTTAATAAAAAAAATAAATAATTTAATACAATTTTTATTTCATGAAAATAGTTTGAATAAAAAATATAATAATGAATGAACTAATCCGATTATCTAAAACTGATTTTATGTGCGATCGATTTTATGGAAAATCGTGAAACTTTTCGCTATGTTCAATTTCTTAGAAATTTTTCTCATCATTTTCACGGCACGTAAATGCGTTCTAGGAACGCTTATAGTTTTTCTCGTGGGTGGTCCTGGAAAAACTTTTTCTCGAGTGCGGACAAAAATAGCCAATATATGAGATTAGATTTCAATAAATTTTCCGTAAAAAAAAAATCTCACAAAAGATCTTAAAAAATATTAAACTTTTTTTTGAACTATATTTGTATAAATCTAATAAAACTAAAAATATTTTTTATGTTATTGTAAAAATAATATTTTACTTTTTAATTAAAATAATATTGTTAATAACCTTATATAGATTTTAGTAAGAGTAATTTAAATAGCTCATCAATATATAATACTTTGATTAAAAGGCAAGGTGAAATTGTCATTTAAAACTCCCGGGCATTAGGAAGGCAGGTAAATTATATTTATTTTCATAGATTAGTAGAACTGTTTATAACATTTGTCAAGCGTCTTTTTGGCATAAGGTTTAATAATCTCCGATTTACACGTGTTTTTACAACACATAATTCCTTCATTGCGATAATGCACCATGTCATATTGCATTGGTTTTTCGCGACTTTTTTGTCATAAACTCGACTCATATCGTTCCGCAACCACCGTATTCGCCTGATTTGGTTCCGTGCGACTTCTGGAAAAAGCGTTGGCAAAAGTACATTTTATCGGACTGGCCTAATTTTGAAGGTGATGAAATTGATTTGGTAGAATAAATAAAGAATTTAAACAAATTCATTTTACTTTTTGATCATAGTGTTATATTATTAATGAAACACGTTCGTAAATACATATGCGCGTGTATATTTATACAAGTACATATTTTCGTAATATCCTAAAATGAAGTTGAGAAGAAAAGAAAGAAAGAAAAAAAGGCATCGTATGTGAAAAATGATACGAATAATCGCCGTTCATAACCGACAAGTTATTTTTCTACGCACTCTTTATTAGTCGAGATTACTGCAATTTACCGCGTCGGTAAAATAGGATTGTGCGGCCTTTTATATTCGTTTTACGACCTATAATTGGTGATCTTTCATTCTTCGAACAACATGTGTTCCGACGCATTAATTTCAAAAAAAAAAATCGTATATGTTTAATATGAAAAGAAAAAAAAGATTCTTCAAATATTGAATTGAGTATGATTAATCATGTGTGATTCGAAAATAATTTATATCGAAAAGAAATGTATATTTTTTTTTATATAAAAATCTACATTTATTAATAATGATCTAAATTAGTCGAATAATTAAATATTATAAAATAAATCATATATATTTATATTTGGTATGGTAATAAATATAATAATAAAAAATGGATGACAAATATATGTGACATTTATTATCCGATTTATTTTCTTTTTTTGGATCTACAAATCTGAAAGATCAATGGATTGTGGCAAAATAGAAAACGATTTTTATAACTGCCTTTAGTAATCTTTTCTTTGATCTCTTGAAAGGGCGTTATAATGTCAAAAATACATTCAGAGCTTTTATTCATATATTTTCTAGTTCATTTCGTAATATATAATATATTTTAATTTATATAGCTTTAAATATCAAAGAGCAATTTTTCATTATTTTTTTAATGATTTAATACAATTGTATATAATTTAAATTTAATGATATATACCATAAATAGTCAAAAAATATATTTTTTTAAAATTATTTATTATTAAGTAATTTCTAAATCAGTAATGCATGAATTATCATAATTTATATATATATATATATATATATATATATATATATATATATATATATTATAATGTCATAACAATTTATTACACTTTATTTATTATCGTTCCGGAATAAAATTAAAATAGCCAAACCGACCCTGTTTTTTTTTTAATTATAGAGCTATAAACTTCACCGTAAAGGAAATGGGCGTACTAGAATTTTTCTAATTATTTTTGTTTTCCTGAATTACAGCAATTACTGTGAAACGGCTTGCCGTACATCCACTAAATAAATATAATATTATCATCAGAATAAATTTCGCGAATTCGCGTGACTTTTTCGACGATTACACGCTCGAAATGATTATATATATATATATATATATATATCTATATATATATATATATATATATATATATATATATATATTCTACTGGCGAGAAATATTTTAATAAATTCAGAGTAGTTCTGGGTATTTAATATTCATGCTGCGAAATAATAATCTAGACTAGACAAAAGCTTAACACTTTGTCGCCGGCGACCCAAAAAATGCGTTATCGTCTCGTTTTTTTTCAACCGACGCTTGCGCTTCTTTATTTAAATTATTATTATTTTTTCGGCGCGAAATTCGCGTGATAATTGTTTTAAAATGTCCGTGTATTTAAGCTAAAATTACGTGTCTGGTTATTTACCGTGTTTAATTAAAATGATTATATTCTATTTCTGGGTAATGGTGGTTTTGAACTTTCATATGATATAGTATTATATTACATTTATATATGATCATAAATTATAGAAATATTTTCATTATATGAATATATTTACAAGACATATATAATATGTCATTATAAAAAAAATAATTATCTTTTTTTGTCTGATTTGTGTGATTTAATTTAGAAAGCCATATAAAAAATAATTTGAATTGATTAATGAAATATATAATAAAAATAGCGTCTTACGAATTTGTAAAATGTATTTTTAATATAAAATTCAATATCAAACAACGTATATTGCGATACAATAAACTATATATAACTGAGACAATTGCACGAAGTTCCATTTAATTTTTTTAAACGACACATGTTGATAATTGCCAAAGTGACTAGACAGTTTAATGAAACTCGCTTCGACGTAAAATTTACATATAACATTTTATAAAATAAAATATTTCAAATTAATATTCGTCGGACAGAAGACAAAAGCCTTACGTGCTGCATTAATATAGCACGAAAAAAAAATTAATAGTTCAATATTTCATATCAAACAGATGCGTACACTGAAAAAAAAATTCGTCGAGACGTGAAATATAAAACGATTTTGATTTAATATATATTTTTATTTATGAAAAAAAAAATATTTACGTAACCTTATGAGTGTTAACCTTTTCGCCCCGCGGGGTGGTTAAATTGCTAAATTGCTCGAACCCCATATATGTGACATTTTATACGTTATATACGCTCGAAAAATAAATATGTTTTCCCTTCTCAATTTTCATCTCGAATACACAAACGTTGATCCGATGCAAAGTGTGTGTGTGTGTGTGTGTGTGTAACCAATTTACGATATTCAAATCCGGTCACGGAGCGCGTATTGAGTTATTGAGTTATTCATGTCTGAGATTTTCACTCAAATGACTTATTATCGTACGTAATTGAGCTGAAAGCACTTTAAAACATGCTATATGCGCATAAATAGCCGGTTTTTTACTTTTAACGAGGATTATTGATTGATTTCGATACATTTTATGGTTATTACAATATATAATGTTTCAAATGCTTGAAATCTGAAGGAAAATTATATGATAAAATTATATAATGCAATATTTTAAATTTATTTCTGATATTTATGAGTTTTGATTGTGTAGATATTAAGTTGAAATATTGCATTGAAAGTCTATAATAAAATTAATCGATGTTACAATATATTTCATTCAAGAGTAAAATTATAAACTTCTTTTTTTTGTATAATAATTCCTCCTACATATTCATTTCTCTTGACTCCAATATATATTCTATGTTTTGATTTGCTGAATATTTTATCATAATATAAATTAGCGATACTCAAACTGTATCCTGGCAGACTACTGGTATATACTAATTTACTGCAATAGTTATTTTTTATGACTATCAATTTATTAATTTTTGGAATTAATATTTATTTTTTTGTTAAATAAGGATAAACATCTTTTTGCTGAAAAAAAAAACATATTAAAACTCTATAGAAAAAAGGTTGAACGCTATAATATTATTAGTTTAATAATGTTATTATTATTTTGTAATAATTGTTTTAAATTTTCAAATATTTTTATTTATATAGAACGATTTTTAATATGAATTAAATATTTTTTTATATTGATTAATTGTAAAAAGTTTGTCGTTGTTGAACATATCTATAAATGTAAAAGTGACTAACATATATATATATATATATATATATATATATATATATATATATATATATATATATATATATATAGAAAGTTAATTTTCTTATGGAATTTTCCATGAGAATTAAACAGGTAAAAATATGTAGAAAAAAAAAGGAAAAACTCCCACAATCGACTCGAACACTCGAATAAACAAAACGACGATAACAATAACGTCGATAGCGACAACCAACAACGACAACAACAACAACAATAATAATAGTGGAAAGAGGTAAAAGCAAAAAATAAAAAATAAATAAATAAATAAAAATCGGTTACCATTATAATATATTGCGGCCGAATGACAAAGAGAGGCGGTCCATTCGCGATGGACGAACAACAAACCGTGTGAATCGACGGAACAACAGGCCGCAATAATACGACGCTGTCCATAAAACCAAAATAAATAAAAAAACGGCCAGCAACCTTGCCGCGGAATGAAACTGCATTTTCGATGCAAAAACAATATAAATAAACAGTGAAAAAAATGTACTCGGACAACGGCATGCAGACCAAAAAAATTATATATATATATATATATATATATATATATATATATATATATATATATATATATATATATATATATATAAGGAAAAAAAAGGAACAGCGAGTCTAGGCGATGACCCTTGGATGGGAGTCGTTGTCCACAATGCGGTAACGTCAGGGTTATGCGAAGCGAAAACGATGTACATTTGCTGAATTCCCAGACGATATACTCACGTAACACACACATAAACCGATTCAAATACAAATGTGTGTCCGTCAGAGATGGCCAAACTCGGTCCGTGTGTGCTATTGTGACCGTATCTATTGATATGGTGTAAATATGGCTTGCGGACGCTTTGACCTTGGGATTATAGCATTGATTCATATGTCATTAATAATGTGATTATTTTTCTCTGATTTAATATTTTTAAATATAGTGAAATATTTCATTATTACATATCATTTTTTACATGTTATATTAACTTTAACTTAAAAAATGAGAGTTTTTCTAGAAATATATCTTTAAATATATATTATGAAAATTATTTGGGAATTCTATATAATAATTCAAAAACTAGTTTAATATTTATAAATTCGATTCGCATTTATCGTTGTTTGAAAACTCACGTTTATACCTCAAACAGTGCGGTTTTTAGTTGAAGTGGTAATATAGAGAAAACCGCATTGTACGAATAGACATTATATTGCGTTTATCCTTGATGCAAGGTTGAAAACGTCGTAACTCGAAATTGTTGTCTTCGTTATATTATTACAGAACGACGCTGTTTCACTTGTGACTTGTTCGAGGTTTTCGTTCGTATCTTGGAGGTATCTAAAAGTTCATGGTAAAGTTACAAAATGCATCCCCCCATTCAACTTTAATATGGGGTGATTCGTTTTTATTGGACGTTTGGGGTTTTCGAGCTGCGTCTTACGGGTTTTCTGAGTTTGACGAACTTGCAGTTTGATAATAATAATGAAAGAAAAAAAATAACAGGATCGGGGCCTTGACCTCGGTTTAGTGCTCTCGCTTGATAGGAACGAGTTGTCGTTTTTATGTGCGATCCCTGACTAAATTTCAGCTGAAAACTTTAATATATGTTTAATAAAATGCTATCTTTCATAATGAAAAATCGTACGTAAAAATTGCACGAGTCTTTCTAAAATATAATAGCTTAAAATAAATATAATACGATATTTAAAATTTTAAATATTTTCACGTTTTATGTATACGATATAAAAATACATATATTTTTCCATTTGTTTTAATTCATTTTATTTTTCAAAGAGGTAAACAAACATGTACGTTACCAACAATTTATCACATGTATGGTATCTTTATTGCACAGTGCACAAACTTCGTACAACGGATACACTTGTTATTCGTAAAAATCTCTGTTATATTAAATACGAACTCATTCATACGTTAACCCTAAAACGACGCGATGACATTTAATATAAAATTATTTATATAATATTCATACGCGCGATTGATTTACAAGTTGTTACTTGTATTTCAAAATTATATTTCACTAATTTAATCACTGTTTACTATTTATTAGAATCTATCAAATAAATCAATTGCTATAGATATCTAGAGATTACAATTTTTTTTCCTACGCTAATAGATATCAGTATCTATCGATATTTATCGCTTTATTTACGACTTTACACCTGTTTAACGTTAGTAATATTGTAAAAAAAACTATTTTTTTTTCTTTGTAGTGTTAATTTGACGATATTTATTCGCAATAATAATACGACGAAATGTTTATTGAAATGCGCCATATTTTTTCTTCATTTCGAAACGTCGGATCCGAATTGAATTATGTCTTCGAAATAATTTAAAAGTCGCGCTTATGAAAAATTTATCGGATTATTGACCCTGCTTAACAAATATATTATTATTTTAAAATGTCTTATTAGATATAAGAATCTGTAGTATTGATATATATATATATATATATATATATATATATATATATATATATATATTATACATTAACAGCAGGTCGCGGGTTCAGATCTATTTTTTAAAATATCGTTAAAATAACTTACAAAAATGTATTATCAATTTGAATGTACATAGCGATAAAAACCAACGCCAATGAACTCAAAAGTGAGACCAAAAAAATTGACTCGATTTATATTTATTCGTCTCTCGATTGCATTTTTCTGTTATTTTTTTTTTTTTTTTGTTTTCGTCGCTATATAGTCAAATTACACGTAATGTCTGGTTTATTTGGAGAAGATTAAATCGTTCGAATTGCCTGTAACACGTACATTGTAAGAGTCAAGTATCGCGTGACCAATAAAAATTGTATGAACGTAGCTTACACAGAATTTTAATTGAAAATTAAGTTAATGACTGCGCAAATAAGTGCATTTAAAAGAGCCAACGTATCGAGTTAAAACTTTAATATTATATATATATATATATATATATATATATATATATATATATATATATATATATATTTGTCGTTGTTATAAATGTTTATTTATGTATGTAATATTTTTCTTTTTTATGAACGTGTGAAGTATGGTGAATTTAATTTAATTAAAATATATATGTTTATATTTATATATATATATATATATATATATATATATATATATATATATATATATATATATATTCTCGCTTTATGAGCAATTTTAAATCGCTGTTGGCGAATATAATTGCTTTCCCCGATGTAAGCCTCTGTTATAATTTAGGTTTATATAAAATATGCATAAAAAGATATTATGAAATATACATTTTTGGTGTTAAACGTTTAGAAATGAACGCGAGACTATTATAAAATAATTATGAAAAAGATTGAAAATTATATTTTGGAGCATTAATTTTGTTAAGAAGTCAGTAGCGCAGCTGGGCGGCAAATTTTTGAGGTGCGGCATTTTTTTTTTCTATTTCTATTTCTATAAATATTTATCGACTCGTATTATGAAAACGTAATAATTAAAATTTCAATTAAATAAGAAACGTATCAAATGTGTCAAATTGTAAAATTGTAATATCATCAGTTTTAACAACACCCCGCTGACATATTAAACGATAAAAAGCAACATCTTTATGTTACTTTTTTTTTTTCGTTTGTTACGAAACAGACTAATTAATTGGTAATTAACGCGGTTTATTTCATTACTATACAAGTTCGTGACATCCCTTGAAAAAAAAAATACAATGAGTCACCCCATTTGTAATAAAACGGTCGTTAATTTAAATTTCAATCATATCTACATTGTTAATATTATAGATTATTATTAGTTTTATTTATTTAATTTCGTTAATTAGTTATATTTTTAAAAATACGTTAAATTATATTATAAATATATATATATCGCATTTTGATAAATATTGAATGTAATAAAAATATTTTATACGATTCTAAACTACTATTAAATCGCTGTTATATATATATATATATATATATATATATATATATATATATATATATATATATAATTGTATATATATTCAAGAAAATGTAGTGATTTTTTTCGAAGAAAAATTGAAATTTTTATGTTAAATTGAAAACGAGGTTAACGCGATGATAAAACATACAGTGACACTTTGGATTTGATCTTCTTATTTTCTTTTTTTTTCTATTCTGCGTGTTAAAATTTATAGGATAGAATTCTTGGTTCTACTTTTGATCTTGTTTTTCTCGTATTATTGTAAAATTTATTTCGCATTATTCTATACATGAATATATATATATATATATATATATATATATATATATATATATATATATATATATATATATATATAAAAATTCAAAAACTAGTGAAATATAGAATTTATTTCACTTTCAGAAATAAAACTAAAATATTCGATTTTATTTAAGATTATACTTTTTTTTTGCTTTGAGAAGGTTGAGAGAGTATTTTATATATTTTTATTTTGAGTTGAAAAATCAATTTCTATAGTCTTAAATATTTATTTTTATACAATGAATAAAATAAATCGTTGATATGATAGTCTTATATAAAGATTAGTGTTTCTTTCTATTTTCAGATTATTACTTTTTTTATAAAATTGTGTATTGAGAATTAAATATATAATATTTTGAACGTTTTTTTTATAATATCAAAAAGTAAAGTAAATTTTTTATAATATCAAAAAGTAAAGTAAATTTTTTATAATATCAAAAAGTAAAGTAAAGTCCAATAAAACGTATTTTTACCAACGCTTTTTCCACTCCTTGAAACAGTGGTAATGGTGTTTTTCCGGTATAACCTTCAATACCTTCTTCGGTTCGGTTTTTATCTCCTCAATCGTGTCAAAACGGCGTTTACTGAATAGCCAGAAGTCGCACGGAGTCAAATCGTGCGAATACGGTGGTTGCGGAACGATATGAGTCTAGTTTTGACAGATATTTTAGACAGTCCTACCAATCTAGGAAAAAAAATCTACATATTATCTGCCTTCCTAATGCTCGGGTTATAAAAAAAATCAGTTAAATTTTTAACACTTAAAAAATCAATGATAAAATATTCAATAGATAAATCAAAATCATAAAATATTCATTTCTAAAATTATACCAAAAAAAAAGCATAGGTTTATTTACATATAATGTCAAACGTTTTGATAGTAAAATAGAATGCTATTTATGTATTTGTCAACGTTTCTAGGAACGGAACTCACGTGAATAGTTACAATCGAATTGATACTCTAATGGAGGTAATAATAGAGTTGAACTGGCGACGAAATTTATATGGAATGCGAAAACCAAAATAGCAAACTTGCAGACATTATTAGAGACAATATGGAAAATTATTCGCTATATTTGCATAAATATAAAATAGATTATAATACCATAATATATAAGCGGGTTCGATTCGTGAAATTCGTGCACGTAAACGTTTTTTTTTTATTTATTTAAATTGTTTATCTTCAATAATAATGCTTTTTAAAAATAATTTAATAATCATTTATATTTATTCGTTTTATAAATAGTAAGGGTTAATTAATTTTGAACGGATTTTCTTCAGTGTTTATTGGAAAATAGCGTTATATTAAATGTTAAGGTCGATTCAATTTAAGTATTGGATTTAATACTGAAAAATAATATAATTTTAAAATATTAAAAAATAATTATTATTATTTATATATTATGGTTGCTTTTTTATTGTTATTATTTATTCTGATGCAATATAATCGATAAATAATTATAATCACAAGACCGTGATCTTGAATAATCACATTCATCGCATAAATAAACAGTTTTTCATGACCCGATCTAAAGGTCGAGGTCGCATTTTAAAAGCGGATTCAACCCTTTAACAAGTTTTACAATTATTTTCAGTTTTTGTTTTTCTTTCACGTTTTTCATCGTCAGAGAAATTTATATAATATAATAATTTATACGCGTTTAATAATGGTGAATTTGAATTATATATTTTATTATTTTTTTTTTAAATATATAAAATGTTATAGAATGGTTATAATTTTTGATTTTTCAGAATGTCGTATGAATTTAAAATTATATCGAGTTTGAAAATATTTGTTAATATTGGAATTTTATTAGAAATGGGGTGGGAAAATTGTGAACTTTCCGAGCGGTTGTTGTTGTTTTTCGGATACATTTTCTTGAGTTGAATCACCTATTCGGGTTTATATATATATATATATATATATATGTGTGTGTGTGTGTGTGTGTGTGTGTATGTGGTCTATGATGCGAAAATCCCGCGCAATTTCTGACGCTTTTATTTCGGGGTCGTTTCTAGGGTCGTTTGGGGTCGTTTCGGGTCGTTCTGGGGTTGTTTGGGTCGTTTGAGGTCGATCCGTGAACGAACCAAAGCAGGAACGACGCAAAAACACGCGTCCTTGATTCGACGACGACGCGTCCCCCAATTTGAGAACCGCGATAAATTCGATCGAGTCATTTAGCGGTGTTTTTGATAGAAAAATTCATCGAAATTATGATATGGTTTTATGTATTATAATTATAACATGATACAAATGTAAATATGTATGAGATATTTACGTCATTTAATATAAATCATTATTTAATTATATATAAATATAAAAAAAATATTGTTAAAAAATATATATAATAAAATTATGAGTGTGTCCAAGAATTCTGATTGGTCGATTGAAAACGTTTATCCACATTGATTTTTTACTTGAATAATTTCAATATAAATATTAATTTTAAAAAATACAATAATTAAAATTCAGTTTGCATAATATTATTAAATATTTTATAATATTTTTATATAAATTTAGTATAAATATTTATGACGAAAAATAAACACAAAATTGAGTTTACATATACATGTGATAAAAATAATATAAATAATAATGCACAATGTTGGAATAATAATATAAATAAAAATTATTATTTTATATTATTCATAGGGTGTAATCGACCGGAAACAGTTGTAAAATTTATAATCGTTCACATTGTACATTATTTCGAGATTCTTATTTTGTATTCATCGTATACTATATCGAAATGCAATTTTTGAATCAAAACAAAGATTCGTCTAGACGACAACGATACTCAATAAATATAAATTATTATCATATTACGAAAAATTGAAAAATAAAAAAATAATACGCCAGAGTCTATCGCGAACTCGAATCTATAATTACATTATTATACATTCGATTCTATTGATATTTTGTTCGAAATTATTTTTTTTTTATATACCATATATATATAGTGTTTTATTATAAGCTTTTCACTAATTTTGCACGGGCAGAATTTATTCGGCAAATTAATCTTAATCTGTCAAAAGTTTTCAAAACGGATCGCTTTCGGACTAAAGCACCTGTTGATGTCGCATTCGGTACTTTTTTAAAGCCATATATGCTTGTTCTGTAACGTTGCCAATTTTCAATTTTGGGACCCAACACTTAAAATATACCGTTGCCGATATATTGTATAAATAAATAAATATATATATATATAAATAAAGCTTTCCGACATACTTTTAGAACCTTCTCCATTTTTAAGATCTTAAATGGTTAAACGTTGACCCCAAAAAATGCACCTGCTCGATTCTATCGACCCCAGAATCGAGTCGTTGGTATAACCAGGTGGAAATATAGTCGGAGACGGGTTCGCCCGGAGTGCATTAGACAGCAACACCATACGGTTGGCGATCGCTGTCCATTCGTTAGCCGATATAACAAAGGTGTTGTGCCGCTGATGCGCTTTTGTGTTTATATTATATGCGGCGCGGTCCGATGCCAACGAACGGCGCGTCCGTTGACTTGGACCAAACGACCGGAACGAAGATCAAATGTGCGCATGCGCAGTTCTAGTTATAATAATTTACATCGTTCACACTAAATAATGACAAATCCACGAGTGCACGGGCGCATTTACATTCGCGTCGTCCAGTGGCGTATCAATAGTGTTCGATTCATCGTAATTAATAATATATTATATGAGTCGATATGTAATTTTGTTTGATTCAAAAATCTTATTTAGAATGTAATTAAAAATATTCAATTATTCAATAGAAAATTTGGTATTGATGTGATTACTAAATATAAGATTTTATTTCGTCATATGTTGCATACTAAAAGTGTTGCGTCTTGTGGTTCGAATAGATTTAAAAATTTCAAATTTTAGGATGAAAGTTAATTATGAATTGATGTAGATAATTTAATATTGATATGTATGTATATATCTAGATTTAATTTTAATATTTAAATACTAGAAAAAATTGTATATTGCATATATATAGATCTTAGAAAAATCTGATATTATATTGTTGCATATTATGTATGATTTGAATAGATTAAAAAATTCAAATATTTTGTGTTGAATTATATATAATTATTATATATTTCAGTAGGTTTTTATTTGATTCATTTGTATGAATGATTATTTTTAATTAAAATTATACATATTACAATACACAAAAAATATGAATAAATGAATTATATAAAACTTTTTTGTATTATAATTTATAATATTTTTCAGTATCTAAAATTGAGAATATTATTTTAATATATGGATATAATTTTTAATGAAAAAAAATATATCCATATATATATATATATATATATATATATATATATATATATATACTTGTTTTCGAAAGAAATATTTTATCTATGTTATTTATCTCGGTTACACCCCCTATTTATTATTATTTTGAAATGGCATAAACATATTATATATATATAATATATAGAAAAATCAAAAGTATGCATGCAATTACATTTTTAATACTTGCATAAATTTATCGTGTTATTTTTTATTCGCTATTATAAAATTTTAAACGATATATTATATTTATAAAAAAAGAAAAATAGACCAAGTCTGCGAATATTATAACGAAATTCTCATCAGAAAAAAAAAACAATCTCTTCAAAAGAAACACAAGTATGCAAATTTGTGCTCCGACACACAACGTCAAATTATTAAAGGTATTAAAATTTTAATTTTTGCCTACACGTGTAAAAACACACACACGTCCCTGAATTAAATTTTGTGTGTGTGTGTGTGTGTGTGTGTGTGTGTGTGTACCAGGAAAAAAAACAAAAAAAAGTTTGGTTGTTGCGGTACACGTGTACATACACACATTTTCATACGGCCGAGTACATATTTTCAAAGGTCTGCCCTTGAGCTTATTTAGAAAGGTCGACCTTGAACGGAACACTTTCACCGTTCTACTACAAACAATACCTTCGCGTAGACGCTTTGAGAACCGCTCGTATGTTTAATACAAGGAAGAGTCATTATGATTTATATATTAGCTAGGATGTAACGACGACGGTTCTCAAAATAGCTATCAATCGTTCGTTTTTTTTTTTTGAAAAATATTGTATTATTGATTGAATTATTAGTTTTAAAAATAAAATTTATCTTAATAATAATATGTTCTATAATAAAGCTTAGATTATATATGATAAAATAAATTTAAAATAATCTATTATATGACATCGCTAAAGAAAAATATTTTTTTTATTATATAATTATATAGTATATAATTGTTGAATTATTTAATCATATTTTTAAATATTTATCGCTTTTATATATAAAACTGTGATCAAAAAGTAAGGTGAATTTATTTATAAAATGTAAATTCTTTATTTATTCTTCCAAATCAATTTCATCCCCTTCAAAGTAATCCCCATCCGATAAAACGCACTCTTGCCAACACTTTTTCCGGTCCTCGAAACAGTCGGAATAGTCTTTTTCCGGTATATCCTTCGAGACCTTCTTCGATTCGGTTTTTACCTCCTCAATTGTGTCAAAAAAACATCTCCGCATTGATCTTTTGAGTTTGCTGAATAGCCAGAAGTCGAACGGAACCAAATCAGGCGAATACGGTGGTTACGAGTTTTTGGCAAAAAAGTCGCGAAGAACCAATGCAGTATGACACGGTGCAATATTGTGATGAAGGAACCAAAAGTTGTAAAAACACGCGTAACTCGTAGATAATTGAAACCTTTTACAAATGGACGCTTGGCAAATGTTATAGACAATCCTTTCAACCTAGGAAAAAAAATTACAATTTACGTGTCTTCCTAATTTCCAGGAGTTCAAAATAACAATTTCACCTTACTTATTGGTATTAAAAATTGTTAATACTAGTACTTTAAAAGAAATTCATATTTTTTTAAATAAACCTGGGGTACATTTATCAAATATCCACAATTTGGCTACCCATGATACATATATACATACATATATATATATATATATATATATATATATATATATATATATATATATATGTTGAGAAGTATTGACTATAATAAAATTTTATTATGATGATATTTTACAAGTTAGTGAAATTATATTTCCATAAAATACAATTCGAACGTTTTCATCTGAATTTATGAGTAAAAAAACACATTTGAGAAACATTCCAATGAATGATTCTACACAAATATATAAATGAAAATCGAAATCTTTCATTAATTTCATCACAATCTATGCGATTTTATTACGCTTTTATTTCGTTCGCGCCTTTGTTACATTTTTATATAAAATTTCGTACGCGTTTTCCTTTTTTTCTCATAATAAATATAATAATAATTCGTATTTTGCTCGTGGTTTTTTTTTTGATTTTTTTTTTTTGCTTTGCATTTCAAGAATGTATAAATTATCGCCGGTACATCAAAAGAGGTGGGTCATTGTCAAAAATAAATAAGCATAAATCACACGTTGGAATCGTAAATTTTCCTCGAAATACATTTGTTTACGTCAGCGATTCGAATACTGACTTCGGCCCCCGTAAACAAAGATTAAAATTGAAAAATAAAAATTGCAATTTTTCGCGATATTTCACATTATATTTAGTTATTATAATTATTATTATTGAAATAAATAAATAATGAAAGATCTATTCGGAAAAATATAATATGTTCGCGGTTCGAATGCTTGGAATGTTTATGCGGCCACGTAATACTATGTGAAATTTTGGAAAAAAAAAATTTTTTTTCCTCAATAAAAGATCGTTTTGATTATTATGATCGAAATCGAAAAAGAAAAACATCGTTAAAAAATCGATATATAAAAATATTTATATGCAAATGAATAAATCAACGATGATAAAGTTGCTGGTTTGTATTGTTATATTGAATTATTATAGAATATATTTTATATAAAATCGTGTCACTAATTTTCAGATATTTATATATTTGCAAATAAAAAAACACGTCTTTCTTATATTTATATAAAAAAATGAAAATATAAAAAATTTAGAACTTTGGGTTTATTTTTGTATTTATACTACATATAAGAAAAATATACGAACAAGATTAATGTTCTAAAATCCAAATTAGTAAATAATGGTTTATGATAAGAGTAGATATTAGTATATATTTGAAATGATAACGTCGATCGATCTTTGAATAAAATTAATGTGATTTTGAAATAAAATTTTTATCATAGTAATTTACCATCTTTGGGTCTTAAATAAGATGATATATTAAAAATTTGAGCTCGTTCAATCCATTAACACAGATATATTTATAATGCTAAACTGAATCAAGCCGGATTGTGCAATAAAAATGAGGAAATGTTGAATGCGATGACCATTACGTGGTTTTTTTTTATGATACTCCATTGCGACATGCCGAAGATCAACTGCTAAACAGAAAGGAAGGAATATTTAGAAATAAAGTGTGTTACCACCACGCATTCACACACATCAGGAAGTCAACGGATAATACCGAAAATATATTTTGTAATATATATATATATATATACGTAGATATATGAACAAAAATAAAATGATGTACCAGTTCGAAATTAATATGACATTTCAGACAATTGTCAATGATAAAAAGTTTACGACGTTTAGAATATGTTAATTTTAGGTCAAAACGTTTATAAAATGTATATAATGGATACTTGTTTTAAACGTCTATAATTGTTTCTAGAAATAAATAAATAAATAAATGTTTTGTACACTCGTTTCTAACGCACTTGTTGGTGTTTCCTATTTTTATATTGTTATCGTGTATATTAAATTGTTTGCAGCGAGTGTATGTATGTATATTTTGGATAGAAAAACAAGAATAAATTGAAGAAGATATTCGTAACGGTGCAATGCACAAAACCGGCAGGCCAATGGCCGAAAACGCGCTAGACGTCTGAAAATGCGCACAAAAAACACGCGACAACAACCGAAAATATACACGTTCACGTTCGTACCCAACCTCAAAATTGCGCATCACGACTTCATCTTATACGCGTCGAACGTCGCCGTACGAATGGCCTCCGTTTCTAGTATCTTTTCTAACGTCGAAACGATGCAAATGCATAAAATACAGATGATAGTGATCTTGTATAATTTTTCATACTATTATATCAGATCTCAATATTGATAATTTAAAAAAATATATATTTTCTATTTAATTTATATTGTGTCCTAATTTATACACAGATCTATAAATTTTGATGAATAGACGAGAATGATGAATAAAAAATGATGAATAGACAAGAATGTACATTATCGATACAAAACTCTGAAATATATTAAATATTTTGATTAGATAAATTCATCGATTTATACAAATTGTTATTAAGATATACCTTAGCCTATATAAGGTTATTGCACTTTTGATTTATTTTATGAAAATTATATATATATATATATATATATATATATATATATATATATATATATATATATATATATAGTAAAATTATAAATTATTCAAATTTATAATATCTATATTGAATTCAATTTAAATATCAAAATAAGACACGCGGTCTAAAAAAAATATCTATCGATTGCATTCTGTTATCATATTTAAAGTCATAATCATTAATTATATTTTAATAATAATGATAAAAAATATATATATATATATATATATACATATGTGTACTTCGAATAGTGCGGATCGTACAAAACCGCACTATACAAATTATTGCTGCATTATTACATCAGCCGCAAAAGCCTTTTGCCCGTTTCGATGTGTTGTACATTGCCTTTTGCCCGTTTCGTTGTTGTTGCTGTTTTGTTGTTGTTGTTGTTGTTGTTGTTTTTGTTGTAGTTGTGGTCGACATTGATGATGGTTTCGTCTGCTGATCATGTAGCGAGATTCTGATCCAAGGTCGCGGTAAAAAGTTCGCATTGCCCGCTGAATGAGTAACAACAAATCGAAAAACGTTGACCTCCCGTTGACGAAGATACGTGACGAGGTCTTTCGGAAAAATTCGCGTAACACACACACACACACACATACACAAATTTTTCGTTTTTCTCTATTATTATTATTTTCTTTCTTTCTCCCTTTTCTTGTTTTGTTTGACGACGAAAATGCCTTAATTTTATTCTTTATATATATATATATATATATATATATATATATATATATATATATATATATATATATATATATATATATATATATATATTCTTTTTGACCGTTTTGTTTGTTTGTGCGCATAAATGAGCATACGTAATACAAGTTTTGTACGTATCGAATTGAGAATTTGCGGTTAGTGAACTTGGTATCGATGTGTTTTTAAAAATTCAGTGATGCAATCATAATTTCATATCGGACGATCTTCAAATATAATATTTTATGTCATATTATAATGTGTATTATAGTTTTTAATAGATTCAGAAATATCAAGTCGTATGCTAAAAGTTAATTTAGACAATTCTATACTGATATATATATATATATATATATATATATATATATATATATATATATATATATATATATATACACAATTAGCATATAGATTTAATTTTAATATATAGATATTAGAAGAATCTATTTCTAAATATAAGATTTTATTTCGTCCTATGTTGAATACTAAAAGCATTGATTATTATAGTCTGAATATATTCAGAATTTTTAATATTAACTGATAATTCAATACTGATATATATGTATGATGATCAAAAAGTAAAGTGAAATTGTCATTTAAAGCTCCCGGGCATTATTAGGAAGGCAAATAAATTGTAATTTTTTTTCTAGGTTGGTAGGATTGTCTATAACATTTGACAAGCGTTTGTTTGTCAAAAGGTTTAATTATCTCCGAGTTTCACGTATTTTTACAACTCTTGATTCCTTCATCACGATGTCATACTGCATTGGTTCTTCGCGACTTTTTTAGCCAAAAACTCGACTCATATCGTTCCGCAACCACCGTATTCGCCCGATTTGGTTCCGTTCAACTTCTGGCTATACAGCAAACTCAAAAGGCCAATACGGGGACGTCGCTTTGACACGATTGAAGAGATAAAATCGTATCGAAGAAGATCTTGATGAAGGCTATAACTGGAAAAAGACTATTCCGACTGTTTGAATTGATTTGTAAGAATAAATAATGAATGTATATTTTATAAATAAATTCACTTTACTTTTTGATCACACTGTTATATATATTCGATTTATAAGAAAATATCTATATTTAGTAAAATAATTACGCTAAAACGTGAACAAAATTAATTTTACATTTCGCTTACATGTATAATGAAAAATACTTACACATTGAAGAAATATATTTTCCTTTAAAATCCGAAATAACCGTTAAACCGCACGGTAACGTTGATTAAATCTCGATTAAGCGTCGTTTCATTAATTAAACATTAATGATATAATTTTAATATTTCACAATACGAATTTTAACCAGTTTTGCCGTGATTGCGTTGTTGTTTTTTTATTATTATTATTATTTATTTTTGGTTCGTCACCCTTCGTTTGCGCTGTTTAATTATAAACTTTAACAAATAATCGTTCGTAATTACGACGATAAAGAACCGACTAGATCTTTTACCGGTTTTGCGATATTTATTATAAATAATAATAATAATAATTCTGAAATATTATTTTACAATTAAACAACGATGGTTGAATGATTGTATTCTAATAATATTATAATAAAAAAAAATCAATTTACTTAAATTCACACGATTTTACTACGAAACCCGTATCGTAATTATAAATATATTCGATTATAATAATATTTGATGTATAAATTCTACAAGTTACCCGCATCATGTACGATTTGATTTTGGGGGATGTTTTTTTCATTTTCTACCCCGTGATTATTTTTTATAAATTGTGTGTGTGTGTGTGTGTAAGTAACTAAAAAGATTCAAAGATCTGATTGTCATTTCAAATAATATCTGATTGAATATATATGAACGATTGAAATTTAATTTCAGTGAAAATGAACGTGTTAAAAATATACGGTATTCATGAATGATTTTATTTGACATTCCTATATATAAATGTAAATTAGCATAAAATAAATATTTATAATATATTATAAAGAAGAAGTTATATAGATCTATAAAAATTGACTTATTATATAGTGCTAATGATTCGATATAAATTCCCAAATTTATTACTGCATAATTAGATAAAACCCTAAGAAATGTCTTTCAGATGACTAATTTAGATTGCATCATCAGACATTTTGGATCCATTGTTGAACGTGGATTTTTCTAAATGTTCTTTTTAAAGCCTCCACGTCAGGTTTATTACTCATCTAAGCTTTTCCGGTTGTTAAATTAGTATAATCATTCCATTCGATGGAAAACAAGACTGTGTTTATTTTTTGCATCCAATATGATTTTTATTATTTTTTTTTCTTAATCGGATTTATCATATATGACGACTATGAAGAATGATATCATTCACTAAATTATGTAAAAATATATATTTTGGAACGAATTTATTATTATTCTATTTAGCTAATTTTAAACAGTACATACTGTTTTACATATGTCATTGTTTACTAAGAATATTATCATAACGTTATCTAATTGATATAAATATTTACTAAAATTAAACCTTTAAAATGACACGATAAATTTAGAGGTTGAAAATGACGAGAGGCCTTGGCTCTTATTATATCATTATTTAATTATGAAAATCAAGAATATAATTAGTAGGAAGAATATGTTTTAATTTTTAAAGTGAAATGTACAAAAATATATTGGATCATAACGAATGTGATCAAAAAGTAAAGTGAAATTTGAATTTAAAACTTCCGGGTATTAATTAGGAAGGCAGGTAAATTGTAATTTGTTTTTCTAGATTGGTAAGACTATCTATAATATTTAACAAGCGTTTATTTGTCAAGAGTTTTTACAACTCTTGTTTTCTTCGTGATGCAACGTTTTCTTCGTTTTCACCATATCATACTGCAAAAACTCGACTCGTATCGTTCCGCAACCACCGTATTCGCCCGATTTGGCCCCGTGCGGCTTCTGGCTATTCAGCAAACTCAAAAGGCCAATTGCGGGGACGCCATGTTGACACGATTGAGAAGATAAAAACCGAATCGAAGAAGGTATTGAAGGCTATTATACCGAAAAAAAAACTATTCCGAGACGTGTTAAGTTATTTGAAGGTCTATGTCTAAAATTGGTCAAAAATTTTATTAAAATATAATATGTCGTAATTTGACAAAGTGTATATGATAATATGTTAAATTTATCAATAACATAAACACATAATAATAAAAATACGTAAGTGCATATCGATTTGTGTGTGTGTGTGTGTGTTGAAACCTTGGTAAAAACGTCGCAGTAAGCGAATGCGCATTTAGTTGGAGATTGCACAACCGAGGCCGTTCGTGATGCAACCATGGAAATCAGGGCGGCTTCTGGAAAAAAAAGCATACTACGCAGTTCCGATATATGCGAAAGTAGAGGAAGAACCGAATATTGAATGCGTATATTGCACAACCGAAATTATCGATATGAAACAATTGCGCAGTTTTACAACAAACCGTATAAGATCCTAGACAGAAATGTATGAGAACCTAGATCGATCATTTTAATATTTCATTATGTTATCCTATGCTAGAGATCGTATTTACAACTTGTGACGAGTAAGTGAGTACTTTAAGAGTTTAATAAAACACGTTTCATGATTTTACACCTGTCTTTTATTACATCTGTTTCCTTGGAGTGTCATCGACACGAAGATCACAACATTGCAAAAAAAAAATGTTACTAACATCTGCCATTAAGTTTTAAATGAAAATTTCATTTAAAACTGCTATAAAATAATGTCGATATAAGTACGAAAAATCGATCATTCTCTGATGTTTTTTAATTAATTGAGACATCTGTTTTCTGTCCAACTCGTATTTGTCTTTATTATTTTATAGATTGATTACTACGTAATATAAAAAAAATATTGAATCTTGTTTATGATTTATTAAAATTTCATGAAAATTTAAATATTAACTACGCAGTTCCAAGTTAACGTTGAAAATTGCATAACTGCGACGAACCGCAGTTGAAAATCGAACGGTTTCCGGTAAACGTAACTACGCAGTTCTGATGTACGAAAGTAGAGGACGTACGGTGGTTGTTGCGCAATTTTCAGCATTCTAAACGTGAAATAAGGCCGTGCGAATTTTCTCGCAGTTGTGTCCGTTTGACCTTTACGTGTCGTTCGTTGCCGTTATAGTGATGCGATTTTTATTTACGTTTAACTTTGTCCACGTATTCACGTGAATCAGTGGCGCTCAATCTTTTTATTTATTTATTTTATTATGAAATGACATATTTTTATTTTTCGAATATTGCGTCAGATATTTTTAACATTAGAACAATTTTATAAAATGATTAAATGTTCACTGTTTACACATTTATGTAATAAATATGTAAAAAAATATAATCATCATTTAATATCTTTATTTTTTTTGTATATTCCGTAAACTTTAATTTATAAATTGAATAAAATGAACGCAAGGTATTTACAACTTGGAAAGCAGAAAATGACGGTAACAAATTCTTCGCTGTTGAGGTCGAAAGCTGGAACCCTCTATGGATTCTTTGCTTTAATGTGGCATTATGCGGTCGTAAAACATTTCAATTGTTAGAATGTGCGCAGTTTGGGAGGCTCGGTCCGTTTTAGGGTGACCATAAGGCGATTTAACACCCATACGGGTCATTATTGAGCTACAATTAAGCGATTCAGCTCTGGCCCAGTCGTTAACCTCCCACGAGGGTTACATACGATTTCGTTATACAAAATAAAAAAGAAAACAAATAAGCGGAGCGGAACAGATATAACGTTGAAAAGAGACAAAAATCGTGAGTACTGCGTAGTAAAGAAATAGTAAATTAGTCATAGAATGGGTAAATCGGTCGAAATTACTGGCTAATGAGATGCCGATTAGGGTTAGCACTTAGAATTGATTTATTGTTTACAATAAATCCTAATGTTATTTCGTAAAATAAATAATGCTGAAATACTATTAAATTCTTAGCACAATGCTAAAAGACAATTTGCACAATTTGTCAAGATAGAAATAGAAGATTGAATTAATAAATTATTTGTCAATAACAAAAAAAAAGTATTGGAAGGTATTTTTTTTTGTATGAAAACATAGCGTATTTATTATATATTGATTTTAAAAATTATCAATTTAAATTGGTTTCTAATCTTTATTTAGCACTTATTATATCGTTATACATTTTTATAAAGTCCATAGATGAATTAATAGTCCACAATGCCAACCCTGTTTGTTGGGTAGACGCTGTTGTTCAATTTGTCGACCCAACAAGCAAACGACTTCTTTGTTTACGTGTTTGCTCTCTTTAAATTTTCGGGACTGTTATGTGACGATGTCCTCGCTGCTTGGTTTCCTTCTTCTTCGGCGAGGGTTCAAAGATCATGAGACTTGAATATTGACTTTTTCCCTTTACACGCCCGGTGTAACGACCTCTCAATAATTCATGGCGTTCGTTCCTTGACTCATCGCCGCACTTTTCTCAGAAGTCCTTGCTGTCGTTTGTTATATAGAGCTTGTGGATGTTGGTCTGGGTTCGTTGCACTTGATCTGCTCCATTCTCTGCGGGCCCCTTCTTTTTTTTTATATTATTTATCGTTCGCTATACATTTTTAAAGACTATTGCAATGCGGTTGCCACGTCTGGCCAACCATGAGATCGATTATCATCTTAGACACGTATCATTATTTATATTATCAAATATTTATATTATATAATAGGAAAAAAAATCATAACTAAAAGTACAAAAATAGATCATTAGCAATATCCTGTGTTAATTTCTTGTATGACTAATGATTTTATTTTTGTAGTAAACTTAAGACGTTTCGTTTCCGAGCATTTATGGTATATGTGCTGTTAAGTCATTGTTTAAGATAATGAATGAATTCTATGTTAACGTGGGTGGTTAATGTAGGGGAATTAAATGACAATTATGACATCTTGAATTGTATGTTACATGTGGATTTAGATAATTATAGTTGCTTATGTAATCAACGGTATTACACAATGATTGTAAAATGTAATACATATATGCCTTCAAAGGTTTGAAAATCGGAACGATTTTAATGGCTATTCAGAGGAATTTTTTGGTTGACGATTACAATTATTTAATATATATATATATATATATATATATATATATATATATATATATATATATATATATATATTAATATTTTAATATTAACAAAAAATAACTCTTTTAATTGCAGGTCAAAGGTTAAAATATGTTTCAGTAATTTTCTGAAGGATGAAAATATCAAATTAAACCTGCTAGTGTTATAAAATTAATTATTAATTTAAAAAATACATAATTAATTTTTTGTTTTGAATTATCGTATATAAATGAAAGTTATGAATAAAAATTAGGAATGTAAGAATTTTTCTTTTTTGTAATAGTATCTTAAGCCAATTTGTAAGACATAAAATTAATGTTTTTTTATATAAAAAATCGATTTAAACTTAAAATTTTTGTACCGTTTTTTTTTTCATATATTATATATATCATAAATCAATCCGCACATTTTTGAGATGCACACGAGCGCGCCATCTTACAGACACTTGGCCGCAGTTCGCGCGATCAATCTGTTGCACAAGCGATAATTACACGTCTCACATACAGAAATGAGAGAAAAAAAAATAATTAGACGTTTATTCCTCGTAAAATTAGATATATTATCCGATAGCCGCTGCCAAAAAATGCATGACTATTATTTCGCGGGAATTGCAACGGACGAAAGACAATCGCTCCCGCATGCCAAGTGTTAAAATTCGGAAGGTCGTAAATGCGAATCGATATTATAGTTAATTGATTATTTCCTATTTGAACACAGTTATTGTATGAATTATTTTTTTGATTTTATTATTATTTATATGAGTTGTAATTCGAAGTTGGCGCCACTTTGGAATGCATGTCGAAGCGTCTTGCGGGAAGATATCCGATAAAACGACGTTATTATTCTTTAGGAATTATCCGATTTTTTTTGTATGGCTTCTAAAAAAATATTACAGTTCAAGAAAAATAATCGATCGTTGCTTTTGCACTCGTGTACTTTAAATGCGGTTTAAAAAAAATCTATGAAGAATAATCGTTCAGGCATGCAAATTGTATGAGTAGGAAGAAAGGTGAAATATAAATATCTTAGGAAAAATAAAAAGTGGTAACAATGAATTTTCTGAGAATTTCTATTTTATTTCTAGGTAATTGAATTTATTTGTTTCATGCGTTTTTCTTTCTGCAAGATAATCTCTGGAACGTGTATCTTCCGTGTAAAAAAAGAGAATCGAGTATAATTAGATAGATACAGCTGTTATTTTAGCCAGTAATATTATTCAAATCTAAAAAATGCAATAGATATATTTTTTTACATTATACAAAAATAATATTATAAAGAATAATTTTTAAATTTTTCAAAAGATAATTTTAAATATAAGATAAAATTCATAAACAGAATTAGAAATCGTCTATTATTTGAAATTAATGCAAAATTTTATATTATATATATATATATATATATATATATATATATATATATATATATATATATATTACGGAAAACAATTTTATATTTTTAAGAATATAATGAAAATTAAAAAAAAAATGCAAAATATAACCTAGAAAAATTGAATGATAAATTTCACTTTCGCCAAATATAGGTATTTGAACTTCAAATTCACCTTATTACATTTTTTAATTTAATATTAAATAAAAAAAAAGTTGAATTTAAAAGTATAATGAGATGAATCTCTACTACGTACATTACTTCGAAATTGATCGGCAAAAGGTTTAATTTGAAATAAAAAAGAAAATCATCGAATATATTTTTGAAGTTATAAAAAGTTCATTTGAATATTTAACACTTCGTGAAAATGTATTAAATTTCAATATATATATATATATATATATATATATATATATATATATATATATATATATATATATATATATGTATGTATATATGTACGTCAATACAATAAAAAATAATAAATATTATTATTATATACGATTTATAAATCGATTTTGTTTAATATTATACGATATATCACTTTATTATATATTTATATATTGTAAAATAATACATAAATCGAGGAAAAATATATGCAGAGGATGAAAGTGAATTAAGGCAAAAAAAAATGGTATTGAAATATACGTGTGAAAAAATTATGAAACGGAAATGAGAAAATTCCAAAGACAACAGCTTTTTTTTTTCATTATAACTAAACTCAAATTTTTATCGAACAAAACAAAAATTACATTGAAAAAAGTGAAAGAAGAGAAAAAACATGCAAATTCTTAAAAAATTCTCACCAGTCTTTAGAAAAAAAAAATCTTTAAAACACATGTCGCTAAATTTAATTTTTTTTTTCAACTTTTAGTTAAACGATAACAAAGTTTAATATCGTTTTTTTTTATGACGTTTCTGTTTCAATGTTATTTTTATGTCGTCTGGAAATAATCGCACGTTTATTTTTTTTTTTAAGTTATATTTAACTTTGCGTAGTATTTTCGCTATTTTAGTATATTTTCGTTCAAGTTTTGCAATTGTAATGATGTTTTTATTTACGGCGTATTTTATCGCGAAATCTATTTTAAACGATTGCTATCGTCTCTCGTCACGTTTATGATATATATATATATTTTTTTTCACATTTATATATAAAGAAATTTTAATATATTTATAGACTAAACAAAAACAGTTGAACCGTTAAAAATAATTATTATATAGATTTGATGATAATTTTATATGTACAAATTTAACTACGAGTTCAATTCACAAGTTAACCGTTCTAAAGATCTCGTTCATTTATAGATATAAATTATTGTAAATTTTTCGATAACGGAATAAAATTTGAAACATTTTTCTCGATTTTTATTACGGAAAATTAATTAAAAAAAAAGAATATAAAGCAATATTCTCAATAATAATATTGGCAAAGAATTCGCCAGAATGGCTAAATAGTAGTGGCTTTTTGCAAAGTCACGACTTGCAGACCAAAGTATATAAATTAGTCCAAATAGAGATCGTACCAAATTGGTACGAATGGCCTGTTCGACGGTAGAAAGTCGATTGTCCGTCGCAAAACGAGATAATGTTGCGGTTTTGTTAAAAACGGTTATTAAGCCGTAATCGCAGTTTATATAATGCGAAAATGTTACGTTTCATCTTAATAAATAGACAGGCTTTAAATGTATAATATAATATAATGCATTGGCAATGATCGGTCATTTTGTATTATAATCGAATCGATATACTGCAATACGGTATTTATATAAAATGTATATACAGTCAGTTTTCGAGTTACGACGAAAAAAATTCATATATATTTTTTAAATGTATCAATTTTTATAGTTTTCGTCACAATTCATGTTTCTTTCATCACTATTATGCACCATATCATACTGCATTGGTTCTTTGCGACTTTTTTTTTTTTAAAAAAAACTCAACTCATATAGTTCCAAAATCACCGTATTCGCCCGATTTGGCTCCGTGCGACTTTCGGCCATTCAGCAAACTCAAAAAGCCAATGCGGGAACGCCGTTTTGACACGATTGACGTGATAAAAATCAAATCGAAGAAGGCCTAGAAATTCACCTTACTTTTTGATCATAGTGTTATATTTCATGGTTCTGCAATTTATTGTTCAGATGATAATATACTATAAATCAGAAAATGCTTATATATATATATATATATATATATATATATATATATATATATATATATATATATATACATATATATAAAATTTTGAAATAAGCAATATTAAAATTTGCACGTATCTAACATTGAATTACTGCTGCGAATTATTCACGCATAAATTCACATAGAAAAATTCAATTATATAATGAATATACATGGGGGCTTATTTGAAATTTTTATCTCACGATAAACACGCACAAATATACACACATTTCTATATATATATATATATATATATATATATATATATATATATATATATATATATATAATAAAGGGACGTCATTGTGACTGCTTTATTAATTAATTAGCTTTGTTAGGCACAAAATGGCGAATCATCCTTATTAATAATAATAGTTCGTTGGATGATCTATTGTCGCAACTGAAAATTGTCGAAGGGGAAACCAACAACAACCGACCATTGTTTGTTGCATTTTACAACAGAACCAGGGCTGTGGAATCAAACGCTGGGGTCAAAAGAGATTTTGACTCTATTCGACTTATAATTATATCTACTATAATGCAAAAATCAAGTGACATTTTTTATTGTAGAAGAAAATTTTTCGTAATTTTTTCTATTCATAGTTAGAAATAATCTATTTTTAAAAATTATAATATAATAAAAAACTATAGATTTTATGATTTACAATTTAATTAATATGTATTATATTATATATTAACACACTTTGAAGATTGTTGTATATTAATTGCTGTAAACAAATTTTTTACACTTCATTACGCTGTTTTTACGATATTTAAAAAGTGTTTTATTGATAAAAATTCATACAAAATATCTTTTGAAAATAGTATGTTGTTTTGAATTTATGTCGATTTTTATGCGAGAGTATTTTTTTTTGCAAGCGATGCGAAAATCATCGCTACAAATAAATTAGCGCCCGCTTACAGCGTGTTAATATTATGAATAACATTTTATTTTAATTATTTTATCGTTTATTATTGATTATCGTTTCTTCACATCATTATTATTCGATTTTTCCTTGATAAATCAAGCAGTTATTTATTACATATAATTTTTATCAGTCACTTTTCAAGCAATAACAAGATTTAACAGAACAAAATTTTAACTGTAAATCAACAAAATCATCAAATAGTCAATAATTGGAGTCGAATTTTAAATATCTACTATACAACAGTGAATGCAAAATATTCATTTTTATATACTTATATATAAATATATACATATATATGGTATCGTCAATGGAATTCGCTGATGTTTCCGCTTATTCGCGATCGGCTCGTGTCGTAATAAAAGATGCACAGTTTCGACGTATAAACAATCGCATTGTTGTTGTATTTTTGCCGTTGCGTCGTCGTTGTTATTGTTGTTGTTGTTTATTATTATTTATTTATTTTTTACTCTCTATTGAAGCAATGACCCGCTTTTAGAGAATGCGGCCAATGCAAGTGTGCGATTACAACGGTTTCCGTTTCTTTTGCGCCTTATAATAAAACCGCCTCTTCTTCTACACAATGTTTCATAAATTTATATATATATATATATATACGAATATACAATTTCATTTAATTATTTATAATCTTTAAAATCATCTTAGATTATATATTTTATAATAAAAATAAAATATTTAAAAATATCCGGTCTAGATATGATAGATTGATAAATTCTTATATCTATATACTATATATGAAATTAATAACTCTGATCAAAAATTAACGTGAATTTGTTAATAAAATGTAAAATCTTTATTTATTTTTGCGAATTAATTTCATCCTCTTTAAAGTAATCCCCATCCGATAAAATGCACTTTTGCCAAAGCTTTTTCCGGTTCTCGAAACAGTCGGAATAGTCTTTTTTCCGGTATAGCCTTCGAGACCTTCTTCGATTCGGTTTTTATCTCCTAAATCGTGTCAAAACGGCGTCCCCGCATTGGCCTTTTGAGTTTGCCGAATAGCCAGAAGTCGAACGGAATCAAATCGGGCGAATACGGTGATTGCGGAACGAAATGAGTCTAGTTTTTGGCAAAAAAGTTGCGAAGAACCAATGCAGTATGAAATGATGCATTATAGTGATGAAGGAAACCTTTTGGCAAATGTTATAGACATTCCTACCAACCTAGGAAAAAATATACAATTTACCTGTCTTCCTAATGCCCGGGAGTTTTAAATGACAATTTCACCTTACTTTTTGCATATTCTGTATTTATTGACGATTTGCAGTAAAATCAATAATAATTTATAGAATTTAATTTATTTTATGAAACTCACTGTACAATGGTAATATATTTACATTCACTTCATCGTCGGTGGGCTCAACTTGTATTATTTATTTATATACATATATTTATGTATAAAGATGCCTTTCTCTCGAATGTCTGTCTGCTATGTTTTTGTTCAGAATTCAATATTAAATTGGAAATGTCTTGTAATTCGCTGTGTGTGAGCTAAAAGAAAGGTCTTCTTGTCTTGATTTTTGTGTATTTTCAAAAAAAAAAAAAAAAAAAATAAGACCAGATCAGATTCAATCGAACACGACGAGGAAAAACCCGAGATTTTTTTTCCTTTTAGCAACTTTTCAATTTCTCTTTACAATCACTATTCCCGATTCATGCAGTACGTTTATTATATTATAATATATATATTATTTTTTTTTGCGAATATTATCATTATTTTAAAACGTAAATAATATCGTAAAAATATTTTATTATTCTTTCTAATGTGAAGGCAAAACGTAATTTTTGATATAACATATTATATTTATATATATATAGATTTTTTAATGTATATTCAGATCAGTTTGTCAGTTTATTTATAATATGATATTAAAAATGAAAAATAAATATTATGTATTCAAATTTATAAGTTGGAGAAAATTTGAGAAAGTATATGGATTTTTTTTAGTTGAAATTTTATAATATTTTATTATGTTCATTACACAAATAACCAAAAATAAAAATATTTCACTATAATACTATATATTTTTGTATTTAAATTTACGCTTTCTAAATATTTGTCATATATTTGTCAACAATTTTGTTGTAATTGAAAATTTCTAAAATATTTGAATATAAAAATAAGATAATCTAAAGATTTATTTACAACAGTTATATATATTAATTTATGAT
Source organism: Leptonema lineaticorne (assembly GCA_024500535.1). Lineage (NCBI taxonomy): Eukaryota > Metazoa > Arthropoda > Insecta > Trichoptera > Hydropsychidae > Leptonema > Leptonema lineaticorne. The sequence goes on from JANIJI010000061.1 coordinate 2,765,590, forward strand.
GTATAAAATATGTAATATATTTATTATAGAAAACTACTTAATATTTATGTATTGTAGACATTAAAGATTTTTATTGTTTAAATGATATCTAAATTTTTATTTGACAATATATTTAAAAATATTTCTGATAACAGTAAAATACTTTTACGTTTGTAAAAGATAACTGAAAACGTTAAATCGTGAAATATATATTTTTTTTCTTGTACATAAAATAACAATGCGGCAAATCGAATTTCGTGATTTTCGAATGTGCAATAAAAATAGCATAGTTTTATTTCGGTTGCGAATTTATCATTATCTAGAAATATATTGAGAAATTTAGATTTTTGCAGAAAGATAATGCGAATTTGTCCGCATGATGTATCGATTTAAAAATTCAAAATGAATTGTGAAAGTTCATACTTATATATATATATATATATATATATATATATATATATATATATATATATATATATATATTTATTTATTTTTTTGTATGAACCCATATTGCTATTGTCATTCGATAGATTTATCAATTTTCAATGCCTTTAAAAAAAAAGATAGCGTTATTATGAAAGTTGAAAATGGATTTGATACATTATGGCGATTTACTCGACTGGAACTATTACTTTCATTTTTCCGTTTATTTGACAGTAAATTCACTGACAATGTATAAAACGGTTTATTTTGGGCAATAAACTTCATATTTGCATTGTACGATTGTTGTTTAGAACGGTGAAAGTAAATCGAAAAATATATAACTAATAAGTAATAGTCGATATATGGAGGTCCATTGATTTAATAACCAATTTAGAAAAGAAATAGTATTTATATTTTATAAATCGAATCAAAAAATTTCGCCTTATAAAATATGGGTTTTCTATTATATATATATATATATATATATAATATTAATTGTATTTTTAGTGGTAATATACACAATCTCTTATTCATTTATGAGCGACAGATCAAGGATTTGATCTCGTATTATATCAAGTATATGCTTTTAATTCACGGCAATCATCTTTAAAACCTTTTTTTTTTAAATCAATATTTGAAGGTAAAAAATTATATTATGAATTTATTAAAATATAAAATAAATAATTAATACGAATATCGACGAAAATGATATTTACTACTGTGATCAAAAAGTAAGATGACATTATCATATAAAACTCCCGGGTATTAGAAAGGCAGGTAAATTGTATTTTTTTCCTAGGTTTTTACAATTCTTGTTTCCTTCATCACGATAATGCACCACGTTATATTATATTTGTTCTTCGCAACTTTTTTGTCAAAAACTCGACTCATATTGTTCCGCAACCACCGTATTCGCCTGATTTGGCTCCGTGCGACTTCTGGCTATTCAGCAAACTCATAAGGCCAATGTTGGGACGTCGTTTTGACACGATTGAGGAGATAAAAACCGAATCGAAGAAGGTCTTGAAAGCTATACCGGTAAAAGACTATTCCGACTGTTTCGATGACCGGAAAAAGTGTTAACAAAAGTACGTTTTATCGGACGGGGATTACTTTGAATGTTATGAAATTGATTTGGAAGAATAAATTAAAAATTTATTTTTTATATATAAATTCACCTTATTTTTTGATCACAGTGTATGTCATTATTTTAAAATAAATTAAATCTTATTTATGATTGTATTGCAACACAAAATACCGTTATAATCGACGGAAATTTTGACAACACAAACAAAAATGTAATTAGAATTTTTGTAATCGATTTTCGATGGATTGTTTTTCCCCAAAAATTATCATTTTTACAATAGATTTAATGTGTGTGTGTGTGTATTTATATTTATTGTGCGACGAAATCGGGTACAAAGTGCGCGTTTATTGTATTTGGAATATGACGTCAAAATCAAATTTGATCAATCAATATTATTAGCTCATTGGCCCTGAATATTTATTTATTAATATTATATATAAAATAAACGTAAACAATGACCGTCAAAAATCGGTGTAATATTGAATAAAAACCTAAAAAAAAACAATTCATAGATAATTAGATAGAATATTTATATATATAGTTTAACGAAATTTAAAATATTTTTGTATTGGAAAAATAAAATTGGAACAAAAATAAAAAAAAATATCGAATAAATTCAACGTAAGACGGAAATGTCGCAAACAGATTCGTCGTTGTTAAGACATCACAATTAATCCCGGTAAAGTCTATGTTAAGATATCGAAAGTCTTTAAGACGCCATCACGCACGACAGATCATGCGTGAAATGTCGGGATTTGAACCGCGGATTACGACACTCGAACGAGACGCACGCTCTCGGCTGAGGTTAACCCTGATTTAACGTGCTTATTTTAAAATATTTATATATTATTCATTTTGAAAAATATATATTTTTACATTTTTGATGTTTGAATTTAGATTTGGCGAATCGTTTTGGAGAAAATTAAAATATTATAAATTTATTCAATTTTAAAATTATATGTATCTTATTTTTAAGGGGTGGTCAAGCTTTTTGATAGTCCGATCCATCTTTCAAGAAATTTTCGCGAGCCACAATTACGAGTAAATATGTATTATTTTTTTTATTGAGATTATATTTATTGAAAACATATAAATCAAAATACAAAATATATGTATTGAATTTAAATATTAAAAATTAAGCATATTTATTTTACTTTTTTTTTTAATAATACTTAAAAATTGAAAATGAAAAGTGAACTTAGATATATTTATCGAGAGCCACAAATAATCTTTCAGAGAGCCGCGTGTGGCGCGCGAGCCGCAGTTTGGCCATTTCTGATATTTTAGATTAAGTAAATATAAAATTTATATAGTATAAAATTAGATGATAAATTATTTTTTTTGTATTATAAATATATTGTTCATTTATATTTAGTGAAATATAAGAAAATATTTTTTTTATCGGTCACCTTTTCACCGAGACATACCGTATGTTATATATATATATATATATATATATATATATATATATATATATATATATATATATATATATATATATATATGTATGTATGTATATAAATTTTGTAAACAATCATGTTTATTGAAAAAAGTACATTCGAACGATAAATAAACAATAAATTGCAGGAAGTCGTCCGTTTGAATGTTTCGAAACGATATGCCCCTAAAGCCGCATCCATACGTAACGGCGTGATTTACGATCGTCACATTCTGACTTTTACCAAGACGAACAAATATTTTAAACGATTAGATAAACGATGGGAACGCCGCTTTATGCAAAGTGTGGGCACGCGCGGAAATGACACGAGTTTGTACCCGACAAATGCAAATGCGCAGTTTGACTGCAAGGACTTTGAACTTTAACGATACGTATTTATATATATATATATATATATATATATATATATATATATATATATATATATATATATATATATAAATGGGAATATTTGATGATTTTTTAATATTACATATGAATATATATATAATAAAATTAAACTATCGCAAATATGAAAATAACGATTAATGTAATCGATAGTTTCGTATAGCAGTTTCAGGTTCACGTCTTCTTAAGATAAATAAAATATTGAAGTTTAATTTGTTTAAAAAAATGTTGAAAATCGCTGATATATACCGTGATATGTAAGATTAATAAATACTAACGTGAAAATAATTTTTGAAGTTTGCTTCAAAGTTATTTGTTTTTTTTTAACGTATGAAGATTTGATATAATATATATATATATATATATATATATATATATATATATATATATATATATATATATATATATATATATATAGAAAAAAGCGAACTTCAGATCTAGAAATGTTATAACGTCATTCATTATCATAAAATTAAAAATATTCCATTCATTTTAACTAACAGATAACAATCTAAATTCGGATACTAAAACGAAAAATAAATAAAGCATATAATAAAAACTACCAAAAAAAAAATGTAACTAAAATCATAGCAAAATTACACTTTTTTTTACTATATTTTATATTACAATAATTATATATTACATGCGATGACTTGACAAGATCCAAAAAAATAGCGATAAAATAAACATCAAAACAACTAGTCGAGTCGCTTTTCTTATCTTGACAACGTATTTTCCAAAATAAAATAAAAAAAACACCAAGTAATGACTCAATTATTGCTTATGCGACTCGAAATCGGTATTTATTTACGCATTTTGATGTGTTTTTCGTGAAAATCTCACGGAAAAACTACGAATGATATTCAGCTAAAATAATTACGTGATATATAAAAGTATTATTTATTCTATAAACTGTCGTTTGGAATTCGATTAAAAAAAAGTTGTTCACTTGATCGAGATCTATGATTAAAAATTTTGTTCAATTCTATAATTTTCATATAAAAATACATAGTAATTCTAGATTTTACCGGATATTTATGTCGTTTAAAGTAGTTTAAGTGATAAAAATCATTATAATGCAAATATGTTTTATCATTTATATTTTCATATTTTACTGTTTTTTTTTAATATAAATTATACGATGGAATCTTTCGTTATTTAAAATCTATAAAATGCCGTAATAAAATTGAATATGTATAATTTTCTGTAAACACTAAAAATGCTTGTTATAACTGCTTTAAACCGCCTTTTAAATAATTAATTTAATTTGAATTAAGAATACCGATATTACGAATAATAAATATCGAAGAGTTAATGAATAAAATAAATTATAACAAGTATAGAAAAATTAAGGAAAAATCGTAAATAAATCAAGTCGACTGTCATATAAAGATTAAAATATTTTTATGTTGATTTTGGAAATTTAGTTAAATTTACAACGTTTTTATATATATAAAAAAAAAACAGAGAACTGCGTTCAAATTGAAAATGCAAACAAATCTGATAACGGAATATCAGAACAACACGTGATTTTAAAACGTGATATTTACGATCTTGTTAGTTAATCTCATTTTAATCCGATTCGCGTGCGTGTGTGTGTAATTGTAAAGCGGCGATCGCACTGAGAAAATGTCGCTTATTATATATAATTAAATTAAAAATGACAATAATAAAAAAGCAGTGCGTTAAATATGATTTCGTATGAAAATATGGTAATTTCAAGTATAATAATAATAGTAAACAAAATTAGCGCTGAAAAACTAGTTATAATATATCGGGTCAATAACCTTTAGGAAAAATAGTGTTTGTGTGTGTGTGTATTTTTTTTTCATATTGAGAAAAATAAGATGACATATCATTTTATCGCAATAAACATGTGTCTAAATTGCGAAAAACAATCATAAATTAATATGACAACAATATCGTTATATTTTCATCATATTTTCGTTTCTAAATTTTTACTGATTTTATATTTGATAACAAATATTATATATAAATATTTTTCATTTTATTTTTTTTTTTGGAAAATTCTTAACGATTTTGTCATTTGAATAATTAGTTTATCATAGAACGAATTATATTTGTTAAAATAATTTAGAATGTTAAATAACGTTTAAAAACATTAATTTATTTTGAATTATTTATATCAAAACAAATTATAATATTCTAAAATATTTTAAAATATAAAGTAATTATATTATTAATATATAAAATTTTATACTTTATTTATTTATCAGTTATATTAGATTATCATATAAATTTCATAATTATCAAACTGTAAAAATAAATGTATAATTAATTCTATATAATATTTTATTTATTTTCATTTAATTTATGTTTTGTAAATTTTGATGCAAATTTGCATATTATTCAATAAATATATTCTACTTTCTAATATTAAATAATTCAAATATTTCCTGATTTTTATTGTATATAAATTAATGATTTTTTTTTCGATTATTATATGATTAGAATTATTTTTTAATTAATTTATTTTTTATCCTAACAAGATTAAAAAAACAAAAAAAAAATATTAAAAAAATCTATTCACACTATAAAATCATAATAAAATATTAAACAAATAATTATTTAGAATATATATTTCAGAAAGAAAATTATATATCACGAACAAAATACGTGACAAAACAAGTAAATCATGTCTTTATCGAAAGTTTATATTAGTGCGATTCAAAACAAAAATGAATAATGATAATAATATTAAATTAATACACACACACACAATTATAAATATATAAACATTAAAATATTGAGCGGCTTATATATGTATATATATATATATATATATATATATATCGCATTTACCGGGTAATAAATGAGCGCAGTTTATGCTCGTTATATGTTGTCATTTGGAGTGCATTAGTCCAAGTGGATCGCGACATGAACAACACATAAATCGATTTCTAGTCGTCGGCGACGATTAAAATTGCGTAAAACGTAAACAAATCATTATTGAATTAAAGTTAAAATAAACGTTTTTGTATTAATTAACCGTTGTTTATATGATCGTGCGGCGGCGCCACACTTGAACTCGTGCTCGAGATAACGATAAACGTTTATTATTATATAGTCGTTTTTTTTGCGTAATTATTACGATGTTTAGATTTATTTCCTGTAAAATATTATGTTGTAAATATACATGTATTTTTTTTTATTTTTTTTTAATGCGATTTGCACTTATATCTGTTGTTTTCTGATAGTTTTGTAAATGGAATTGTTTTGTATTTTTACGTATCGAGTGCACACTTGAAAGTCAATTGAAGGAAATATCGTCAAAACAACGCAATAAAATAAATAAATAAAAAAATATACGTTTGTACGATGTCAAAAATTTTTTTTTTAATTCTAAGAAAATTCCATGATGGATAAATTATTAAAATATATTTTTGACGAATTTTAAGAAAAAAATTACGATTGAAATTATAATTATAGAAGATTTTAATAAAATTAAAATTCATTATAAATAATTGAGAAATATTGAATGAATTTTATTTTTATAATAGAAAAGATAATAAGATGTTTAAATATTATTATTTTATATTATTGAATAATCTAGATTATTTTTAAAACATTTGATTTATTTTTTTATTAATAATATTTTTGTTATAATAAAATAAAAAAAAACCCACAACAAATTGAATTGTTTGATAACAGATTACTATGATGAAAAATAAATAAATATTAAAGTAATTGTAAATTAATATTTATCTATGGAATAATAACAACATATGTTGTCGATTATTTTACCGTTTATTTTTTTAACGGATCTTCAGTATTGTTTGTTAATTTCCGGTTTTATTTGAAAAATATGTCATATATATATATATATATATATATATATATATATATATATATATATATATATATATATATAAATCTAAAATAAAAATAAAACATATCGATTTACATATATAAATGAATGGAATCGTTGATAATATTTAATTAATGAAATCATTTGTGAAAATTGTTCTCATCTATAAAACATTTCTAGGAAAGTGATTCGTGTAAACGATTCGTAATTTGTTTTGATACTACACAAAGGTGATCGACCTCAAATCACAAATAATTTATTTTATTTTTAATGTATATGTATTATTAATAATTAAAAATTTTCATTATTAATAAAATTGTTTTGAAATTATTCCGAATCCCTATATTTCCATCTCTTCCCCCGAGTTTCGTCGATTTACAATTCAAATTTCGAACATTCCAATATCGAAACATAAACAATGAACACATTGTCGAATTAAATAAACAATTACGCGGAAACATCGTCGTTATAAAACTTTAAATGTCGAATATATCACGTTTATTTATCGTATTTTTTATTTATTTATAAAACGTAAAATGACATAACGTGATTTTTCCGAACGATATCCGTTATTATTTTTAATCGACTATACGATTTATAAATCCTTTTTAAAGATTTTTAATTGATAATTTTCATTCAGGAATAAATTATCGATTAAAATGTATTCAAAATATATGGATGATAAATTTATAATTATGTTTTTATATTTCAAAGAAATTAATACTGAAGTTATTTGTTCTGTTATTTTTTTAATAAATATATGTGTCATTTATAATAATGATTAGACTTGAAAAAATTCCAGATTATATGATAAATGTTATTTTGATGTATGAACAAATCGTCGATAATGAATCTAATTTAAAAAATATTATTTCTAAATAAGGAAAAACCAACAAATAACATTACGCATAGAAAAATGACTATCAATAATAAAAACAAATATAAAATAAAGTCATATTAGAGACAATAAATAATGAATTGAATTACTTTACTCATTTTATTAATTAACTGAGATATAGTAAATAATTATTTTGATGATTGGATGTCGAAATATTGATCAATAAAAATATATATTAAATATAATTAATATTGAGTTATTTATATTTTCTTATCAATGAAAATCATTGAATAACCTTACTTTTCTGCTATAATTATTGTTAATTTTTAATATTGGATATTTTTTTTCAATTTTTGAACAAATATCGTATATCAAAATTTAAGGTCGTAATGTTTTGAATCGGTTAAATGTGTTGTAATAATTACTGTCAATTTTCACTCATACCGTAATTTGCCTCGCTAACAATAATTACTATTTTAGATCACACGAAAGAATTTTAATGTTAATGTTAATGTCAATTCTAACCATGATTCATTGAAAACGATATCTGTTAAAATATTACAATGCAATATAAACATTCACGCGCTGATAATTATCAACGTTATATATTTTCTAAGAAAATAGTATAACAAGAAAAATATAATAAAAATTCCTAACATTACATAGATAAAGAAATGATAATCATTCATGATTTACGTGGTTATATTTTTTTATTATTTTAATATGATATGTAAAATTATAATGTTAAAAAATATTACACAGGAATCTTAGCGAAATTTTAATTAATTAATTGCCATCGATTTAATAATTTATTTAATTTTTTCTTAATTAATTCGTATATTGTCATCGAAAATGAGCAAGTATGAAAAATTTCAATTCAATTGAATATTGAAAAGTGGTCGAAAAATCAATCAAAAAATTTCCCTCAGATAAACAAACAAACAAGTAATGTAACCGTAAAAAAAGGACATCCTTTTTCATATATTATTTATTCAATATATTATACAACAATTTTTTTTAATATATATGTATATAAAAAAATATATATATGAAAGGTTTAATGTTAATATTTTTGTTCATATCATTTATTATCATATAACAAATAACATATTATTTTCACAAGATAGTTTTCATATTATTATTCGTGAAAATTAAAGAAAAATTTTCACGCTTCATTTGTATATACAATATATATATATATATATATATATATATATATATATATATATATATATATATGGTATAATGCAAATTATAGCGAAAATAACAATTGCGAAAATTCGTATAAACATAGACGATAATGAAATATCGGATAGATAAGGTAAATTTTATCAATGATATGTTTTTCTGTTGGCTTTTATTAACATTTTGCCTGCAATATATACATATATGTATACACAAACACACACACACACACACACTATATATATATATATATATATATATATATATATATATACACTTCATTGATACGACTCGTGCGTCAATATTTATTCTGTCTTATCAGATTTATGCAAAGTAAATATTTTGAAACGCCAAAATAGAAAAGTAAACATTCGAACGTCTATTATGCGCGCATAAATTTCAGGCAATATGAACAAAAATTAGGCATTATGTGTAAAGGAAAATTGTGCGAAAAAAAAATGATTGTCCAAGTAAGTGTAAATAGACGGTAGGAAAAAATGAATATTTTATCGCGTTATTATTGTTTATTGTGTGATATTAAATTGATTTTCGATTTATCTATATTATATATATATATATATATATATATATATATATATATAATAATTAAAATTATGAACGATATTTAAATGTAAAAAATGAAATGAAAAATATTTTCATTAGATTTTTCCGATTTGTTTCATTTTAAGTGAACAAATTTAAATGTTTTTTTTATGTATATAATGTATATATTTTTTGTAGTGTTTAGGTTTGTAGGCAATTTAGACGCAAATTTTCATGATAAATACAAACAATAAAAGATAAAATTGACAATAAAGAAGCCATTAACAGAGTTCGCGGCAATATTCGATAAGAATTAAATTTCTGTTTACGAAGTGTTTTGGCGTCGACAATTACAAGAGATTTGTGATTTTTTTCTATTATTTACACATAAAAAAATATATTAAACGATATAAAAAAAATATGGGGGTTCAGATAACTACAATTTTCCATATTTTTTATTTTATTCAGAAATGTCCATAATTATACAATATATACACTGTGAAAAAAATCAGGTGAATTTATTTATAAAATATAAATTCTTTATTTATTCTTCCAAATCAATTTCACCCCGTTCAAAGTAATTTCTGTCCGATAAAACACTTTTTTTTGTCAGCGCTTTTACCAGAAGTCGCACGGAACCAAATCGGGCGAATACGGTGATTGCGGTACCAATGCAGTATGACACGGAGATAATTTGAGATAATTTTAATAAACAGACACTCCTACCAAATTAGGAAAAAAATTCAATTTATCTGCCATCCGGAAGTTTTAAATGACAATTTCATCTCACTTTTTGATCATAGTACTACATTTAGTACGTGTATCGATTTATTTATTATATAATTTTTGAATATTTTTTCGATTTATAAATATAAGAAAATTAAATTTATAATTACGATAGGATTTAAACCGCGTTTTGACCTCTAATTAACGATTTTAATTAATATATTTCACAAATTGCCTCATTACGCATGTAATATCGATTCATAAACACGTACGGGGCATTTATTAATGCACCGTTACGTTATAATGATACACGTGAGTGAATTTAAATTCAATATCGACCATAATTTATAACTGCATATATATATATATATATATATATATATATATATATATATATATATATATATATCGATAAAATATGTGTGTGTGTGTTGACTTTGTATGATATGATTGTTTATGCATTTCGCAATGTATTATATCGGTTCGATATATTTATATTGTGTATATTATCGTAATATATGATATATTATATTATATAATATAGTATGTATGTCGTTTAATATAAAATAATAATTTATAAATTCTCATATGTATCGTTAAAATAGATAAACGACGTTCAATAATTTAATAATTTATGAATATGAAAAACATATTTAAAGTTGTCTAAAGGAATTTTGATTATAATTTAAATTCAATAATAATATTTGTTTCTTATATCATCAATAATTAATTTTAGAAATATTGAACTATTTCTAAGTAATGCTATTTTTATAGAAGATTTTTTTTATTTTGTTATATATATATTTTTAATAATTATTATAATTTTGAATGATAGCTAATAAAGTTTTAAAGTAAAAAAAAATATTCAAGTTTATATTAAACATTAAAAAATATTATAAAAATCTTTCATTTTCTTTCAATTATATATAAAAATATATGCATTTATTTTAAAAAAATATAGTGAAACAACAAAGAAGTCTTAAAAAGTATACTAAATAGAAATAAAAATTATAGAGAAGAAAAAATAAAATTTTATGTAATTAATACAGAGATAAATAAAAAAAAACAATTAAAATCGCATGAATATTGATAATAAAAACACATATAAATATTAATTATGCAGTGAAAATATGATTAATGAAAAGAAAATTATTCACCACGAAAACATCTGTTTTTTTTTTCAATCATTTATGGTTTAAAATTTTATATTAATTTCATCGAAATAAAATATATAAAAAATTTTTCATTGATTATGAACTTCGTTAGTCTCATAATTAAGAGTAATATTTTTTTTATTAACATCGGAATTTTTCAATAAAAATAATAGACTGCTATCATTTGAGAAGCGCAGTAATGTCTCCGGTATGCGGTATTATTATTAGTAACACAATATAGAAATTGTTAAATAACCGGAAAATAAAAATATCAACATGAGTTCGGTGCGTGCATATTTGTTTACGCATTCGATGCAAAACCGGTGTTTCGGTGCACTCGTACTTGTTGTTTTCAGGTTGCGGTCATATTGAATGCTGATTGTTTAAATCATATAATAATTATGACACGATGATTGCAATATTATAAATAGGTTCGTGTTATTATTGCCAAGGAATCTGGTTTATAATTTTTAATTGTTATTGTTATGTATATCGATTGCACACATACACACACACACACACACACACATATATATATATATATATATATATATATATATATATATACGTACACATGTGTGAAATCATTTAATAAATATAAAAAATATATTTGTATTTAAATTATTAAGTTAAAAGATAATGTATGAATGAATGGGATACAAAAGTACCCCATAGAAAATATTGAATTTGAATGTTCTAAACATATTTTTTTTCATTTCATATATTATAAAGAATATTGTGACTTTTTTATTTCATATTGAAAAACTACAATATATTATTTTTAAAAAAGATATGAAATTTTATAAAAAAAAAAAATATCAACTCATGAATTTACTCTGATAAAAGACGATTTACAAAAATTTTACAAAGTATACACATTTAGTCGCATTTCAAAAACGCGAACATCTAAAATATATTCACATTTTACACGGCGGAATAGTTGATTTTTCCGAGGCCAAGACCGCAATAAAACGAGCGTGCACGAGTAGCGATTTCAGTTATGAAAGAGCGCTTTAAAATTTTTATTACACGTTACGTGAAAAATCTGCATTTCAGCGGAAAATTCTCGTACGTGTGAAAAATTCACCGAAGAAAAGTCGACGAATATATTATTTACTTTTTTATTTTCGATTCGCGAACGTTCATTGTTTCGATATATTTAAACGAATAATTGAATTATATATATTTTTCTTAGATCATTCATTATTCAGTCACATTCACATTGTTAACGGATCACATTTGTAATATTGGCATTTTCTATCATACTATTGTGATTAAAAAGTAAGGTGAAATTGTCGTTTAAAACTTCCAGACATTAGGAAGGAAGGTGAATTATTTTTTTCATAGGTTGGTAAGACTGTCTATAACATTTGCCAAGCGTCTGTTTGTCAAAAAGTTTAATTATCTCCGAATTATACGTGTTTTTACAATTCTTGATTCCTTCATCATGATAATGCACCGTGATAATGTTGATTCTTTACGACATTTTTGCCAGAAACTCGACGCATATCGTTCCGCAACCACCATATTCGCTCGATTTGGCTCCGTACGACTTCTGGATATTCAGCAAACTCAAACGAAAAAGACTATTCCGACGTTTAAACATAAATAAAGAATTTACATTTCACGTTACTTTTTTTTTTAATTACAGTGTTAAATTGAATAATAATTGACACGTACGCTCTATAATCGTTAGCCTGTGACAAATGTCGATTTCCATTGTTGTACGATGGGTTTAATTTGCAATTTTTATTGCGGTTCATATCTTGTTAAGTTTTTCTGGTTGATTCCGGCTTTTATCCAGTAACAACAGACTTTGATAGTTGTTGGTAAGATATATGAGTATTTGCACACGCTAAACCACCATTAACACTGTGAATTATGTGACGAACACAATGTGCACTTTATATTATTTATTAACGTTATGCGGCTGAATATTGTCAAACTAAACGAAATATTTACTTATAAAATAGAAAAAAAAATGATATTAAGTAATTTCATGATGTGTATGAAGTGATGTAATTTTGACATTGTATTATATATACAGTTTTATCTGGATGAAGTACAATAATTTTATTTTTTTATGTGAGAATGGAAAAAGTGTATTTCTATATATTTTTGAAGTATTAATGTGTTGTGAAATATTAGTCAGAAATTAACTATTTTAAATTATATTTTATAATCGTTAAATAAAATTACCAATGACCAACTTTTTACAATGAAAATGAGGACACGTTGAGATTGGTCACAAAGGTCCTCCATCTAGGTATGCAGTCTCAAAAAAGGTTTTCGACTCAAAAAAACCTTTTCCTAATTTTTTGAATGTCTCAAAATCTGTCTAAACATATTTTGTGAGATTTAAAGAAAAAAGGATATATATATTTTATATTTTTCAACGGAGAACGGTTGTCCACCGTATTCTAATTAATTCTAAAGTAATTTTAATTATAATATCCAATGCCAATGTAATGTACTAACGAGCTATTAGTTAATAAATGGAAATGTGTGTTTTAATGACAGGTGTGTCAATTGTTTTTGAGAAGCATTTCCTAGAAGGTATCAATTAAATATTTAATAATTATTGCAAGCGTTTCGCAAAAACAATTGGTTTACCGCGAATTATTGAATGTTATTCGAACGAAGTTTGAACATAGAGAAACCGCCCGGCAACCGAGAAGGAGGCCACGGTCACATTGAAAAGTGTCACCGAAAACTCACTAAAAATCCAAAGTTTTTCAATTTTTTTTTTGAATTTTTATTAAAAAAAAATAATGTAAAATTATGATATTTTTTCAATAGTAACATTATAAATGGAAATTGTATCGCATATAATATTTTGTTGTATCACAAGAATAAAATGTAAAATCGGGAAAATAATGAATAATATACGATTATAAATCCGTCCGAATGTAAACAGTTAATATGTTCGATAATGAATATAAATTCAAAATTAACGAACCATCGCATTTACTGTGAACGTTACAGAACAAACAAGGAATATATTTTTAATTAATTAATAATAATAATAATAATAATCATTTTCATTGTAATCAATGATATTATTACAATATAATAGATTTAATGAGCATCAAAATATTGTATTATCGTCAATTTAATTGTTATCAAAGGATTCATTGTCTTTTATATATATGTTATATAATAATCTATATATATGAAAAATTAATTATATTAAAATTTATATTTAATAAATCAATTAATATGTGAGTAATTGCAATGTAATTATAATTTAATTTATCGAATGTTTAATTTCATCGTTTTATTTATTTATTCATATAATATAGAAAGGGGTGACGAGGCAATATTGTTTATAAAAAAGTTCTATTAAAATCGGTAATGATTAGCTATTTTTTTTTCGTGATTAAAAATTTCGCCAACTTGCGATTTTCGTTAAACGAATACTAAATAAATTATAATAAAAATAAAAAAAAATATATAATAGACGGCGGCGGCGAGAAGGTTAACGATCTCAGTGTCGCGAATCGAATAAAATAAAATAAAAATAATACTATTAATATGCAAATGAACCGATATATCGGACGTTGATTATAATGTTACGTTATATTGAAATAATTATTTTTTATTAACGTAATTAATTCGTATTGTTTCGGTGCGATTAATGTTTTTATTATATATATATTATATGTATTTTTTTTTTGATATAAAACATATAAATAAAATAAATTAATAATCGATTTTAAACGTGTTTTGTTTTTTAATTTTTTTTAGTAAAATATTCTTGTAATCGTTTTTCACATCGATGGGAAAAATAAGAAATGATTTTTTATATAAATTATTAAAATTAAATTAAAAGACCACCTTAAATATTTTTTTTAATAAAAATATTATAAAATATAAATTGATCAATTTAATTTTATATTATTTTTAATATGAATTTTTCTGAATTTATGAATATCTATAAGTATACAAAATATTTACATATATATATATATATATATATATATATATATATATATATATATATATATACAATACATATTTTTAATAAAACACCTGCGATAGCTTAATGGTTAAGTTCAATTACCTATATGTGAGCAGTAGACAGTGAAAATATATATTATTTAATTAATTGTTTTATTTTATGACAGCAATTAATGGATTAATAATTTGAGGAAGTAAGCTATAATATTTTGAATTAATTATTATACAATATAGGCGTTAATTTTTTTTGTAAGAAATAATATTCGAAGGATTATTGCAATAAAATATAAAGTTATTTATCAGTTTATTAAATATATATATATAAAAAAATTATCACCATTTGATATTTAACTTCAATTAAATTATTAAT
Source organism: Leptonema lineaticorne (assembly GCA_024500535.1). Classification (NCBI taxonomy): domain Eukaryota; kingdom Metazoa; phylum Arthropoda; class Insecta; order Trichoptera; family Hydropsychidae; genus Leptonema; species Leptonema lineaticorne. The sequence continues at coordinate 2,781,530 of JANIJI010000061.1, forward strand.
AATAAATAATTGGAATAACGCGGAATTTTTTTTCCCGTTCGTCGAGGGTTGTTATTTTTTTTATTTAACATTTTATAAAATGCGGGCCCCTCTGTTTCGTATATAATAATAGAATTAATAAATAAACGAAATTTTCGCGAAGATTCGTTTGCGTTTAATTAAGAAAATAATAATAAAAACTAATTAACGCTTAATGAAGAAAAGAATATGAAGTACGGCCGAATCCGCAACTCTCCAGCGAAACGCGTCTGCGCTTCTCAAACTGTTGAAAAAAATACCCGATCGTTCATAATATATGGAAAATTAAAAATAAAAAATAAAAACAACATTTTCAGGATTTTTCTTTATGAATGTGAAAACAATATATACACATATTTTATATATACATATATATTTTGCACAGTCAGATATAATCGAATTATTTCAAAATTGATTCTCACGAAAAAAGGTTATAATTATATGCATAAATTAGATAATAAAATATATGTATATTTTTTTTAATATTATATACGAACAAAATACTAAGAAATGTGAAAATTATTTGAAAATAATAATATATATATTTTAGTATAAAAAAATAATTTTATTTTTATGGAAAATATAATACATTTTTTTTATTTAATATTATACTTAATATTTTATACAACGAAACACTTGAACATTATACACATTCATTATATTTATTTTAGATCAAATTAGATTTAATATATTTATCTAAAATTATAAATATATATTGAAATCAATAAAATTTATTATTATATTAAATATTTTTTTTAATTATTAAAAAAAAAATCAACCTCGACACGAATATTCGTGTAAAATATCGCAAGAATACTTTCAAACTGCTGAAACGTGACATTTCCGCGTTTACGAGTCGCATTTTGAAAACGATCATATTCGCGCCCTTTTTACGCGAAATAATGATAAAAAAAATATATATATATATATATATTTATATAATACAATAAATAATTGGGATTGTGTCGTATGTTTTTTTTTATCAGTACACGTTATTGAATATTAAAATTTTCCGGTTGTAAATCGATTCTGTGAATTATATATATATATATATATATATATATATATATATATATATATATATATATATATATATATATATATATATATATATATATATATATATATATATATATATATATATATATATATATGTTTAGCCGTTTGACCGGCCTTCAACTGTTTAGAAAAATAATATGTCGGGTCTCGTCACCTGTGAGAATTTGCAAAAGGCCACATATTATAATACGAATTACGAATTACATACACACAAAAATATTTTTAATAAATAAACGGACGTTTTTATACGAATATTGTGTGCGTTAATTGTAGTCAATGGCGTGAGCGAGAATGGTTTATCCACGGTTTATACGAATGCGACATATTCGAATGTCGGTTATTAATATCAATAAATTAATTAAAATTACACACACACGCGCATTATATATTTATATACATAATATTTTGACTGTATTTTACTTTTATCGATTTTTATATGTCAGATATTGTCAACTTTTTTAAGTGAAAAAATTGTCAATCAGTATGTATTGAATATATATTTCTTATATATAACGTAATACTGTGAGTATAAATTCTTTATATATTCTTTGAAATCAATTTCATCCTCTTCAAAGTAATGCCAGTCCGATAAAACGTACTTTTGCCAATGCTTTTTCCAGTCCTCGAAACAGTCGGAATAGTCTATTTTGAGTTTTCTGAATAGCCAGAAGTTGCGTGGAGCCAAAATAGGCGAATTCGATGGTTGCGGAACGATATGAGTCTAGTTTTTGGTAAAAATGTCGCGAAAAACCAATATAGTATGTGTATTATCGTGATGAAGAAACCAAAAGTTGTAAAAACACATGTAATTCGGAGATAATTAAACATTTTTTAAAACAGACCCTTGATAAATGTTATAGACAGTTTTACCAATCTAGGAAAAAAGTTACAATTTTCCTGCCTTCTTAATGCCCGGGAGTTTTAAATGACAATTTCACCTTACAGTAGTATAATATTAGATTTTTTTCTATAAAATAGTATAGAAGCATTAATTAAATTATTTTCGTAACACTTATTAATTATTTTTCCTCTGATATTTAATTTTGTATTATTAAACAAATATGCAATGATTTTCTATAACGATTATTGTTAATATTAAAAATTATTGATTGATATATATAGAATATTATTTGACTATATAATGAAAAAAAATTGCTATTTTAATTATCCATCATACTATATACGATCTAATAAGACGAAATATTACGTTGTATAACATAATGCAAATATGTATCGATAATCTATTTCTATTTGACAATAGAAACTCGTACATTTTTATGACATATTCATAAATGCCGTCATAAAATTATGTACACAGTCGTAACTATTATACGTGATGTGAAATTATTGTAATTTTTTTTTTATTATCGAGTAAGGGTTAGTGTCCTCTATTATGCATATGTGTTTTTTTTTTCGGACGGTCGTGAGAATGCCAAATATTTAATGCAAAATTATGGCATAATTAATATAATCGTGTTAAACGATTATAAATATGCGGATCGTTATGGTAAACGTACTGTTCTAATGTCACGTAGACAGAATTTTCGCGGTAAATGAAAATATATTTTGATAATGAAAAGAAAATTTGGGAGCGGTGAAAATATTTCTATGTAGGTTATATTTGAATTATTATGAATAAACGATATAAATATGATTCACATTAGGAAATATAATAATAAAGGGGTGAAATGTGAATATTATAAAAATTCATAGAGTTTATTTGACTTTTTAATTTTTCCAATGAAAAATAAATAAATAAATCGACGGCGTACACGCGTGGAAATTTTCAAAATTTTCACATAACCCCTTTAGCGCGTTTTTCCGTTACTCTGCCGCGAGATGTTATCGAATTTTCCGCGGCACGTGAGCGTTGTTGATTATTCGCATTTCTTACCGTTTTATTTATTTATTTTTATTATTATTATTAATAAAATGGTATAAGCGAAAAAGTATATAAATACGAATAATATGAATGTCATTATTCGTATATATATATATATATATATATATATATATATATATATATATATATATTTATTACGGGTTAAAGTTCGGTCGTCAAAAAATTGCAGAAATAAAACGCAATCGTATCGGTGGTTGTTTGATTTATTGACTCTGGGGAACATAAAAAGGGTTCTCTGCAATGCAAATTTCTTATCGGGAAAGTGTTGTTTCGCTGTTGAATTATTGCATATAATACCGACAATATGTGTGTGTGTGTGTGTGCTTATATACAGCCGCATTCAAAAGTATAATTGTAAAAATAAAAATGTGAACGAATATTGTACGATAATTATTTTTATCGTATATAAATAAAATTATAAATGTAAAATAATAATTAAAATTATATTATAATTATTAGAAATTCAATTAGTTGGGAATATATTAATACATATAATGAAAATATTTAGTTATTAAATCAAGTCTAAATTTATCAAAAGTATAGTTGAAATTCGAAAGTTTATATATTTTGCAATATTAACGATATTTTAAAGTTGAAATAAGAAATTTACGACTTTGTTTAAAATTATTTAAAAATATTTTTTTTAATATAGTTTTATATAAAAAATATAAAAAAAAGTTTTGTTAAATATAATATAATAGAATATTCTTCACAATTTTATAAAAAAATGATGTTAAAAAAATAAATATAAAGTAATATTATTTTATATTCAAACAGTTATTGTTTTAATATTTTTATATAAACTTTTATATATATAAGAAAAGAAAACACGAAAGACTATCTACACAAAGCCAATTTATTAATTAAAAAGCTGCGGCGGCTATCCCCCCCCGAAACGCGCACCAAATAAATAATTCTTCGCGTTGAATTTTGAATTAATTACGATTTTCGTTAACGTTAACGACGCTCAAGGGGTCTAAATGATGCGGGGACGCAACGCGTTAACGTCCGCCTCACGTGAAAAGGGGGTGCCCCGGTAATTAATTACCGAGACTGGCCCCCCCCCCAATTTTTTTTCAACTGCCCCTCCCTCCCCCTTTAGCCTCGCGAACTGCCGACGTCAATCAATTCGTCAGACCGACTTCTTATTTTTATTAATATTTCAGTCGAACGAGTGGGGGAGGGGGGTTGGTGGTGTATGAGATGTTTTTTACCCCGTTTTTGTAGTGTTTTTCTATTTTTTTTTCAGTTTCACTTTTTCTTCGTCGCCTACCACCCCCCTCCCCCTCCTCCAGGAAGATTAATCGGTTTTCCGACGCTTTCTTTTATTGATGTGCGGTTTGATGAAAAACGAGGCCATCGCGTACCCCTTTCATTTACCGACCCCCTAAAACGCAGTTTATTATTCGAGTTATTTATTATTTAAATTCAAATGTTAATGTTGTTTTAAGAATTTTTCACATACAGTTTTGTTTCAATTTTTCTTCAGAAATATTATTTATAATTTTTATTATTAATAATCATAAAAAATGAATTTTAATATTTTAATTATAAATAAAAAATAATTTATAATATTCACGAATATATAAATTGAATCTAATATAAAAAAATCTGAATATATATATTAAAATTGTTTAAAATTTATAATGAATGAAACCAAGAAAATCAATATTTAAATTATTATAGGCATATAAACGACAGTTATTTCTAGATAAAAATAATAAAATATATTAGATTGAAAAAAAAATTAGTATTATAATATTTCGTACACCCTGTATTTGTATATATTATAACTTATGTGGGCGGTTGTAAAATTTGAAATAAAAATAAAGGTGTAATATTCTGAAACGTTTTCGAGCTAAACAACAATATTCAACGTCGAAAATGCAGATTAAAAATAATTATTTTCGTTTTTATATAATATTTTTTTTTCCCGAGATAAAATACATATTTTGCATTTTATCTAAAAAAAATATAAATAATTAATAATATCTGATAAAAATGTAATTTATTTTTTTCGGTATTACTTGAATATTAATTTATGAATCTTTTCGTTATAAATCTTGTTTAATTTATATTTTTGATGAACATAATTTATTATTATTTTTTACTTGAATGGAGGGGGGGGAGGTGGTCTCAATTATTACAATTTATGTTTGAAGAATAATATAATACAATGGATTTTTTTTATTAATAAATATAAATAAGATCGTATATATTATATGTATAGCGAAGGAATTAAAAATACATTTATATTCTATTTAGGTTTTAAAATATGAATAAGAAAATTTCAAAAATCGGTGGAAATATTATTTTTACGGATATATTTTCTTAATTTTTTTATATATGAAAAACAATTTATAAGATTATATAATATTTTTTTTTTTTTAGTAAGTAAAACTTTTATCATTTACATCCGATATTATAGTAAGAGAGTAAAAAGTTATAATCGAATGAAAATATACTCGAAACAGTTATATATATATATATAAGGGAAATTTATGTGTTCGAATTGAATCAAACATAAGGGTGCACGCGGAGGGTGGAAAATTCGAGGGGAAGAGGTGGTGAAAACTCGAAGAAAAGAGCGTCGGAAAACGAGATATTCGATAAATATGATTTGGACGAAGTTTTTCTTTTCGTTTCTTTTATTTTTTTTCCAATTTTTCCTGTCTCTCGCTCTCATTATATATATATATATATATATATATCTCTGTTTTTGTCTCTCGGACGGCCGCTTTTCCGTGAAAATGATCGAAGTCGGAAAATTCTGGAATCGAAACGTGAGAAAACATTTCTTTTGTTTAAGGCATTCGTGTCAAATCAATATACTTTCATAAAAGTGAAAGAATGCGTAAGGAATCTAGTTACGGACAATAGACTCCTGAACAGTGATTAAGGAAACGTAAGGAAAAACTTTGACAAGGATTTTCAGACGTCATTGACCTTTAATTCTTTCTTTTGATAATTAATTTATAACAACACAGTGTATCAAAAAGTAAGGTGAATTTGTTAATAAAATGTATTTTTTTTATTTATTCTTCCAAATCAATTTCATCCCCTTCAAAGTAGTCCCCGTCCGATAAAACGCATTTTTGCTAAGGTTTTTTCCAGTCCTCAAAACAGTCGGAATAATCTTTTTCCGGTATAACCTTTAAGACCTTCTTTTATTCAGATTTTATCTCCTCAATCGTGTCAAAATGGCGTCCTCACATTAGCCTATTGAGTTTGCTGAATAGCAGGAAGTCGCACGGATCCAAATCGGGCGAATACGGTGGTTGCAGAACGATATGAGTCGAGTTTTTGGCAAAAAAATCGCAAGGAACAAATGCAGTATTACGACATGGTGCATTATTGTGATGAAGGAACCAAGAGTTGTAAAAACACGTGTAACTCGGAGATAATTAAACCTTTTGACAAACAGGTGCTTGGCAAATGTTATAGACAGTCTTACCAACATAGGAAAATTTTTACAATTTACTTGCCTTTTGACACACAGTAGAATATAGTATACAATAATAATACAATTCTTTATATTGACGTGTTTTAAAAAGTACTGCTTTTTTATATTATAATATAAAAATATAAATATTATTTGATATTTATACAATGTAAAAATAATATAAGAAAAGCATAATAAAATTAGATGAAATAAAAATATTTTTACTTTTTAATAATATATAATATATACGTTTTTAGTATTCTTAGAATTTGTTGATCGACTCCTTAATTGTATTATTTTTACATTTATTTTTAGATAAAATAATAACATTTAATAAAAAGATAAAATTTATCGAAGAAATTTTTCATATATATATATATATATATATATATATATATATATATATATATATACTTTTGGATTAAAAAAAATATTTTTAATCATAGAGATTTATTTTTATTTAACTACAATATATGATATATTTTAATAATAATTATACAATGACTCGTATACAAATTAATTTAATTTATAATATCAAATATATTTAACGAATACAAAACGGATGAAAAAAAAGATAAAATCTAATATATATATATATATATATATATATATATATATATATATATAATAAAATTTCGAGTGGGATGTTGAAAAATGAAAATATTTCCATGGCAACTGAAATCTTTTCATCTGAAAACACGAGTCTAATGTTTAAATTAAAATATTTCTATAGTAGATTTTTTTGGAGTGCGTGTTTTTATTAATTAACATGTAAATTATTGATTAATTAAATAAAAAAAAATGTTAAAAAAGGGGAGTCAACGATGAGTCGTTATCGCAAATATATCGCCACTCCTAATATCGAGAATTTTATATGAAATAAATATAAAAATATTATTATTATTATTATTATATATTTAGAGAATGATTAATTTTTTTTCATCGTAAAATTAAAATTAATAAATTACTCTTATTAATGGATTATTAATGAAATATATTCGATTTTTATGAGTATTTGTAATAGAATTAAGTAATAAAAGGTATCAAATAGAGATCTTATATATTGATAATAAGCACATTTCAATCATATTTTCGTTTCGAATAAACATTGTAAAACAGGGTTTTTCAATTAATTTCGATGACGGTTGCTTTTTTTTAAATTTATATACATATCTTTAAATATTTCAATATGTTTAAAACGTTATAAAAATATATTTTTTTTAATAAAATCAGATAATTTCTAATGTAAATTGAGAGAAAAATAATTTTAATATAAAATTAAAAATAAATATATAATTTTGATATTATTTACTGCTATTTTAGAAACGTTGTAATACATTCACATCGTCCAATTAGCAATAACAGTTTTTTTTTCTACATATAATAATTAAAGCGCTAATTAATACAATATTCGATGGTTAAACAGCAACATATTTATTACTCGTAAAATTTTTAACATAAAATAAAATAAAACACCGGGTACTTTTTGTAGGTCATAAAACGCTAAAAAAACGTCCCCTTATCATTGAATTTATATTTATTTATTTTTTTTTTTGTAAGGGGCATATATTTATTAAAAAGCGGTCGACGACCGATTGTCGTCGATGAGCGACAACTGTTTGAATTTGCAAATTGCCGTTAATGACTTTTAGAACGAGCGCGGATATAACGAGCTCGTACAAAAACAACTAAAAAAAATTGAATACACGGGTGTGTTTCCATTTATGCTAATATTTTTCTGTTCCAATTTATATATATATATATATATATATATATAAATATATATATATATATATATATATATATATATATATATATATATATATATATATATATATATATATGAACGATCGATTTTTGTCGTTCCACTTAGGATGTGTGTTAAAAAATAAAATAACGCGCAATAAACCATATATGATTCGATCGAACAATTGATTTTTTTCCAATTGATTATTATTATTATTACATATTTTTTATTATTATTGTGTAAACGACAAATTGGAAAACGGCCTCGAAATTTTCCGCGAATTCCGATTTAAATATTGAATTTCCGCAATAGAATCGAACGGATTTTGACGGTGTAAATGCGAAAATTTTATTATACACATAATTGGACAAAATTCAACGATTTTTTTTATTCATATTATACAATATCGTATTTTTAAAATCATTATTAACGATTATCTCATAATTATTATATTAAATTGTTACGTGATTCGGTCGTTTTTCGTGCATATAAATTTATATGTAATGTATTCGATTAATATATAAATAAAGTTTATTTTCATTTAGAATTATAATAAATTAAGATATATTTCATATATATAATTATTAATAATTTTAAGTGAAAATACGTTAAAAATTGATTGTGTTTTTTTTTTTGATTTTTAAAGATTAATTTTTATCTTTGTACTTTAAAGCGATGAAAGATAATCAAAATTTTCAGTCTTAAAATAATCATAGTATATGGTATAAAAATTATATTTAAAATTGTAGAAATATATCTGTTGACAATCATATTTATAATAATAAGTCATTTTTTAAAATTATATATATATATATATATATATATACATAAAAAAATTCGTTGTAAAATATGATAATTTCGAACATCGTTCCATTATAAACTTCAACATAATTTTACGGCGTATATACAAACGTTCTAATACAAATAAATTACGTTTTATTAACAATAATATAGTCTAAATTTTAATATTATTATTTACATTTCGGACATGCGATATTTTCACTCGAATTTACCGTTGAAATCGATGCAAATGGCGAAAATAAACGTTGCATTTGCGTCAGAATGATAAGTCGACCGCTAAATATGCCATAACAATTTAAACAAAACGCACGTAAAAAAGCTTATATATATAATATACATTGAAATATACCGAATAAAAAATAAATAAATAAATAAAATGTAAGTAAAACGCGTAGACCTTCGTGTCAAGAGTGCATAACATTAAAAATTTGCATACGAGTTATACAGGAAACACTTTCTTTGCGGGGCGAAATACAATGCGCTCATGCAAATTATGCATTTATTCGCTTCAAACGCCGGATAATCGAGATTGTCGGACTATCGATTGCGCAACGTTCCGACTGCGACATTCTAACATTATCGTTTTATTATTATTTTATATTAAAAAAAAACATTGAACGATGATATCGTAGAAAAAGTTCGTAACGAATCTATAATACTGTGATAAAAAAAAAGTAAGGTGAATTTGTTTATAAAATGTAAATTGTTTATTATTTATTTTTCCAAATCAATTTCATAACATTCAAAGTAGTCTCCGTCCGATAAAATGTAACTCAAAACAGTTGAAATAGTCTTTTTCCGGTACAACCTACAACACTTTTTTGATTCGGTTTTTATCTCGTCAATCGTGTCAAAACGGCATCTCCTCAATAGCCTTTTGAGTTTGCTGAATAGCCATAAGTCGCATGGGGACAAATCAGGCGAATACGATGGTTGCGGAACGATATGAGTCGAGTTTTTTGGCAAAAAAGTCGCGAAGATATGGTTCATTATCGTGATTAAGGAAAATTTTTCTTCTATTATAAGTGTCGTTGAAAAGTGTGCATTGATAAAAAGAAAATATATATATATATATATATTTATATATTTTTTTATAATGATAAAATTACGCATTTATCAATGTCAAATAATAAAAATAGAATTATAAAGTCAAGAAAAAATTGAGGACGTTTTAAAGTCACCTTCCAATGTTAATAAGTATTTTATACGATATTTGTAATTGACATGAAAATTCAGGCATAGAAAATCCAATAATTAAATCAACCACTTTCGACAGGTTCTCCTTTCTATATTATTTAATAATAATAATAATATATAATAAATATGAGGATCGTTCAATCGAATTTGTATTAAAATCGTTATTATTTTGCTCAAATTTCACATCTCACATGTGTTTTATAAGAGAATTACGTACGATTATTTCGTATTGATTGTATTTAATAGAAATACTTATTAATTTTATAATTAATAGACAATGTTGTTAATAAATTTTGAATATTATTTATTATATTTATATATGATATTTAAAGAGAAAATAAATTATAAGATAATTTTAAGTTAAAATATAGCTTTGAACTTGGATGACGTAAATTTACGACAGTTTAAAGTCGTATCTTAAATTCCATTGACGTAATTCGGCGTTACGCTGATGGTTAAATTTTGTTAAAGGATTATTACCAGATACTAAATAAGCTTTTACAATATATTAATAATATATATAAAAGCTCATCTAGTAATAAAGCGATAAGTTTGTTTTAGAGTTCGATAGGTCACGGGTTAAAATTTCACTACAGTTGTTTGTTTGACATTATACAAAAGTGATTTATTTATTATTTATTTATAAATTATGAATTAGTATTATATATATAAATATATATATATATATATTTTTTTTTTCAATTTAAAAAATATGAATTGAGTTCATATAAAGGATTATTTTTATAAGTCGACTTTAAATCGCTAGTGGTAAAACTTTGTATTTATGAAACCGGAATACCTTTTATGTGAAGAAAATTATTTTTAGATTTTTATATTATATTATAATATTATATTCTACATAAAAGCAGAGGCATATTAAATCGTACGGTTTTCCAATGTGCTTTGATTAAAGGCATCTCTGGTGCATTGGGATATCCCTAAGAAGCAGTGCAATTTTCTTCATTCGATTTAAACTCGCGACAGCGTAATAATGTAAACGTCTGACGAATAATGAAATAAATTATAAATTTATATATATATATATATATATATATATATATATATATATATATATATAATAAATAAATAAATAAGCGTATATACGATATAAATTGCATTTTTGCATATATTTTGTGTGTGGATATTGCGAAGTTTAAAACGAGGAAAAAATACGATTTCACGTGATATTCGATAAGTTATGATAGGAACGTGATTCGATTTTGGAAAATTTTTGGAACAAATGTGTGACATATGTGGTACATAAAATTTATTATGTACGAAAGTGAAATTGTCTTCAGTATTGGATTATTTTATTTTTTATCTATTTTTAGAATGATATAATAATAATAAAAATGATATGTGTAAAATTTGAATGTAGAACGGACGACTCAATAACGTCGAGAACTATGAAAAATATTTTAAATCTTATGAAGCACTAAAATTCATTTAAAATATTATATAGTAATTAAATTTAAAAATTTCGAATACAGTTAAAAATTAGATGGTGTTGAATCGGTTGAATATGGTGGATATTCGAATACTAGAACGATTATTATATATAATTATGGTGAAATAGATCGATGTTTATTATAAAATAATTACTAAGAATTGTTTTTGTAATAATCATTAAAATTATATAATATTTTCTAATTTATTTTTAACACTATATTTTTCATTTTGATATATATTAAATATATTTTACTAATAAATTGACGCGATTTTTAAAATTTTCTTTATAAAAATAGAAAAATTTTCGTCAAAAAAAAAAACAAGGTCTCGTTTTATCTTTAAATCTAGAAACGACAAAAAGTCACAATACAAGAATATATATATATATTTTTTTTCACATACGCATATTTCGCATTACATTCTAAACGCGCGTGACACGAACGTCTCACGCACATTTTCACGAACGACGTCAAAAGCTCAAAATTTCTACTCGGTATGACGCGCGTTTGAAACGACTTACAAAAAAAAATAAATAAAGAAAAAGGCTGAAAATATATTATATATATATATATATATATATATATATATATATATTTTGGAGAATTCATCACATGACGAAATGACTCGGTTTTTGTTGTTGGAATGTCAAATATTGGAACTTGGGTTATTTTTTTTTTTGCTTATCTGGTCGATGTAAAAATGTGTCACAGAAATCTCGCGTTAACACGAATGTAAATTAAAATGCACTCATTTTGATTGCATTATAATGTTGAACGAGGGGGTTGATAAATAAGGGATGTGTGTGTGTGTTTTTTTTGTGTCTGTTTTAATAATTAATGCGACATGCGAAGATTTGAATCTTTTGTTTGTAATTGTGTCGTTTTTTAAATGTTAAAATTATTTTTTTTCTTTTTTTTATATTTTATTATTATTACATTGTTAATGTATGCATAGTGTAATTCGATTGAAATGTGTAATTATTCACTATGAATCATTGATGCAGCAAACTTGTTACTCGATCTGGATAAATAAATGTCTAATTAACTTTTTCCTCGTATGAAATTTACATAGAAATTTTTCAATTTCTTTTCTTGTTGATTTTTTCTATCGTTTAGAAAATATTCGATTTCATGTTATATCTCACGAACGATTTTAATTTTTAACTTTTTTTCGTGTTAATATTATAAAAATCTGACAATGATCAGAAATTGCTATTTATATTTTTAATGATTTAATTATATAAAAATAAATTAATAAAATTAATTTGTTTATAATATTTTAATTGATTTAAAAAAATTGATAAGAAAAATATATAATTTGTAAACATGCAAAAAAATAATGTTTTCGTTCTTATTATATATACCATATATAATAAATAAATATAATATAAGAAAAATATTCCATCATTTTCAAATATTAACTAAATAGCATAATTGTAAAATTTCATGAATTCGCCATATTAAATTCGATTCATGGAAAATTTTCACATCGGAAAATTACGTGACTAAATATAGTCACGGCGACAATAATAACACGAATTTATTTAACTATTGCGCAACCGTGTCGCGGTTAAATTTAACCGCTTCGTATTGAGGTGCTCACGAAAATTCTTCGTCTTCGCAACAAGGAAAATTTTAACCCCACACCACTGTACCCCATTTCTACCCCTTACGAATTTCATTATATATTAATATATAAAATATATATATACATAATAATTCTAATGTTCGGTGAATGAGTCGCCTGCTTATGAATGATACGAAAATTTATTAATAAAATAAAGACCGTTTCCGTTACGAAACCAGATGTATTTTTAACGGTATTCTCGACTTTCGAAACGATCCCATTCATCCGCGATGACTCGGAATGCAATCGTACGGTTTGAGAACATTTGTAAAAATACTCTACTTTCGTCACGCGCACTATTCGACTTTCATTATGTTCTTATTTTGTTTTGAAAAAAAAAATAAAATAAAAAAACAATTCGTACGTAACGCGAGTCGCATTACATACAGTGTGTAATAAATTTATGAGTAATATCATAAAAGTCATTGTTGACGATTAAAGTGCAATTATGTTTGTTTATTTGATGAATATTATATGTAATTGTTTGTTGATATGAATTTTATTTTTACTGTGAAAAATGTCAACATTGAACTTGATCATAATAAAAAGAAATACTCGTAAAATATATATAAATAATATTTTTAATTTTCAAAATTTTTTGATTATCTATTTTTTATTATGATTTATTATAATTGTATCGATTATTTTATTTAAACATATATAATTGTAAAGAAAAAAAACTTATTAATTAAACAATATAAAAAATTACTATGTAAAAAAGTTGAATATTTTTATGAATAATTTTTGACATAATTTATCACGATTATTTTTTAATTATTTAATTAAAACACTCATATATTATTTTAATATAGATTAATATAAATACTAGTGATAAATTCGATCTGATCTTTTTCATATTTATATCATTCATGATAAATATAGGAAGGAATCAGAGGAAAATGTTACGTATTCTGAACAAAAAAAATATATATATATTTATATATACATATAAAAAAAACATAGAAAAGAAAAACGAAACGATGACGGACTTGTTTATTGCTCGTCGTGAATAATTTGTTTTTCTTAAGTCGGATTCCGAATATATTTCCCTTGGCAGACGGCCGTGTCTTGCGATTTCTGATCTCGGTCGAATTTAATTGCGATAATGCCAAATAGCACAAAAATTAACGTCGACATCTAATTATAATAGAGACAACATTAAACGTGATGGAATTCTATGCTAGACAATTTTCTATCCGAGCGTTCTCGTTCTAAATAAATATATATATTTATATATATATATACGATGTACGTTTATTTTTAACGCATTGCCATATTATGTGTATTTTCGCATTTTGAAATGGTAAGCGCCATCGTCACGTTCTTTAAATATGAATTAGTTACACCCACACGTTCACTGACCACACACAACGTCGCTCACATTCTGTTTATATGATATTTTTTAATATTAAAAAAAATAATTAACTATATAAAAATATTTTTCTCTAAAAAAAAAAATATTTTTATTATCAATAACAACAATCGCACCATTGTATTATCATATAAATTTATCGATAAATATACTATTGTATCGTAAAAGTCAATTATTTTGTAAATCTATTAATTGATTCACGTATTGTCATCGAGAGTGAGCGAGTATGAAAAATTTCAGCTCAATCGAAAATTGGAAAATGTCTGAAAAATCGATTACAAAATTCTATCCAGACAAACAGACGTGTAAAAAATTTATATAAAAGTGTGTAAAAAAAAATAATTGAACGATTATCATTTATATATATATATATATATATATATATATATATATATAAATATATGTAAATGAATATTACGATGAAATATTATTAATAAATCATATATGATTAATAAATCAAAATATAATAAACAATTAATAAATATAACGCATGCACGGATCGCAAATTGTGAATTCTCATGAGAAAATTTCGAATTATTATTAATCACGTATTTCCAATGAAAACAACTCGACAATTCCAAATAACTTTCGTGCATTTGAAAAGTTTAGTCATCGACCACTCAAAGCTCCGATTTTATTTTAAGTGATATTAGTAAGAAATTCTATGATATTTTAACGTTAATTTTTAATTATTCCATTAATAACATATTATATTTGTATTATATATATATATATATACATATATTCCACGATCATAAATAAATGTAAGATGCATAATTATGATATATAAAATATTTTATGTACAACGCTTAAAATGTGATTTCAATAGAATTTTATTGGCAATATCGGAATATTACCGTTGGTATTTTAAGTATCATCGGTAAATATAATAATAATGGTTTTTCCGAGAATATCTTGAATGTTTATAATCAAATAAACGGTTAATGGAATCAATGTGAACGAGCTCTTTCCTGTTGGTTTGTTATTATGGCATTTTCGAACCGTGACATTTCAGCTGAACGACTTGGCGTCGATATCGTGTTTTATTATGTTTCAGCGTTTATTTTTCAGCTGAACACGCGCATAATCATCATGTGATGATACATCATAGTGCGTGCTTTTTTGAAAATAATTATTTTTATACTTTGAGTTATACCATATACTAAAATATTTTCATCTAATATATATATATATATATATATATATATATATATATATATATATATATATATATATATACTACTGTGATCAAAAAGTGAGGTGAAATTGGCATTAATTAGGAAAGCAGGTAAATTTTAATTTTTTTTTCCTACGACTGTATATTACATTTGTCAAAAAGGTTTTTATCAACGAGTTGCACGTGTTTTTACAACTATTGGTTATTTCATTAATGCAAAATACTGCATTTGTTTTCGAGACTTTTTGCCAAAAACTCGACTCATATCGTTCCGTAACCACCGTATTCGCCCGATATGGCTCCGCGCGATTTCTGGCTATTGTGCAAACCCAAAGGACAATGCGGGGACGTCGTTTTGACACGATCGAGGAGATATAAATCGAATCGAAGAAGGTCTAGAAAGCTATACCGGAAAAAGACTATTTCTAGGACTAAAAATAGCGTTAGAAAAAGTGCATTTTATCTATCGGAAATTACTTTGAAGGAGATTAAATTGATTTGGAAGTATAAATTAAGAATTTACGTTATATAAACAAATTCACCTTATTTTGAGATCACACACACACACACACATATATATATATATATATATATATATATATATATATATATAACCATGTAAAATAATTGCAGTATACTATAGGAATGATGTCAAACATTCAATTTCCGGTTGTAAAATGTACGACAGATGAATCATGTCGATTTCTATTAAGGAATTTCAGTGTTGTTTCTGTTGCACGATTATTATAGACAAAAGTGGTCTAGTGTTATTTCTATACGAATGTAATACTAATAATTTTGCGCACGCAATTAATGCACTTCAAAGGAATGTTCAAAGACCGATTCGTAAACACATCGAGTATTTCCGTTCTACAGTAATTATAAGTAAATATAAACACTTCATAATGATTAAAACAATGTAATATAATGTCGGATTAAATTTATGATAAATATTATTACGTTTTTAATTATTATTATTTTTTTATTCATTAGAGATATTTTTAATAAAAAAAAATCTGTTTTATTAGTTTAAAATATTATTTTATTCATTTCATAATTATATTTTTTTCATAATTCGATTCATCAATGTAATCTAAATTGACTAATTATTCAATGATATTTTTTTGAATCATAATACACTTTGAATTATTTTCTAATTATACTGATCTCGTGACCTGATATCGTTATGAAATGATTTTAAAAATTATCATATGACAATTTTTTACAACTATATAAAATGTCACATGATTAATGATTCTCTATTTGCCAATAATAGGTAATTTTTGGGATGCAATCCAAAAAAAAAAACAGCCAATATATTCGGGAGAAAGTTTAAAATAGCTCATCGATAAAAGCACATCTTCACTTCATTCATAAGCGTAAACACTTTAGAGCTTTGTTATTATTATTATTATTATTGATTTATTTAATATATAGTTTTCTTTGTTTTCATAGTTCAAGTTTGTATTCGACAAATATAAATACAAGTGCGATTTTCGATTTATAATTTTGCGATTCTGCCAAAACATTTATCGCTCTTTGTGTATAAAGAGTAAAGAGCATTTCATTTTAATAATGTAAATACTCGTTAAAATAAGAATTTATATATCGTATCGCATGAAAAAGATGCATTAAACTAATATTTATTCCTCGTATTTTAACCGTTTTATAACAACAGTTCAAAACGATGAAAACTTTCAGTTTTAATATCGGTGCGAAGAAATTTTGATTTCGAATAACGACGATTTCGAAAATTATTGTGAATTTTTGATATGAAAAAAAGAAATATATTGTTAAAGCAATTTTCGGATGCCTATTTGGATTATTGTTATTTCAGGATTGTGAATTTATAGTTTTATATAAAACTTATAAACTTTGTATCGTCGAAAATTTAAAAGAATAGTTCTAAGTATTCAATTAAAATCATAAATTTTAAGAACGTTTAAAAAGTTTTTAACGAGTTTAAACGTTACTACAATAAGAATGAAACGTTTTATTGCGTAAAATATAATGTAATCAATTTTTTAAGATTAAATCTAATGAAGAAAACATTGTGCAGATGAAATAAATAATATACTATAAATATTTTTTGATTGATAGGGCAAATGATTGAAATATATATATATATATATATATATATATATATATATATATATATATATATATATATATATATATATATATATATATATATATATATATATATATATATATAAAGTAGAAAATGTGTAGTATACAATATTACAAATTCAATAAAATAAACTTACAATTATTAGAACAGCTATATTTTTCATATAAAAGCGCTATTAAGATAAGAAAATTCTCTATAAAACTAATTTTCGAAATTCACATAAAACGAGCGTATTTTTCAGACCGAGTTTTCAGAAATTCAGCGGTGTTTTTTTTTCCGGACTTTTTATTTTTCTCATGCAGCAAGCACATCTTGCATGTTATATTACAACGTATTTTATAAATATTTATTTTAAGTATGTGCTTACGGTGAAAAATAAATACATTGAAATACGAACGGAATGCACTTTGTTTCGGTAAAAAGTGTCATCGGACAGGCTCTTTTTTTTTTTTTTACTGAGGGTATGAGACCTAAAGGGTGTGTGAGATGAATATAAAAAAGGGATAAAACTACCATAACCGAAGGGCGTACGAATTGTAAATACGAAGAAATACAGAATGAAATGAAAATAAAAAAAAAAACATAAAGAAAAACCAAGGCTAGGGTGGAAAAGTCGAAGGGAAAAAGCCGTCACCAGAATTTATATGGGAACATCGAACAGACGATCGAGTCGCAATAAAAGGGAAAAAATTGAAGAAGGGCTACGTCTTTTAGGGTGTTTTCTTTCATATTTTGGCCATATAATAGACGATTCTGAAACTGACCGAAAGAACGGATTTTCTATGTTAACACTTATTATATTACATATTTAAAAAAATATATAACACTATCTAAATTCTTTATTTATTCTTCCAAATCAATTTCATCCCCTTTAAAGTAATCAGTGTCTGATAAAACGCACTTTTGCTAACACTTTTTCCAGTCCTCGAAACAGTCAAAATAGTCTTTTTCCAGTATAGCCTTCGAGACCTTCTTCGATTCGGTTTTTATCTCCTTGATCGTGTCAAAACGACATCCCCATATTGGCTTTGTGAGTTTGTTGAATAGCCAGAAGTCGCGTGGAGCCAAATCGGGCGAATACGGTGGTTGCGGAACGATATGAGTCGAGTTTTTGGCAAAAAAGTCGCGAAGAACCAACGCAGTATGACATGGTACATTATTATTATGAAGGAGCCAAGAGTTGTAAAAAACACGTGTAACTCGGAAATAATTGAATCTTTTGACAAACAGACGCTTGTCAAATATTATAGACAGTCCTACCAACCTGGGAAAAAATGTACAATTTACCTGTCTTCCTAATGTCTGTGAGTTTTAAATAACAATTTCATCTTAATCTCATATGGTGCGTTTCAGTAAAATGTTAATCATGGTCTAATGATCATATTTTTTTTTATATAATAAAATATTAGCAACTTGAATTAATTAATAATTAAATTATTATAATTTCGGTCGTTTACAATTCATAATTACAATGCGCCGTAATTAATAATTAATTCGATTTAATGTATTTTTTTTTGGAAATCGTTGTTATTATTATTTTTATTGCATCGAAGCGATTATAATAAATATTTTATAATAGTAACATTTTTATTTTATAGTCGGCTAAGTTTTTTTAATTGAAATAATAATAACGCATAACGATCGGTATAATTAATTATTATTACGTACGTTATAATAATTTTGCGTGAATTAATTATTGATATTGGGGTACGTGTAATATTTGTTTAATGTAACTCTATGAATTTTAACTACATGTAATAACCAATTATATTTAAATTTTATTGTGTATGTAGTTTTATTGTTTATTTAAAATTAATTATAAAAAAATTAATTATAATGGAAGTGATGTATCGTTAATTAGATGGTACATTATTTTTATGATATATTATATTATATAAAAATTAAAAAAATATGTTGTAAAATTGGATAAAAATGATATAATTTTTAATTTTTTATGTTGTCGAGTCTTTAGCTCTATACGCAATTTTTTTTTAAATGTATCCAAGAAATTACTATTAGATTTTAAATAAAAATATTGAAATTCTCTTTAAGTGAATAATTATATCAATTAATATTCTAATCTATTAATTGAACCAGGAGTGTTTAATCTGTGGCCCGCGTGTATAAATTTAATTTTATTTATCAATTTTTATTAAAACATTTTATTTATTTTGCATCGATAAAATTTTTGAACGACTTATTGAATATTAAAAAAATATATATATTTTGTATGTGTTTAAAAATATTTTTAATGCAGTCTACTGAAGTTAAAAACATGTTTAAAACATCTCAATAATGGCGCACAAATATGAAAATAATTTATAAACCTTCTGAAAAAATGATGAAATCGCAGCATTTCTTTTTTGAAAAAAAAATTAGGAATAAAATCCGATAAAAATATTATTCATTCAATTATGACGTTATTCATGCCGAAACCGTAATACATATATAATAATTAACAATAATAAAAAAACGAGCATTTTGCGACATTATTATTCCCTGTATGTAATTTTAATAATTATTACGAGTCGCACGTTTATTTTTATATAAAAACACGTCATACGTTCAACTATTCGAATTAATGTGAAATTATTACGAAACCGACGCGTAATGTCCATTTGAAATAATTAAAATTTTAATTCGCAAAAACTACTATACATACATACCATAATATCAACCCGATGCACGCATGCTAAATTCCAGAATTAATTCGAATAAGGGTAGAATTCTGGGGTGAAATTCGATGGGGGTGGGTGTGCATGTGGGGGGAGGGGTGTGACAAGTCTAAAAATATTTTCATGCACGTATTACTAAAATGTCGGCTTAATATGAACCGATAGCGATATTATTTCCAATTAGATTGATGCGGCTAGATATAGTCGACTGGCAATTTTGACTAATTTGCGAAATATTCACCACGAACATAATATCGAGGGGGTTGTATAGAAATAACGAACGGGGGTTATCTCTAGTAGTCATCGCCAATTTAAGGTAGTAATATGAAAACGGTAATAATGATCATATAAAACACTAGCGCCACCGTCGCGCGCCGCCGACGGTGTCACACTCGTATACTATCCTATTTTTACAATTTAATATTAAATGATATTTACAATTTAAAATATATGTATTTGTAATATATTTATTACTGTATATTTTCATGTAAAATAAATTTTGCCTGTAACGTTTTTAGTTAAAACTAGCGGTTCGCGACTTAGTACACAAAACTCATGCGGCCCGGAATATGCTATGAGTTTGACACACCTGTAATAGATATTGTTCTTATTGATTTAATAAAATTATTAGCGTAGTGAAGATTACGAACGTTCGTTCTCTTTTTTCATACTGTTCGTTTAATTTGATCGCGCAAAAAAAAAATAATAATATTAAAATTTAATATGAACATTGTAAAAATATAAATGATCACTTTTTAAATAGTTTGAGAGGCGTCGTTTAACCTGATGAAAGCCACTCGATAAAGCTTCCGTTATACGACGGACGAATTTCTGCGGAAAAGCGAAGGCTGCTCGCCGACAACGGATTGCAGATAATTAATTCGAGAAGCTTAATAACCGGGTCTTGGATAATTAATGAGCAATATCGATATTCGTCGATGGGGTTAATAAAAGACGGGAAACTCGACAGGGGTTTTGTTCGATCACGTTGAAGATGATTGCGTTTGAAATCGGAGCGATCGAAGAACGGATCGTATAACCGGTTCTTTGCCGAATTTTCTTTTATGTTTTTTTTCTCTCTTGTATTTTGTTTATTTTTTTTTCTTTCGTTTTTGCTGTGCGAAATTCCTAATAATGAGTTTTCTTTTATATGTACGAAAATCGGAAAATTATTAGGTGTATTTTATGACGAAAATTCTCAAATTTTTATACGATTTAGTTTATGGTTAATGGTGGTTCAGATAAAATTAACAATTTGCGATTTTTTTATTTCACACTTAAAACTCTCATATATAATAATAATTTATAATTTTATATACCTCTTCTGTTTAGTGATTTTATATATAATATATTATAGATTTATTGAACATATTTCTAAACTAATTTATTATAAGAAAAATTTATTTCTATTTAAAAATGTGTTATTTTATACTTCATAATAATATATAAAAAGAGTATGAGAAGTCGTTATAAAGAATTTAATATAAATATTCGTTGTCGCGTCTCGAGTTTTCAAATTAATCTAAGTATTGACCAAATGGCACTTCTTAAATGCTAAGGGTTAAAAATCAATGAATTAATTTGATAAATATGAACCGATAGCTTCTATTAATTTTGGACAAATAAAAGTTTCGGCGTTTTATCTTCTATTTACAGTTAAAATATCGCGATTGAACAAATATAAACTGCAATATTCTCACTTTGTAAATATAAAGGGAACACGGTATTGTTTGTGGGATGTAAAGCAATAATACTGAAGTTCTAGGACATAAAATAATCAGATTAATATGGATGAAAGGACTGCTTCAAAATTAGTTCATTCGTTGTAAATAGAATATATATATATATATATATATATATATATATATATATATATATTCATGACGCAGTCGCGTTTTAATCATTTGATCAAATTTATAACACAATAATATTACAAGTTTGCCACTCAAAAGCGTTGTAACATAAAATTTTTACGTCGTCGTCGTCGAGAATCGATCATACGATTCGAGTTAAGTTAACGACTCGCGTTTAACAAGAGATCGCACAATCAATCGCACTCAATTAAAATTCCCATACTTTTATAATCGCATATTTTTCAGCGGCAAACCGTTCGACATTTTGATTCCCACGAGAAAAAAAATAGCACACACACACATACACACACATTTGAGAGTCGTAATTGAGCGGTTATCTCGATCGACGCTTGGATATTTAAACGTTTAAGTCCTTTGAGATCTTAATAAAACAGTGAAAGAAGAATCGTCGTTTCCCACGATCGAACGATGACAATTCATAAGCGCTTCCAAGAAAGTGCCACGGCATCGAGTAAAAGTTAAGTCATTTGTATTGAATGCTATGTCGTGGCATTGCTACGAAATTGTTTTCTTGGAAAGTGAGATTTCGACGTATGTTCGCTATGTATATTAAGTCGATTTTCATGCTTTTGCATTAACTATATTTGATCCATAACTTTATGCAACATTATCCTCAATATTAACAGTCAGATAATATCGATAAAATTAAACATTCTATGTATATTTAACATAATAAAATATTCAATCTATAATAGTCAAAGATCATAGGATGTTAATCATCAATTTAAATCAAAAAATATTTATTATATATAAATGTATAAAGCAATTTTTCGCTAAAGAAAATAGTCGATATTTTTTCTTCATTCTCAGAATGAAATATAAACAATTTCTGTAGTGGATGAACAATATCAATCGTCATGATTTCGAATAAAGTGTGGCTGCTTTTCTTTTTTTTTTTTAAGAAAATCCTTTGTCTTCTACGATAGAAAAAGAAAAAAGAGAGCAATTTCAAATATAGTGCCGAAAAGAAATATTCGATTAAACGAGAGAAAATAACCGCAGACGATGTTATTAGTTATATATATAATATTTAGTGAAATTGCGCAGAGAAATATCGAGTAAATTAAACTAGAAAAATGATAATAATCGGAAATAAACTAGACGATGAGTAAATAACGACGTTGAAGTTTGCTCATATCGATTATAAAAGGATCGAGAAGTATGTCTGGAAAATTCACGTCTTAAAGTTGATTTTAGAATCGATGTTTATCTTTTAAACGTTTATATTGTTTCATAAAATTTCTATAAAATATTTTAATAATCATTTTTTTGCAGTTTTTAACATTTTTTTTTCTACTTTTGAAAATTAATTATTCGTAACGAATTGTTGTTCATCATTTATTTTTGATTGACATAATACAGTTTTAAATTCATAATAATACTTATATATTATATAAATTAATAAAAATAATATTTTAAATATTTATAGTATTTTTTTTATATTACATTACTCATTTCGAGTATATACTTTTAACACATCGCCGACATATAAAGGGTGTTCTATTGTGAAAATTCGTCGGGAAATTAATTGATTTTGTATTCCCCGAAGGCTATCACGGACGCCACTAATAGATTTCGTCTTCGATATTCTCGATGTACTATTTTTATATTAGATATATCTAATTTCAGGATCTAGCAAGGCACCGAGTGAAATTGCTCAGACGTCTGTCGCAGTATAACCATTCACTAGTATCATTACCGAGAGAGCATTTTCCGTTATTTACTCTTTTTTTTTCCACTTTTTTCTTCTTCGGCAAGGAATTCAATTTAGAAGAATGAAAAAAAAAATATCGGCACCGATAAATTGGTATTGGCTTGTAATGTTTTTATATCTATATTTTTTAATGAGTTTTCTATCAATTATAATTGAATATAAAATCGAGCGACATGCGATTATAAGTGTCGTTAAGAATGAGTGACATTCATGATTATATACTATTTATTGTTCAAAAAATATATATATATAATTAGAATAATTTCATTATATTGTTCGAATGATGATAACGATGAAATTAATTGAGACGCTTTATAAAAGTGTTGTAAAAAAATACGATTAATTAAGAAGTTCATGTAATTCGATGTTCAAATATGATAATAATTGTAGATATTCTATAGTCTATTATTAAGCGTTGTTTAATAATTAATTAATATAAAAAATATGTATATATATATATCTTTTTTTTTCAAATAAGATCAAGTATGTTCCATAACAGAAAGAACTATATAGTTAAAAATTTAGAGGTCGCAACAATTTTCGAAAGTCAAATGTCACCGTTGCGTCGTTCGTCGTAACGTTAAACGGAGCGTAACATTCATCCCCTTTCCCCCCCCTTTTTTTTAAGGTCGTCATCCGGTCATTTTAAATTTGTTAATTTGCGTTTAATTTTGCGAAAAGTGCCAACATTCCGAAATTGCAACGCGACTAAAGAAGTTTTCGGACCCCTTTTTAGACTTTTCGGTCTCGTAATCGTTACGGCGGCGTTGTAAGGGCGGTTTTCGAGGGTTGTTTTCTAAACAACGTTTCCGCCAAATTTCTCTTTTACCCTCTGCTATCTCTGTAGTGTAATTCGAGTGCAGTTTTACAAAATGACAACACTTTTGTAGATTATTACGTAATGGAAAGCGTTGACGAAGGTAAATAGGCTTTTCACGCCGATTTTGCGGGGTCGAAAAATTTTTATGATAATATTATTATATATTTTTTTATTATTAATGTTTATGTTCTGTTTATATTATTTTCAATTTATATATTTTTTTAAAAAATATATAATTTTTATTTATTCATATTAATTATTTGCACTAAGGAAGGGTTAATCTTAATTATAATATCGTCACGATTTTTTTTCAATATTTAATATATGATATATGAAATGATAATATAAATTATTTGATTTATAATTCATTAAAATTAAATTTTGAAATAATTAGAAAATGTATTGCGAATTATTTTTATATAAATATTTTTAATATATGATTGATAAATTAATAAGATAATTATTATATTTAATGTAAATACTATTCGGTGATTTTTTTTTAAATATTTATAGATTATTGATATTTAAAAAAAATTTAAAATGCTAAATTAAAAATATTTATATATTTAGATATTTTATTTTCAGCATAAAACATACATATTTATATTATTTAAAAAAGTAACAAAAATTCATATATATATATATATATATATATATATATATATATATATATATATATATATATATATATATATATATATATATATATATATATATATTAATATTCATTTAAGAAAAATTCTAAATTTTATCGACAACTAGAAAAAAATGCAACGAATACGTATATTTTTAATATAAAAATAATTAATTAAAGATCGCAATCTCGAAACGACGTACAATCAGAATATTATTTTTTTAATGAAAAAAAAATAATTATACGAACTTCTGTTTGACATTTTTGACAATTAATTAAAATGAATTATTTATTCTATCATTTTTATCGTATTATTATTTTATTCGACTTCATTATAAGTCAATAAATTATTTCGATGGAGCGTGATAAATTTATACATGGAAATGTGTGTGTAATTCATTATATACATGGTATATATATATATATATATATATATATATATATATATATTGTATATGATATTTCGTGTTTTGTTGTGATTTTACATCAAATAAGATTCGAAATGATATAATTTAGCACAAATTGTGTGCTATAAATCAGATTAAAATCAAGTGTCTATAAAGATTATGTATTAAAATGTTTTTATTATTTTATTCGTTTATATATATATATATATATATATATATATATATATATATATATATATATATATATATATATATATATATATATATATATGTGTGTGTGTGTATTAAAATTAAATAATATTATAAATAGGCTCAGAAAAAATACGTAACACGCATTTAAAAAAGAAAAAAAAACACAATTATTGACCCAGGTCACGTAAAAGCGAAGGGTTAAAGCCCTTCGCGTTCTATATTTAAACGAATGCATAATTCGATTGAAATTTTGCAATGGCACACCGTCATTAAAGTGGTATCGGTGACGTAAAAATACGAGGGAATCGCAATTAGAATTGGTAAAATAATTTCAGTGTTTTAACCCTCCGTTCGCCGAAACGGGGTGCATTTCGTCGACACGCAGCACCTGGCATGACTCAACGCACTGTTTAACCCTTTTTCTGGCGAAAACTTTCGCATAAGATTTCCTCGTGTTCGACGAACCCCATTTCATTATTTAACTGTCATTCGACATGCGATTCTCTTTCAGAGTTAATTTATATATAACACTGTGATCAAAAAGTAAAGTGTATTTGTTTATAAATTGTAAATTCTTTATTTATTTTTCCAAGTCAATTTCATTGCATTCAAATTAATTCCCGTTAGATAAAACGCACTTTTGCCAACGTTTTTTCCAGTCCTCGAAACAGTTGAAATAGTCTTTTTCCGGTATAGTTTTCAAAATTTTCTTCGATACAATTTTTATGTCCTCAATCGTGTCAAAACGACGTCCCCATATATTGGTCTTTTGAGTTTGCCGAATAGCCAGAAGTCGCACGGAGCCAAATCAGGCGAATACGGTGGTTGCGGAACAATATGAGTCAAGTTTTAAGTAAAAAAGTTGCGAAAAACCAATGCAGTATGACATGATGCATTATTGTGATGAAGGAACCAAGAGTTGAAAAAACACATGTAACTCGGATATAATTAAACCTTTTGATAAACAGACGCTTGCCAAATGTTATAGACAGTCCTAGCAACCTAGAAAAAAAATACAATTTACCCGCCTCCCAGAGCAATAGCACTGGAGTTTAAAATTACAATTTTACCGTACCTTTTGATTACAGTAGTATATATAAGACTAAATTATATCGTTAAAAGCATAAAGTTTATTTTATGATAATTTTATTCAATCATTATCAATTTAAATCTTCTCACATGTGAAAAATAGATGTAAAATAGATAAACAGTAAAACCAGTATTTGAAACATGTCATTTAATTAGTAAATAACTCTGTACTCAATGTCAAATTATTTGATGTGAATGACGACTTCTTAATTAAATAATATCGGAAGCTGATTTAGAATTTAATCTTCAGTTTTGAAATCAGTCTATAAGTCAAATATATATATTTCTTTAATTTTATTCCTTATATTGTTATAATTGTAATTTTTGTAAGTATAATATATTTTTTGTAATAAATTTACAAATAATTTTATATATTAAATGTATTTTTTAATAATTGAAAATGTTTTAGTTTTTACTGCAGATTTAAAAAGAGATTGATAAAAATGAACATTAATTTTAATTGATAATAATGTTAAATTCTTAGAAAATATGACGAAAAAAAGACTAAAATAGAAAATTAATTATATATAGTAATATAAAAATTAAAAAAAAAATACTTTTCCAATTTTCTATATCATATTTTTTTTAGGTCACATAAAACTACTAACCAATCCCTTATAGATTGAGTATATTTTTTATGTTCTATCTATAATAAAAGATTATGTGTTTATGGAATTAAATATAAATATATATTTTTTTTCTAAAAAAAAATATTTTTTTATATTGTATTACTTTATTAACAATAATAACAATCGCACCATTGTATTATCATAAATATATCATTGTATTATTATTCGAAATATCGCATTATTAGTAGCAATTCTAAGCGTTAAAGTATTATAATTAATTGTAACTAATTGATCAATTATTTTATAAATCTGTTAATCTATTTTTGCATCGTGATCGAAAGTGATCAAGTATACAAAATTTCAGCTGAATTCGATATCGGGAAGTGTTTGAAAAATCGATTACAAAATTCCACTCAGACAAACAGACATGTAAAAAACGTGCAATAATAATAAATAAAAATTCGCAATAAATTGAACACATAATCGTACAAAATTTAAACTGTGATATCACAGTTTAATTATAGAGTGACATCCCTTAATTTGTTTAGACCACTACCAACTTGTAAATCTGTTACTCGATTCTTACATTGTCATTGAGAGTAATTAAGTATACTGAATTTCAGCTGAATCTGACATCGGAAAGTATATGAAAAATCGATTACAAAATTCCACTCAGACAAACAGACATGTGAAAAGCGTGCAATAATAATAAATAAATATTCGCAATAAATTGAACGCATAATCGTACAAAATTTAAACTGTGATATCACAGTTTAAATATAGAGAGACATCCCTTAATTTTTTTTAGCGGTGTATAGATCTTTTTTTTTTTTTTTTTTTTTTTTTTTTTTGATAGACCACTACCCCCTGTGAGGTCAACGTTTTCCAACGGCCGGATAACGGACGTAAAATCGGGTTTGGTTCGATGGCGCCGTCTGCCCGAAATCCTTGAACATGGCCGTTGGCTTTGTGCTCTTCTGACCATAACGAGCCACATACTATAATATATATATATATATATATATATATATATATATATATCCGAATCAAGAAATACCATCGCGAAAACATGCACTTGCCATAGTCCATGGGTTCAAAACACGACACGGACTGTAAGAGGGCAAAAAAAAAATTTAAGCTATAAATATCCAGACGATACATACACGTGACTATCTCCATCATTATCATCATTATCATTATTTTTTTTTAAATTCAAGTTCGATATCGAATAAAACCGGTTATATATATATATATATATATGTATATATTGTATTATATATAAGGAAACGAACGGAAAGCACGTTATAGGATTCGTGTTATCTGGACAGGTGTCCTTTTATAATCTGATATGATTGTTATTATTATTGTGCGTTAAGTTGAGTGATTTTAAATTATGTTTAATCGATATTTATATATAGTTTAAGAATTGATTATTTACGTAAAAGAAAATTGGAAATCGTTTTATTATAACTAATGATCGATTTGTATGAAAAAAATAATAGATATACACAATTGATTGATTTTTTTTAAAATTAAAAAAAATATGTTTTTTATTATTTTGTGATTCTATATATATTAAATGTATATATATATATATATATATATATATATATATATATATATAGGATCATAAAGGTTTTCGAAATGAGGAAAATATTTATATTTACATACTAAAGTTTTATTTATGTTGTGGAATATATTCGTGTAATGCTGATTATTTTTTTCAATAAAAAAAATATATTTATATATAATATTATTATTTTATACTTCTTATTTACTTAATATTAAATTGAATAAATTAAAAAAAGTGTTATAGGTCATTTTTTATGATTTTTTTTTATATTGAGAACGGTATAATTTTATAATTAAGAGTAATTTGTTTATTTAATTATCACACTCAAATAATAAAAAATTATGTTAATAAATAATTTTTAATTGTGAAAAAAATACATTAATTAAGTATTATGAATTATTTGCATAAAAATTTGTTAAATATTGTATACTTTTCAAAATACAAATACTATGATTAAAAATATTGTTGTGTTTGTAAAATATAAAATATAAATAAATAAATAAATAACATAATTTTCAAAATAAGGAGGGAAGGCGACGTAGGAAACAATCGGAATTTCTCATAAATCATAAAGAAAAGAACCATGACTTGCGTTGTTAAGAAAAGCAGAAAAAAATGCTGTTTTTTCCGCTGTCATCGAAGGCTATTTTCCGAGAACGACCGAAGAATTTTCCTCGTTTTACGTCATCAAAAAAAAAAAAAAAAATGGAAAAAAAAAGAAAAATACGACACGTCCTTCGCGAGAGTGTTTACCTTTTCGTCTTTTGAGACTAACGTATAAAAAAAGAAGCGAGTATAAATGAAAATAATAAAGCCGGATCTGCAGCGTTTTTGTCGGTTGGCGTATTGGAAAAATGGCCGAAACGATGCGGACGCAGCTTTAGAATCGCGATTTGCGTCAATTTCGTAAAAAAATATATAATAAAACGTGTAGACGAGTGCGCAAATGGGGATTATTAACTGACGAAAATGGAGAAAAAGTATTTACTATTGAAAGGTTTATTCGAGACTTTTTTTGTGCGGATAAATTTTTATAAAGTAAATAACAAATAAATTTAGATTATTTTTATTTGCGAAAATAATGGTAAATAAAAATAGTGTTAATTTTTGATTATATTTATTTTGATAAATCGGTAAAAATAAATAAATTATTCATATATCTCATTAATATTAAAAATAAATATGAATTATAAAATTTGTATGCATCAAAAAAAAAAAAGTATAATTTTCATACAAAAACAGAAAAACAGGTGTGTTTCAAAAAAAGAAAAAATACATTTAATGTATTTTTCTTTCGACCATAAAAATTATATAATATATTCGAAAGTACATAATTACAATTTTATTCAGTAATTTTTATTGGTTCATGTAATAATAGCGTTTAACTATGCAAACAAAGCATATTTAAATTAATTCCAACGATAAAAATTATTGCACAATATATTATATTTTTTTCATTATTAATTACGATTGTATTTGTATAAGAAAACGGTGCAATTAAATATTATGTATTTACAGATAAAAAGCGACAATTAAAATAAGTGCATTTTATATATATATATATATATATATATATATATATATATATATTTATATGTTTGATTTTGTACTCTTAATTAGATTTTTTTTATAACAATGAAAGATATATTTGCGTATTAAATAAATATTTGTGATTATATACAAGATTAATTTCGTATTTATTAATTTTATATAATGTGATATTGATATTTTGATATTGAAATTTAATAAATATTTTATATAATATAAAATAAATATAAATATTACCGTGATCAAAAAGTAAGGTTAAATTGATATTTAAAACTCCTAGGCATTAGGAAGATAGGTAAATTGTATTTTTTTCCTAGGCTAGTAGGACTGTCTATAATATTTGCCAATCGTCTGTTTATCAAAAGGATTAATAATCTCCGAGTTACACGTGTTTTTTTCAACTCTTGGTTTCATCACGATAATGCACCATGTCATACTGCATTAGTTCTTCGCAACTTTTTTGCTTAAAACTCGACTCATATTGTTCCGCAACCACCGTATTCGCCTGATTTGGCTCCGTGCGACTTCTGGCTATTCGGTAAATTCAAAAGGTCATTGTGGGGACGCCATTTTGTCACAATTGAGAAAGTAAAAATTGAATCGAAGAAGGTCTTGAAGGCTATACCGGGAAAAGGCTATTCCGACTGTTTCGAGGACTGGAAAAAGTGTTGGCAAAAGTGCGTTTTATCGTACGGGGATTACTTTGAATGGGATGAAATTGATTTGGAAGAATAAATAAAGAATTTACATTTTATAAACAAATTCACCTTACTTTTTGGTCACAGTGTTATATGTAGTATTAAGTAAAATAACATGAAATGAAAATATATATATTTTTTTCTATTTAATAGTTGGTAAATTTACATACACTCAAAGCAACATTGTACAGTAAAGCGACGTACGCATCACAATAATGTATATATATATTCTCAAATATTGACAGTGTCGTTTTCCATCACAATATTTGAATATCGGCGATTTATTTACGCACTTGCGACTCTGAACCGGAAACCTCTTATTGTCCGGTCGGTCAACTTTGATCCGTCAACTGAGGATGTTTTTATTATATTATCACAAAATAAATAACGTCGTTTAAGGATTAATATTATATATTATATATTTTAAAATATAAAATAATATCGAAAAAAAAAAAGATACGTGCCACGTAACGATATTTAACGTCATATTGCGTTGTAATTTGACATACATATTGTGTTCCGTTAGATGCGCACATAGCTATTTTATTTTATTAATAAAAGGCAGCTATTATATTTACACGATCTTTGTATTTGTTTCCATATGCCGTCTCGACACATCAAAAGGAATAAGTGCACATATGTTAACGATGGAATTTCCTGTTGTACATTTCGTCTACATATTTATTTATTTTTAAAACGGTTGACACTTTCTTGTTTGATATGAAACGATTTATTTATTTTTATATGTGATAAGCAATATTTTGAATTGTTTTTTATTTAATATTATAATAATAAATATATATTTCAAATTTTGTATAAAAATATTTAAAATTAATATAAAATATCAAACGTTCATTTTTGTATTAGACTTATTTTTTTTTGTACATTTTTGATAAAAATGATAATATATAATTTACTTTTTGATCATTGTAATATACAAGGATTAAAATGATACGATATAAATACAGAATATATATTCATTATTTCCATTTCATAAAATTGACATTGTATATATAAAAAAAACTAAGAAATTGTCATGCAAACTAACAAAGTAGACAATTTGTTTGACGTGTTCGCGTCAATTGTAATAATTTAATACAAATATAAATTTTATCGCGTTTCACATTTTTTTTTATTACTCAGTACATAGTAAATAGTTGGAAAATGTAAGTATAAATTTTCGCACATTTTCACATACATTTTCCGCTCGTAACCGGTTTTTTCGTTTATCGCACGATACGATTAGAGTTTACGGTTAAATTAATACGCGATAACAACAAAACATAATCAATAAACGATTGCATACAATTGTAAAAAAAAAGTCTTATGTTTTATTTTATTTTTTTTATATATTGTAAATACGACGATAGATATATAATAATAAATAAAATATGCAGTTAAAACCGGTCGAGCGCTTCTTAAACGTTGGCGCGTGATTAATTATCGCTTTGCGGTTTGTATGAATTTATTTTCTCGGAAAACGTTGACGCAAATGTCGTGTCACAATAATCTTTGCACTTATTCGGACAATTGAAACGTCGATCTGTATTGTTTGTGCGTCTGTTTGTAAACAAACGTTACAAACATACATAAATGATATTTTGATCGATTACACATTACGATGGTTTATTGTGTATAGAATCTATTATAATATTAATAAAATGAATGAGTCATATTTGAAAAAATATTTATAGACGTATACAAAAAATATTTTATTAAAATTAATCTTAATCGAAAGCGTTTTTTGAGTTTCAATTTCTGAAATATTTAGTAAAATTTTTACTGAATATACATTTTTTCTATTAATAATACTAATTTAATGTGCATAATTCTATTCATATTTAAATTTATATTAGTTTTTGATATATGAACCGTTTAGTTTGAAAGTGGCATTAATTTTATAAAAAAAAATTACTAGTATATTTAAAATTATTAAGATTTTATAACACAAAAATTTGCTGGTTAATTAAATGCTGAAATATATATAATTTTGATTTGGATAATTTTAAAAATATATATTGAACAGTTACAAAAATACGGTAAATATTTTATTTAGAAAATGATGAATTTAAAGGTCAATTTTACTGAACAATATAATTTATTTGAAGATTTGTTTTTATATATCGTAATTCTAAGAAGTTCTGTTATAGAAATATGTTAAATTAGATTTCTGAAATATTTTTTTCAGCAATGAAACGATAAATTAAAGTATTATAATGATAAAAAAAAACTATCGATATGAAATGATAAATTTAAAATATGTAAATGGAAAATAAAAATGAAAAGAATTAAATTGAAATGTTTATTTTTAAGAAATGTTTTTAAATTCATTTAATTTCATGAAAAAAAAAATAATCAAAAACGTGATGATAATCTATGACGGGAGATCAATCGCACAATAGATCTATAATAGCTCCCGATGACTATTTCAAACATAACGCATACAACACAATAAATAAATAATAACGCGTTTACATCATGCAATAATATTATATTGCAAAATATTCGCAATATGTTTTTTTTTTATTGTAAATTTGCCATCGTTTCACTTTCACTATAAAAGGCATATTATATACATACATACATACATACATACATACATACATACATACATACATACATATATATATATATATATACACACGCACACACACACACACACACACACACACACACACACACACATATATATATATATATATATATATACAGTTGACGACCTTGCAGTCGAAACGTCGTTATTCGGAACTGCATTGTTTTGATATTCGACATTTCGCAACTGGAACTACCATTAGAGCACCATGCTGCGTGACGCACGTACAAACAGACAAACATATTTATATATGTATATATATATATACAGTGACTATACCGACAATAACGATAATCAGGTCAATATATCAATCGGTCACTGGGTCCCCCCTTAACGAACGATTGTGCAACCCGTGTGTAAAAGACCAATTATTTATCCGTCGACATTCCTCAATTGTTGTATCCGCGCAGCTGTCGACGTTATATATATATATATATATATATATATATATATATATATATATATATGTGTGTGTGTGTGTGTGTGTGTGTGTGTGTGTGTGTGTATTTTTCGCTGTATGTAGCTCTTTTTCGCTTTTTTTATAGCGCGAAAGGATCGCAATCGTCCAAGATCCGGGTTCAAAGCCTTGCCGCGACCTCATTTCGGCAAGTTTTCGATTTCGAAATTTTCGTTATCTGTCCATAAAATTGCACGTTTGTTATATATATGTATATATATATATATATATATATATATATATATATATAAATAGTCAGTCCTCGACTTACGACGGGATTCGATTTCGTCACTTCGGACGTAAGTCGAATATCATACAAATATAAATAATGCATATATAATAGACGTATATATTATATGCAATATAAGCAAATATAAACGGCTGTTATTTCTGATTTTTAATTTTTAATTGTTATTATTTAAGTTGGTTAATTAAATAACTGCATACATAAATATGTATATATGAATGTAATGCAGGATTATATTACATATAAAAAATTGATTATAGTCAAGAACTAACTGTATATATATATATATATATATATATATATATATATATATATATATATTTCGCCTCTACAGTATGGACGGGCACTTGTCGATTTTTATTATGAGAGAGATAGAGAGACTTCGAACGGGATTAATTATTTGAATTTTCTAATTATAGACGTGATTAAAATTTCATTAATGATTAAAAAAGTGCTTAATTAAAACGACGTTTCTCAATTTTCTATTTTTAAAATATTGAGACGCACTTTAAAACTTGTTGTGTATGTTTCGTGACACACTTTATAATTATCAGTTCATAATTGACTCGTTCGAAAATGTTAGGGTCAATCTTGAATATTGACAATATTTATCCATTGAAAAATATTATTTATTAAATATTGATAATATTACAAGTACGATTAATATCAAATAAAATATATTATTATCTATCTATTGTGTAATGTGATTTAAAAACTATTCTACCTTCTGTTTTTTTTAATATTATTGCATATTACCTATTTATTGTAGATTTGACCTAAAATTATATATTTTGTTTTGGTAATTTAAATAATAATTTTATTATTAGAATAATTAAATATTGTTTACATATATAAATATGTATTATGATTGTGTATTTGCAAATAGAACGGTTCAAAATAAAATTTTGCAACATAATAAAATCGAAATCGAAAGTATAGCTGTGGGCAGTGTCGCCAGATTTCGCTTTAGATAAAGCCGCGTTCCCATTTCGCATCAATTTATTCAATATTTTTACACTATTATTATTCTCATGTCATGTTATTTTGTATCGCATCATACAAAAAATAAAAATAAAACAACGCGCAATGATTTTCTATGAATGGAACCGTTTTTTTTTATTCTATCACATAGGTACTTTTATGCAATTTTTCTTCCACGCATAACACAATAAATATAATAATAATAATACACAAATTATGAGGTCACAATGGCGATGATTGTGTCGACGATGACCTCATAATCGAGTGCACATTATTATCTTCGTAAAGTACCGAATTATTTAGTTCAATAGCGCTCAGTGACTCAACGGTTGCATCATTTAGATATAATAAATGTTTACGTGTAATTCAACAAAGAACGATAGAAAGTCCTATTAAATTTAACAAATCAAATCAAAACAAATTATAATTATTTATATAATTATAATAATGTATTAAACTGTTGATAGTAATATTTTTTAATGATTTATATTTTCTTAATGAATCAAATTAAAAAAAAATAAGTCAATTATTTTCAAAGTATGTTCAAATATTGATTCGATTTTTTAATGATGTCAAAAGTCATAAATTATATAATCTATTGTTTGTATATATATATATATTTTTTTTATATATAATGTTCATATAATTTATGTTATTATTGTTGTGAAAATATTTACTGATAATACAAGTTTGGTAATTTGCATTGGCGGTTGTTAAAATATATTTTTTTTGCAAGTGGAAGAAAAAAAATGGAAGATCAATTATTAACTAACATTAAAAAAATGTGTTTAGTTTACGTTTTATTTTTAAATTACAAAAACGGTTCGGTTTTTAAATTTTAAATTGCTATATTAATTATATGTTTAGCATATGCTTTTTGAGGTTATTGAACGAATTTTTAGAGTTTTTAAATTGTTAAAACACTTTCAAAAATATCTCTGTTGAATTTTATTTTTCCTCCTTTATTATGTATATTTAGAAGTGGATGTTGAATGAAATTTTTAAAGACTTTTCTTGCAGTTAAAAAAATTAAAGACATATTTCTTTTATTATAGTTATATTTTTTCCGAGAGTTGAAATTTTACATACTATATATTTTCTAACGTTGAATAAAATTCAAAATTTCGATTTAATTTTCATAGAATCAAGTCGTCAGTTTTAAGGCGAAAAACTTCAAAAATATTTAAAACCTAAATTGACGCATTATTAACAATTACCTATTGACTTAAATGCTTTTTATATGTATAATATTGTAAATATACGAATAAAAATATCAATTTTGACACAATTTATAATATAATATATAATAATTTTTCAACGAGTCTAATTTCTATGTCATAACTTAAAATCGTATTCACGCATATTATTATAATTTCCACCATTTTCCAATCAAATTATATATATATATATATATATATATATATATATATATATATATATATATATAATACATATTCATGCGTGAAACATTTCCATAATAATTTAATAGATAGTACAGTAAATTTCACATATTTTAATAATACTAATAATATATAGATACGCATATATGAAAAAGATGTATAAAATCGATGCTAGTCATTTGAATCCGTTTGATAGGCATGCGAGAATAATTAATTATAGTCGGGTTTCCATCTTTCCGTCGTCTCTTTATACGACGCGTTTTACTATTATTTATTATAATATTTACGTGCATATTTATTTATTGTAGATGAAAAAAAATATATATATATTGACTATAAATTTCGGTATGTCGAATTCTAAACGTCGCGTCGTAAAACTGAACCGAATTAAATTTATATATATATATATATATATATATATATATATATATATATATATAATTGAAGGGAAATCCTAATTACCATATGTTGCGTGTAAATCGATTATTCGCTTAATGTGTTAATTATGTTTTAACGTCGACGATTCGGTTTATCTTTTATTCTCTCACCTCGTATAAAAGATATGCGTGTGAAAATTAGTAATTTATATTTTATATTATATATATATATATATATATATATATATATATATATAAATTTAATAATAATAAGAATGAACGCTTATTTATTTATGTATTATATTTATATAATGTATGTTATGAACGTGGGTGGCCATATAGGAAATTGTAATTATAAAAGTTATTATTGAAAAGTAATTGAAAATAATACTTATGAACTTTTCATATTCGATACATCAAAATTTGTGACATTTGAAACGTATGAAGTGTCGGTAATCGTCTTTTCGATATTTTTAATTTTCATATTTTTATCTAATTTTATATTGTGAAAAGCGATAATTTCATACAAAAAATAAGTAATATATTAGAATAAATGTCTATGAAATAAAATATTTTATTTTTATTATATATAATTTTTATATTATAATAATGTATTGGATTTTTTTATAAAAAGAAAAAATATTTTCTTTAAACATAAATAAAAGAATATTTGTATTGAGGAAGAAATTATTATGTTTATTAAGTTACGTTAGAAATTATAAGTTTATTAAGTAACATTTTTTTCTATATATATTTATAAGATTTTTACAATAAAACAAACTATAAAATTATATAATAATTACTTTCAATTATTATACTATAAAATAATTAAATTTTTCTTTATTTAGTATCTGGTATTATATCGATTATATAGTACAGTTAGTTTAACCGGTGCGTTTTCAGTGATATTAAACCATTGTTTCAATTAAAACGAAACCGTAAAAACGTCGCGATTGATTATATTATATAAAGGGTCGTCGTCATAT
Source organism: Leptonema lineaticorne (assembly GCA_024500535.1). Classification (NCBI taxonomy): domain Eukaryota; kingdom Metazoa; phylum Arthropoda; class Insecta; order Trichoptera; family Hydropsychidae; genus Leptonema; species Leptonema lineaticorne. Next base: position 2,820,286 of record JANIJI010000061.1, read on the forward strand.
GATAATTAAGGTCAACGTTTTTAATGTCGTGTAATTAATGCGTTTTGCACATTCGTAAATGTCATCAGACACGATATACGGTCGTTATAGATTTTTATTTCGATCTCGAATGTAGGTTTATGCGAGTTTATTGCAGTTGCAATTACTAATTACGGATCGTTCTGTTAAAATCATCACCTGTTTGTTAACTGTATATATTCCGCTTGTAGTACGTTTATTAGTCAAATTGTATATATATATATATATATATGTGTGTGTGTGTGTGTGTAATACTGTGATCAAAATGTAAGGTGAATTTGTTTATAAAATGTAAATTCTTTATTTATTCTTCCAAAACAATTTCATTCTATTCAAATTAATCTCCGTTCGATAAAAAGCACTTTTGTCAACGCTTTTTCCAGTCCTTGAAACAGTCGGAATAGCCTTCAACATTTTCTTCGATACAGTTTTTATATCCTCGGTCGTGTCAAAACGACGTTTCAACATTGGCCTTATGAGTTTTTCTGAATAGCCAGAAATCGCACGGAACCAAATCAGGCGAATATAGTGGTTGCGGAACGATATAGCGTGGTGCATTACAATACAATACAATATGACGTGGTGCATTATAGTGATGAAGGAAACCAAGAGTTGTAAAAACACGTGTAACTCGGAGATAATTAAAACTTTTGAAAAACAGACGCTTGGCAAATGTTATAGACAGTTCTATAAACTATAGGAAAAAATACAATTTACCTGCCTTTCTAATGTCCGAGAGTTTTAAATGACAATTTCACCTTATTTTTTGATAATAGTAGTACATATAGGAAATACAAAATTTAATTTAATTTGCAAATATTTTATATTGAGTTATGCATCGTCAAATGAGTATCGACGAAACGAATTATTAGCTGAAAATGATTTCAGCTATGAGCTGAAAAGTGTACGAAAGTGTATGAAAATAATTATCAGTGTGCCTTATAGGGGTTAACTTTCGATATAATCGGTTTCTTAGCACATATTTTATATTGAATTATATATCGTCGAATGCGTTTTGATATGAAGAATTATATGCTGAAAGCGATTTTGGAATAAAAGTTTTTTCAGGAAAGTTACGAGCGATCGTTTTAACTGAATACATTGTCGGTGTCTACAGTAAAAGTTGTTCATTATTATATATTGAAAAACGCACGAAAACGAGTCACTCAAAATCGACACAAAAGAACCGAATTGCGTAGTGTTTTTTTTTTTTTTTTTTTACTTTCAAAGCAATCGACGCCAATTGCGACGACATTTTCGCCGAATCGAAAGCGGAAATAAAAAACGCGCCAAAATTCGAATTAAACCCGACGAAAGCGACGACATAAACAGTTTTTACTACAAATTCGCTTTTTTTTTTTTTTACGTTTTTCAGCCCTCTCGTTTCGTTTCGTTCGCTGTTGCGGAACTAATTTTTTTTTTCCTCGGATTTAGACCTTCGGATGCGGTTCACGAGGTCGGAGCGATCGTAAAAAGTTTTAGCGTCCAATTTGCGTATATTGCTTTTCGGGGCCCGCGAAAACGATTGATAACCGAAGGGTTTCGCGGTATTCTAGCGACTCGTTTAGCACTATGAGGAACTGTTAAGTTTTTATTATGCACTTTGAGGATATGCAGCAGCTGTGTACCGCACTGCAGTCTTTATATATATATATATACATATAAAAATATATATTTTTTTTATCATGGCGCCTTTGCGGCGCCGCACGCAACTCTTTAATTTATTGCGATTTTTCTTTTTCACCCTAAGGGTTGTATTTATTTCTGTATTTTTACAGTTCCAATTTCTTCGCTTGTTTCGCCATTGTTGATTCGTTTGTGCAATTTGAAAAGGTTGAACGTTTGAAATTGGTTTTAAATTAGTTTTCAAACGATTCGTTTCTTCTTTTTATTATTATTTTTTTAAACGCCATATGGATGCGATGTGCGTTGTGCGAAAACGAAAAACGTGATTTAATTTTAGGCGCTGAAAACAAAAAAAAAAAAACGCACTAAAATTATTTAAATATTGCCGCCATTTAAATTATATAATTTATATCGTTTTGTGATATATTTAAAAATATAATATTTATTATTTTAAAATATTAATCGTTTGCACTCGAGAGGTGCCGTTTGGTCACCACTAAGATCGTTGCGAAAATTCGATGAAAATTAATTTATTTGTAACGAATTTTATATTTCTGTGTAATATTAAGAAATTTAAAATGATTCTTTAAAGTAGAAAAAATATTTTTTATGTAACCACAAATCGAACCGCATTTTCATACATTTTTTTTTTGTATAATAATGAATTATAAAATATATTTTATCCAATAACACTCACCTTTCTATCGTAACATACCTTTGTGTTCTCGCCGCTTTATTTATTATAATATTATTGTATTTTTGAACGCGCTTATTGAAAACGATTCTTTTTTTTCCTTGCCCCCCCCCCTACACCCATCCTCCTCCTCTTTCTGTTATTTTCGAATAATAATTTTCCGGATTTGTTGTCGAGTAATAATTATAAATTATAAATTAACCGTGCGTTTAATTGACGTTTTAAAATGCCCGTTCGTCGGTTGCACATGATGCGTTTTTCTCTTGCGGAACGATGAAAATTTCATTAATGTTAAAATTGGCTCGAACTCGTTAATTTGATTTCAGTGTATTTTTTTTATTATGTATATATATATATATTTTTCCACAATGATTGTGATTACAAAAAGTGTGAGAATAAATTTTGGCGAATTTTTATACATTTTTTTTTTCATTTTTCAGATTAAGATACATAATTTTGAGCTTGTTCGGTCTAGTGATTTTATTTACTTATATCCATTATTAATTATTATATTAAAAATATGTATTATTTTATATTAGGATATCGTTATATCGAAATATAGATTTTTGAATACTATAAATGAAACTTAAATTATATTATTACAAAGTGCAAAAGGAAAAATGAAAAAAAAAAATGGACGAAAACACCACGACATATTACATCAGTCAAACCGAATATTTCCGCATATTTTCCTGTTTATCTCGATTTTTTTTCGTATGTCAAATTATCGTTATTATTTAATATGACGTGTGTCATCGACGATAAAAAACCTTCGAATTGCAATTGCAATTGCAAATATTTTTTTACTGTATTCAATATAATAATAATAAAAAAAAAACTTTTGACGCGGCGACAAAAAGTGGTACAAGGTTCGATATGACGGAAAATTGCGACGCAAAATCTTTGGCGCTTAATTGCCTTCTAAAACGATCTAAATTTATCTAAATAACCATTGTGTGTTATTATTATAATAACAATAAAGCATTTAACTTGTATTATTATTATATTCGAGAACGGCATTGAAGTGTTTCATATTAAATCTTTGTAACTATTTGCATTGTTGCTTATTATTAATGAGGAACTTTGAACGTTTATATATATATATATATATATATATTTATAATATTTAATGTTGAAGATGCTAAAATTTAAAATTTATAATATGATAAAAATAATCTAGTAAAAAAAAATAATCTTCTTTCTAATTTTACGTTTTTGGAAAGCGACGATGAAAAAATAATCTGATTGAAATAGTAACGATTTTTTTAACGATCCATTTTTGTGCATTTAATATCTTTTTCATAAACTATTTGCTACGGATCTGTGGTTTGTTATTGGTTCAATTATTAATCGTATGAAACGTACACGAAAAGTTCGCGTCTTTTTTTTTTTTGAAACCTATATAAAATTAATATATATATATATATATATATATATATATATATATATATATAGAAATATATATATATATATATATATATATATATATATATATATATATATATATAGAAATAAATTTCTTCTATTTTATTTTAAAATTAAAAAAAAATTAATTACAAACGTTATGAAAAATAAATCAAAATTTATATGAAATAAATCGAATGTATGATACTAAAATATCTATATATGATTATATATAATATGAATATATTAAACGGATAATTATATTGAAATTATCTATAAATATGATGCGGTGGAAAAAAAATCATAATCATAATAATAAAAGCGTGAAATTTTGATTATTATTCGTATCGTAATATAAATTTAATAATGTATTTTAAAATTGATACGATCTGATAATAACAGTTTCAATTAACTAATAAATTTATATTATAGTAATTGATAACGATGATGAAATAAATAACGTACACTTTCAAACCGTTGTAATTTATAAAATTTTTAAATAATTCAATATATATATATATATATATATATATATATATATATATATATATAATATTTTCGTATATAATTTACATCATTACATACAACTTTTAATCGACCGCAATTAAGATAGCAGCGGTTCACATAATAAAATAATTATTATGTATTATATATAAATATATATATATATATATATATATATATATATATATATATATATATATACATATATATGTATATATATATATATATATACATAAGTGAAATAATTAATTTACATAAATTATTTACGCGTACATTTATAATAAATTATCGTAGCATAATGCCGTAATAATAATGATAATAATTTACGATTTTCCAGTTCAATTCCAAGGGTTAAATGCGGTTCTAAATTTCAACAAATAATTTTCACGTGCGCGCTTTTATATATATATTTTGATTCGTTCGCGTCAATAGGAAAATTGCGCGATTTTCCGCGATTTTACTCAAATGCCGGAAAAGTCTTGCGCGCATTTCGCATAATTTAAAGCGTTTTGTTTGTTCGTTAAATTAAATATATCTTGATATTATTTATTATGCATGAATAAATATATTTTTTTTTAAATATTTATATATTATACATGCTCATTATAATATAATATTTTTATTGAATATCTGTGATATTCTGAACTATATTTTTACTCATTTAACTATTTATAATAATTTAATTTGATATATATTTTTCAAAGATCATGATGTCAATGTGTTTTTTTAGAATAATTCAAATGTTTTATTATTATTGTTTTTAATATATATTAATCGTCTTTTTAATGTAATATTTTATTTTATTCATTTTTATAATATATTTGAGATGCAATCATCACGAGTTTGAAGTTTAGAGATTTTTATGAGAATATAACGTTATAGATTTTCAGATATTTTTGCACTCTTATGATATACTGAATATATTTATATATCTATAGATAAATTATAATTATAAATGTTTTTTTTTAAGTATTTTTAGTATGAATAGTTATATGAAAAAACAAACATGTTCAAAATGTATTATTGGTAAAAGTTTTTTTTTGTATTTTGCCAGTACGATGTATTTTATGAAAAAATAATAAAATATGTAATATATATATAAAATAATATAGATTATATAATTACGAAAACGGATATAGTTCACAATGTGGTTTCACAAAATCGATTTTTCTTGGAAATGCCATCAGCGCGCTTTTCACACGGCTCATCGTTTTTACTCTATTCGAATTCAATGCGCAAAACGCTGTAGAGAAATGTTCGTACAAAAACCGATTCGCATACTAAAAAGGCAAAAAAAAAAAAACAAAAATAAAATAAATAAATAGATCTCCATTGTAATCGTCGGTAATGAGTAATCGCTCTTCACTTTTGCAACGATCGTTCTAACGGTTTTCGATTCGAATCGTGCGCAAAAAATATATATATATGTATATATTACAATATATTTCGCTCAGGAACTGGGTCGATGTCGTCCATATCTGGGTTGATTGGCGAAAATGCGGTGGTGTAATAGATTTTTGTACTTGTTGCCTTTTTGTTATTTTCATCGGTGATTAAATTCGTTGTTGTTGTTGTTGTTGACGACGGTAACGCGGTTATTGCGCAAAAGCATTGCGCTATGGCGTAATAAGCGCGGAGAAAGTGGGCAGACGATTTTCAATTAGTGGCTCTGTTTACCTATTTTACATATGCGTATAAGTGTGTTAACACTCAGCAATAAGTGAAAGGTGTTCGCGAATATGGATAATTTTTATAACGTTATCCGTACTCGGTTATTTCAGGGTTGCGGTGTTGATGTTGTATAAAATTGCAATTTTGGTTCATTGGGAATATATATATATATATATATATATATATATATATATATATATATATATATATAGTAACGTATAATTGAAAAAAAAACTTTGTGGAGTATGAATTGGTGAATAGGATGGATGTTAAAATATGATATTTCACGTCTGCGTATTATGAATCAATAATAATAAACGTTTTGATTATATTATTTAGAATAATTGTACGAAAAAAAATATCTATTTAATGATATAAAAATAATAATATTTTTAAATAGAAATTAACATTAAAATATAAAAAATTGAGATAATTTAATATTCCAAATAGATTATTTTTATAAGCGATCAATAAGATTTATAATATTAACAACGAATTATTAATATTGATTTTATTTATAATATAAAAAGTAGTGTAAATAAATTTTAATATACATTTAAATAAAATATATAGAAATTATTTTCATAATAAAATTGTTCATTTCTTTTACTGAAAGTCAAAAATATTTTAGATATGTAATTTATTTGGATGTTAAAATAAATAAAAATGTATTTCATATCTTATTAAATATAATTTAAAAATTTACATAAATATTTTTAATAAAAAACATTAAAAATGTACTAACTGACGTCCCTGTATTCAGTATGACTTTAGAAATAATAAACATACACACACATAAAAATAGAAAATAAAAACGATTATAGACCAACAATCAAATTAGGATAATGATAATGATGATGATTGTCAAAAAGCTAGCGCGAATGGTGAATATAAGATTTGTTCGTTTGACGAATGACTTCAAAGCAGAAGCGTTTCCCACGATTCGACTGTGAGAGCCGCAGGAACTTTCGTCGGGGCCGCATTTTCGCTACAAAAAAAAAAAAGCGAACATCGCATCCTCGTAAATAGATGCATTCGTATGTCGTCCTTGTTATCGCGTCGTGTTCACGAGAGAGCCGCATAAAATCGAACGTTTTATGTAACGATGTCAAAATTTCGAAGGATACATTTTCACAATACATATTTTATATTATTTTATATTATATTATGTGCGCGTTGCATATGAGAATTTTTTTTTCCAGATCGTGATGCGGTTATTTTATTTATTTATTACAACAATACCGTACTGTGAATCAAATTTCAAACGGCGAAAATAAAAAAAAAATATAATAAAATCGATTCGAAATATTTTATCGTATTTTTTTTTTATATAAAACGGATGTAAATAGCTTCTTAATTATTATTTATAATTTTATATTCAATATTCAAACTTTTCATACATACAAAAAAAAAATGCAATTTTTAAATACGACATAAATTATTTTTCAATTCAAATATTCAATAAAAATGATTTTAAAATTTCAATTGTATCAAATATTTTCTATGCATTGTTTTTTTTATAGAATAGAAGGAAGTCCTGAAAAAAATATGATGTAATATAGAAAAATTTTGTTGTAAAATTTCATTTCATCTATTTGTTTAATATCATTTAATTAAAAATAATCACTTTACAACTATTTCTAACCTTATATAGAATTCATATATATCTATATACAGTATAAATATTTTATATAATATTATATATAGAAATAGAAATCGTTTTTTTTATCGTTCATATAAAGTCGTTGTTTATATAAAAGACATCTAGAATGAAATATAAAAAAAAATATAACCGTTCAATTAAAACTTATAATTATAAGAAAACGACAAGAGAATTTTAAACGACATTATATAGGAATTTTATTAATAATTATTAACGATTAGATAATCAAGAAAGCGAGCGTCTTTTAACATATTCATATTAATCGATTTGCAATCGTAAATATATTGTAAATATTTCACAATAATTATTAACGGATTATATCGCGGTTTTTTTTTTAGCGAGAAAATATCCATAAATAAATCTGAAATTTGCACGAGTGGAATTTTGTAGCGCATTTGATCACGAAATGCATACTTAAAATAAGTTTTAATATTAATATTTCTATTTAATATACGACATCGTGATTTGATTTTGCGGTTTTTATTGCTCAATCGACATGAATATTCATCGTAAATGCGTTTAATTAAAACCGAAGTAATGAAAATTTCATCCGTATTGGCTTTGTAATATAATATAATATATTGCGTTTTCTTAGAGATTTATTTATACAATATCGTTTTCAATTTACAATCAGATTGATTTATTTCAACGATCAATAAATACGTTGTCATCTTAATGTGAATTTGAGTTTATATGTTTACATACGAATTGGAAAATGAGTGCGTTTTGAAATTTAAATAAATAAAAATAAAAAAAAACAGGATGATTTGTAGTTTGATATCGATTATATATATCTGATATAATCGATGTGAAAACTAGTGGCATTTAATTTTTATGTTATTTTTGATCCACTTTTTGGATATCGTTCACGAAAGGTTTTTCTTTTATAAAGTCGACTTTCAGGTTCTATGTTTAACATTTAAATTTTTTGTTCAAGGATTTGTTTGGTCACAAAATTATTTTAATTCAATTGTTATATGTATGCATTATAAAAATAGACGAAATTTCCAATTGATAAAAATAGATTTTTCTTGACAATAATGTTTTATATATAAGATAAATATTTTTTACATTTTGATTGATATTTTTATTATATTTCAATGCTTTATAAGATTACATCAGTCACATTTTTACTGCTTTACACTGAATGGTATAATTAAATATAATAATAAAAATATATATATTTATAGAAGGATATTTATAAAAAAAATATTTTTTTATATTACAAAAAAATGGTAATTTTTTAAGTATATAAAATTTAAAATAAATATTGTCAATATTCGGAAAAACCGTCGATTTTTTTATATATAAACGATTCAAAAATCTCGAATGAAATCAAAATTGGAAATCCAATCCTGAACAATGCGATAATGTTGATGATTATATATGTATATATAATATATACATACACACGAGTGAAATGTAAATAAGCGAATTCGCATTATAAATAAGATTGCGTAGGTCGTTTTCGTATGAATGAATGAGTCATCAGCATTATGTGTAACTATATAATTTGTGGAGGTGTTGGCTCTCGAATCGTAATCCGGACCCCGCGAAGACACGCAACTTTAAAATATTGGCTCGGTTTTTGATTTTTATTATTATTATTATTATTTTATTTTTCTTTTAATATTGCGAAAGAGAAAATCAGCCCTTCCCACGCTTTTCGCGGGGGGGGAGGGGATGATAATGTTGTTGTCATAATAAAATAATATGTCGCAGGTAAATGGATGCCAAGTGGGTCACGAATAGTTCCCCGACTCGTTCGATTGCAAAAAGAGAATAATCGCAGTCGATAAACAGACCTTGAATTAGAATGCGAGAATAATAAAGAGGCGCTGGTTTTTATCGTTTACGGTGTTCGATTGTCGATTATATTATAATTCAAACTTGTTTTTTTATATGATAATATAATTTGTTGCATTCCAAAAAAAAATATGTTGAAATTTTATATTTGTAATTGAGTTATATTGTTTTCTAATTATTACCTATTGTATGGTTAGTATGAATGGAGTGCAAAAAATAGACTAAGATTTAAAAGGATGTATTTTTATAATTGAAATAAAAATAATATTAAAAAGATAGAAAAATTTTCAAGATTCATATTCTATGAAAATATTTTTTTATATGTATAAATATAATATAAAAAAATATTAGTAAAAAAATAATGATCTTAATAATTTTAAAATTCATTATAAAAATTAGTAATATAAAAATATATTTAATTGATCAAAAAGTTCGTTCGATTTTAAAATATTTTTCTTCAATAAATTCGCACATTAATTACACAACAGAATTTTTCATAATTTTCCAAATATTTTAAAAAGACTTTCCTTTTATATATATATATATATATATATAAATATTTTTTTCTATATTAGCAATATATTTAACAAAATATACAGAACTATAGAAAAATCGATCGATCAGTTTGATCTTGATAAAAATAAATATATACACTTACATCGCACGACTACTTATCACCATAGTAACGATAATATTATAGTTGCATTTTGAAAATTATAAACTTCGCAAATATGTATCACAGAAACGCAGGTGCGATACTGGTATTGCGACCTCTTTTTTTTTTTACTCCTATTTTAACTTAACGTGATAATTTTTGCATATATTTCATGTCGAAAAAAGCAATTATCGCGAGATTTAAGAGTTAAAATTACCGTATATAAATTTGCATTAACATTTTACGTTAACGTATAACATTATGTAAAAACGATAACGCGACAATATATATATATATATATATATATATATATATATATATATATATACCATATATATATATATATATATATATATATATATACCATATATATATATATACCATATATATATATATATATATATATATATATATATATATATATATATATATATAATAGTGATAGGAAAACGTTTTTACACATTTTATATTCATATGTGTGTTATATGGAATATGTTGTACAAATTTAATAATATAATAAATATTACGAGAAACAATTTAGTGTAACGTTTTATAAACATATGTTTATTTACGATGTAATTTAGATAATCTTGCGCTATTTATTTAATACGTATGGTAATATAACGTTTGTTTACTTGTTACGACGACGTATTCTAAATATTATCCATGTTGGTACAGCATGAGATTATAAACGTAAAAATGACTATTTAATGCTTATAAATTATATAAAATGTAGATTTAGTGTTTTTTTTTTTGTGAATATACTACTGCGATCAAAAAGTAAGGTGAAATTGTCATTTAAAATTCGCGGGCATTAAGAAGGCAGGTGAATTATAATTATTTTTTCCTAAGTTGATAAGACTGTCTATAATTAATGCCAAGCGTCTATTTGTCAATAGGTTTAATTATATCTGAGTTACACGTGTTTTTACAATTCTTGATTCCTTCATCACAATAATGCACCGTGTCATACTGTATTGTTTTTTTGCGACTTTTTTGCTAAAAAATCGACTCATATCGTTCTGCAACCACCACATTTGCCTGATTTGGTTCCGTGCGACTTCTGACTATTCAACAAACTCAAAAGGCCATTGCGGGGACGCCATTTTGACACGATTAAGGAGATAAAAACCGAATCGAAGAAAGTCTTGAAGGCTATACTGGAAAAAGACTATTCCGACTGTTTCTAGGATTGAAAATAGCGTTAGAAAAGGTGCACTTTATCGAAAGGGGATTACTTTGAAGGGGATGAAATTGATTTGGAAGAATAAAAGAAATTACATTTTATAAATAAATTCACCTTACTTTTGATGTTAGATGACAGTTGAAAAATCAATTTTATATCATGTAAGAATTATTTGATATTTAGATATGTTGAATCGAAGAAAAATGTTTTTTTTTAGATATATAGAAGAGAGTTCAAAGGAGTATTTCTCAGTTTTCATATTCTAGATAAATAATAAAAATAGTCACGAGTGACCTATTTTCCGAAATAGAACCTTTACCGTTTCGTTTGATTCGTCGATGGTCGACCTTAAAATTGTTTACAATGGTCGCTGATGAAAATTGTAGATAAATCTTTTATATAAATCCAACATTCTTAACGATGATCGATTCAATTATTCCTATAATATATTTTATAATTTTTATAGTATTAACTTTCACTAGTCTGATTCATCAGTGTAAACTGCTGACAAATTGACCTCAAAATATGTGTACGGAGTCCATACATAATGAAAATTCAAGGCGAATTTTCCCAACGTTATATATATATATATATATATATATAATACTTCTATCATTATGTCAAACGTGACGCAGGTATTGAAATATATATATATATATATATATATATATATATATATATATATATATATATATATATATATAGACGGAGAAAGAGGCTTTTGCGCAATTTCCCAATGGCGAAAATGACGCAGTAATGTTGTGACTGGCTCAGTTAAGTGTGTCATTGTTGTTTGTTCCAATATAACAGTATAAGAGCTGGTCTAGTTAACTTCTGGCGCAAGGGAAATCAGCATGAATGCTTTACTCATTGCGGAACTCAAAGAAAAAAAAAACGGCTTCTCAAAGTGTGTTACGAGACGTATTTTTTTTTAAATCGGAAGACGTCTTTATGTGATAATCATATTGTACATTCATAATCGAGTTACATTTCATACATCAATATGTTATTTAATAGTTTTAGATTTTTTTTTCATATATGGTAAATCGAGACTTATATTCAAGAAAAGCGATTAATTTCATAATCGAATTAAATCGTAAACTAGTTGTTTATAATAGGCGATTTTTATTTTCTTTCATGTTTTGAGGCGTTGTATATATATATATATATATATATATATATATATATATATATATATATATATATATGAACATTATTATATTTTTTTGCGTTCAATTTCACCTTAATTCGCAATCGATTACGATTTTCCGGTTTTCACTTAATATATACAATATCGTGTGAAAATTATTAGACGGTGAACGTTTACCGTTTTGAAGGTTCTTTTGTTGTTTTATTAATAAAAATCTTATTTATCTATTATAGATTGGATCTGTTTAAAGCGAAATTAAAACGTCAATACGGAATATTTATTAATAAGTTATTATTTCTCATGATCGATTATGAATGTGTGTTGTATGTATGTATTTTGAAATAGTTCACAAGTGAAATTTAAGACCCGGTGAACTAGTGACTTAAATAAATAAAAAACGTGAGACCCGCGATTGCACCATCGAAATTATTGCATCATTTGCAAAAATGAAAAGAATTATTTTATGGCACGAATAGAATGAAGTAGAATGTTGAATATATATATTAAAATATAATATTTTTAATATATAAAAGATGTTCATTATCAATATAGCCATTATTAGCATATGTAAGAAATTTCAATGACACAATTATTTATAGTATTTAGATTATATTTCAGGGATTCAAAATTTGTTTAAAATGTTTAATGGCCCTCAAATATTATTTATTAAATTTAATTTTGGAATCATAGGTGAAAAAAAATGACCTAGACCTAGACTAGAATCGATCGAAAAAAAGTTTTTAGCCGCAAAAACGATCTTCTAAAGGTCTCGACTGTGTTTTATTTACTGAAAATATCGTAAAATTAACGTATTTTTCAAATCAGTCGATAAAACGAAAATAAATATTTTTTTTATAATATATCACATATAATAATACGTCTTTTTTTTCATACGATCATTTTATACTCGGATTAAAGTATCGATAATTATTTTTATTTTATGATTTAAGATAAAAATAATTATTGCTTTCGGGAATTTCGAATTTTCATTGAATTTCAATATGTTCGACATTGAAAAAAAATTGTACAAATTTTTATTTTAAACGATTAATTCGCTATAAATATATAAATAAATATTTAATCGATTTATATAAAAATTGTTGAAAATCTATAAAAAAAATCATTCTCTCATCAGAATGTCAAAAATGTTGATCGTATAAAAATTTGATGAAATAATCATAAAATGCAATTTTTATGATTTTAACATTATTAAATTTATTTTATATTTTTTAATTGTTTTTTTTTTGAAAACTGGAAAATTTGATCCTTGAATCAAAATATTAATGATTTCGTGAAAGTCATTATTAATTAAATAAACTTTATTTTAATACGAATACAGAAACAATTATTTATATAGTTTAATACTATACTATTTATTTAATATAAAAATGAGTGCATTTTACTTTCAGTTGGAATAATTTTTACGTTATAAAAACGATACAAATCATTTTTTATTAATTCTAATGCGCGATATATTAAATATTTTTTATTTATTAGAATGATGTCACGTAGAAGCAAACAAAAATTTTACGTGAAAAATATTAATCTGATAACGTTTTAAAGTATTTATACATGTTATATGAAATTTCATAAGCACTTCAAAAATAAACAAATTGTATTTGTTGAAAAAAAAAATTTTTTTTTTCGATAAAGACGACTATTGAAATCGAATTTATTATATATATATATATATATATATATATATATATATATATATATATATATATATATATATATATATATATATATATATATAATTGTTAACGTTGTATTTTTCGATGGCTATGAAATGAAAAGAACACCCAGAGGTGAATATTCTTCGATTTTCGAAGAAGTGTGCATCCAAGAGTCCGTTTTTGAGATTTCGATCTGGTGCAAAATTAACGAGCGGCTCCTTCACAAAGAGGTCCATTCTTGGAATCGAACCCAGACCCCCGGTTTATACGTGTGTTCGGCAATCTTTCTCCTCTCGCCTCCCCCCTCCTCCGCCCTCCGTCCCGCTCGAAAATATAATTTATTTTAAAAAGCGATTAACAATTCGCCAACTGTTATTCGTTATTTATTTATTTTTATTTAAATTTTAACAGATGTTAAATATTATTATTTTTTTTGAAAAAACGTAATTTTATTTTACGTAATAATATGTCATTCGTTGAAAATTTTTGAAAATGACGCAAAATTAAGATCGTTTAAAGTTTTTTTTTACTTTTAAATAATAATAATAGTAATAATCATATTGAACGTTTTAAAATTTTATGTAATAAAAAAATATTCATATTTTAATATTCAGCTTGTAAATATATTTTGCTCGAATTCCACGTGTTCAATATTCCTTTCTCTTATTTATTCTGGACCACAAAACGTGAAACGCACACCAAATGATTTATGAGTGGAAACAGGGATCAAGAAACGTCGACACGCGAATCTGTTATATAGTATACATACACGCACACATATTATTTTGATATGTTTTCAAAATATAAGAAAAATTAAAGGAAAATCTGAAAGTTGTACTGAATACTATTTTTTATTATAATATAATCTAAGAAAATAATATTAATCTAAATACTCGTATTAATATAAATTATGAAAAAGATCAAATAATAGTGATTTTTCATTATCAATGTCATAGAATAAAATAACCGTTTTAACGAATTTTGTTATTAAAATATATGCGTGATAAATTCAATACAGTTCAATTTGAACATTTTGTCAACGGATTTATTAAATATTAATATTTATTAAATATACACACACACACACACGTGTGTGTGTGCGTGTGTATAAATAACCCTTTTGACGGATGAAAAGAGACCGATCGTTATAATATTTATAACGAGTTCGTTATAGCGGTATCGATAAACAAATCGGAGACGTGTAATACGATCACTTTAATTAATTCGATATCTTATATTTATGTTAATGATTTTATGAGTTTATATTAAGATATGTATGTATGTATGTGTGTGTATGTAAATTATCAAAAAAGTAAATAAAAAATCGGGTAGTTTTTCTGGGAAAAACTATCCGATTGTTTTCCTGTTATCTTTATTTATATATTGAGTATGATAAAAATATCGATATAAAAATATTTATATATAATTTACTTTTATATGAATCAAATTAACCATATTAAAGAAGGAAAAATCTATATTTAATATATTTTTTCAATTGGTTTTTTTTTCATTAAGGCGATTTCGATTATTGATATTTATAAATAAATCATTCGTATTATTTTTCTTAGAATGAAAGTTTTTGAATTTTATTTGATTTATTTTTTTTAATATATATATATATATATATATATATATATATATATATATATATATATATATATATATATATATATATATATATATATATATATATATATTATTGTTATATATGATTTATGTACATATTTAAGTTTAAAAATATTAATAAAAAGAAATGCATCGAAATTCTTGAAATTTTCCGAATCGAAGAAAATCCACATATACGGCCTTAGCGATGAAGTTACAACGAACATCAAACGGTGAACGTTTACCTGTTTTGTGTGTTGTTTGTTTATTATTATTTAAAAAAAAAATCGGAATCCTTCGTATAGGACACGTCAAAGGCGTCCTTTGTATTCAGCGGCGCATTGTGCGAATTCGATCAGCTTTTGTTGTTTGTTGTCGGTTGTTGTCGTCGTCGTCGTCGTCGTTGTTGTTGTTGTTCTTTGTTTTTGCACTTTGTTGTCTGCGAATATCGAGGACTCCGCCCATGTCTGAGAAATCGCGTGTCCGTCAATCAACGTTTGCTAAATTTTGATATATATATATATATATATATATATATATATATATTCATTTATTAACGACTTATTATTATTATTTTTTAATGGTAATCAAATCAAAGGACGACTCGTACATTAGACGTATGTGGGTTAATGTAGATGATCTTTGATGCGATTGAAAATCGACGATGCGAAAAATTAGGCTGTATCCAGACGATTTTTGTTTATACTTCAATGTATAATATGATAATAAACGCGCTTTAGATGTTTGATTTATGTGCAATTTAAAATTATATGCATTTTGATTTATCGATATTATTATTAAAGTGATGAAAACGTAACTGATTCTTTTTTCTTACATTTTCTTTAGATTATAACAATCTTTACATTAGTCAATTATAATAATTGATCAATTACATTATTGCTTTAGAATAATATAAAGACAAATCTGTGTTTTATTGAATTAATATCAGTTTTTGAAGTCAATGTTTGTTCTTCTTTTCCTATTGCTTTCTCTCTATAAGGTTGATGACCAGTATTCGAGAATATCTAAAGTTAGTCTTATAACTTTAATGTCACACCACTATTTTTTATTTTATATTATATTATTTATAAAATAAGATTATAGAAAT
This sequence comes from Leptonema lineaticorne, assembly GCA_024500535.1. Taxonomy (NCBI): domain Eukaryota; kingdom Metazoa; phylum Arthropoda; class Insecta; order Trichoptera; family Hydropsychidae; genus Leptonema; species Leptonema lineaticorne. The sequence goes on from JANIJI010000061.1 coordinate 2,837,052, forward strand.
ATTAATCAGTATTAATACGATTTCATATTTTGATGATATAATAAAGATTTTGACGATTAAACGATATAAACTCGACAAAATTATTGTTTTCTTTTGAAAATGTAATGATATTGATATTGGTCGTTAAAATTCTGACCGAGTATACACGTTTAATAGATTGAATATTCGATACCCGTTGAAAACATTACATATATCTAATATTTAAATGAAATGATAACATGTGTAGATAAGAATATTACAATAGCATTTCACGGTTGGTATTCATAGACACGTATTTAGCCAACGTGACGTCTCAAGGACAACATTTTTTTTTAAAAACAATTACAGTTAACGGCAGATTCAACAAAGCATATTATTATTTTTTTCTTTTGATGAAAAAATATATATTGTATATGAATCCAAATGATATTTCGAATTTTAGTTTCATAACTATATGCACGAGTTTTCCGATAAAATTACCGCGAACTTTTATCCGAGGGAGCTTTTGTGCTTTTTCCGCGCAAAGGTTTCGTCCCGTGAGGCTTTAACGGTGTTCTATATTCATGACGCATTTACAAATTTAAAATATATTATAATTAGAATATGCCAAAACGTCATGAAATTTAATAATTTACATAAAAAAATACGCGTATTTTGATATCAAACGCGGAACAAAATATTCAAAATGTTTTTTTTTAAAGTCTGTTAAAAATTTCGATTTATCTTTTTTACATTGCGATAATTTTTCAGATAGTGTTTTCTTTTTTTTTAACACGATTATTTTGCACAAAATGAAATTCCGACGAGTATTCCGTTGAAAATTCCATTGTAAACGAGAAATGTTGGAATTGCAATCTTAATTAACGGAATTCTCATAGTTTTGCCGTCGATCGAAATCAAATTTAAGACATTGTATTATTTAACCCTGATATTGTCGAAATATTTTCAATTATATTATTTTTGAAAAATATAATATAATTTTGAATTAAAAAATTAGATTATTTTTATTTTTATTAATATATGATTTTTTTTGATATATCAAAATATTTAAAATATTAAAAAAATATATTTTATATTTATATGCATATAAATTTATTAGATATTAGATTTTATAATATATATTTTTATAATGATTTTATTTGTAATCGATGCATAAATCGACGGTTAAATGGAAAAATTTTTATTATCTTCGTGTGCGGTGTCGGTAATGGGAAAATGTTGTTTCGTATCGTCGCAGTCATTTTTTAAGCTCTTCAAAAGTTCTCGAAACAATGACGACTTAACAAAAAAAAAAAAAAAAAAAAAACGCACACACACACAACTTTTAAAATTGGAATTAAACTTCGTACGAACAACCGTCATAATCGTTATCGATTTTTTAATTTTTTGTTTTTTTTTTTTTGATTCCACCGGATGAAGGCTTTGCTGTTTGTTTTATTTTTCTATATATGCCACAAAAGTTTATTGTCGAACTTCGTATCGTCGCCTTATGGCCAATGGTCATCGGCTGTTGAACCCTGGAAGAATGAGAGATATTCGCCTTTTTTTTTCCCGGTCAACACGGCAGGAATTTCGGCAAAAGACCTCCCACATTTACCGAATGAATCTCTCTCTCTCTCTGAAACTGGATTTATTTTCGAGTCACTCTCTCCCTTTGGGTGTTTCGACGATGGAATTATATCCTTACATATTTACACGTGTTGTGAATTTACAACGGTACCTTCGAAACCGCCATCATATTTAAATCAATCATATATAACCACATAATATCAATTAACTGTATAAAAATATTATTTTTTTCTAAAAAAAAAAAAAACATACACTTATTTTACTGTTATTACCAATAATAACAATCGCACTTATTGTATTATCATACATATTTATCGATAAGTGTACCGTTGCATTATTATTCGTCATATCGTATTATCGTAATTATAACGTAAAAGCGATATAATTAATTTCCACTAATCGGTCGATTATTTTATAAATCTGTTAAATGATTCTTGCATTGTCATTGATAGTGATCAATTATGCAAAGTTTCAGCTCAATTGAACATTGAAAAGTGCACGAAATATCGATTACAAAATTCCATCCAGACAAACAGACGAGTGAAACTTATAATGACAATATTTTCAATATAATATTCAATCACTTCCTTACAAAGTTGTAATCCATATTAAAATTGTTTAAAATTCAAAGTGGTAAAACGTTTAGAATACGCCGATCGTATTAATCACGTTTAACCGTTAAAGTCAAATACAACCTTATATAACAATAATAATAATAATAATAAACAGAAACCGAGTAAACAATAAACATTCATTAAATTTAGAGGTCACATTGACGGGGTAAACGAAAAGAAAAGGTCGAATTTTTTTCCTATTGTTCGATGATAATTAAGATTTTCAGAATCGTACATCCAATAAAAGCTCCCGTTAAAAATATTGTAATATAAGAATAGTTAAATATTTAAATACATTTTGTATAATAAATATATTTAAATCGAAAACGATAACATCATAATAATCATAATAAATTAACATAAAAAACGGATTGCAGCGAGAATTGCAATCCGTTAAATAATAATAATAATAATAATGAAAAGGAAAAAAAAAATATTAACGAGGCAACGTTCAATAAAATTTTTAACGACCGATGTCTCGACTTTTAACATTTTTACGATTGATTCGCATTAATTAGTTAATTAATTAACGGATGAAAAAATTAAAATTTAATTAGCGGCGAGCGAAGCATATTGCCAAAATAATAAAAAAAAAACGAAAAAAAAAATTAGAAAAGAAAAGAAAAACGAGCCGAGTTCATTTTTTGATAAGCTTCTGCGTTTAAAACGAGCGAATAATTTAAGAGACGAATCGAAAATTATGCGAATAATTCATTTAAAATAAGAAGCGAAACGAATAAACGCTTATTAAAATATTCGGCAAATATTGTAACCCAATTATTAATTA